>JARFIW010001181.1:463151-1063151 GCA_036346225.1 Platerodrilus igneus | reverse complement strand
AATTTCTTACTGTCGTACTGTCGAGTAGTCCGGATTTGCCAAAACTTGGAAGATAGTTTAGGATTGACCTTTAGATGATTCCAAATGAATTTCTTCTTCATTGTATTATAGATAGCCATTGCACATGCGCAAACGTAAAATCCTTTTAACACTTATATTAACTACAATTTCTATCTGATTTCAATAAAATTTTCATACATTATGCAAATTAAACCTTGTGTCGTCATTTACGATTTTTAGCGCTCTTGGATTAATGGTACGCTTTGCGCACGCGCAAACATGAAATCATTGCTGCACACCTAACTTCTACAATACCAATTTTGATGAAATTTGCAAATGTTTTTGGTTGTTCAATAAGAAAACATTAAGTACCTTCGTGTTTTATTAACAATTAATTAGGTATAGATTACATACACAATTGAGTACATAGGCAACCTGCTACAGCAGATTTCCGGTATTTATCAAACATTCACTCGAATATGCTTATATAATGTTCATAATTCACTCAATCTTTTTACAATTTCAACACAACGCCCGTCACTTCTTGTCCCAATTGCAGTTACTCCTGATTGCTAGACACTTTATTCAGAGGGTACTTTCTACAACATTCTGATGGTAGACTATACTTTGTAAATCTACTTGGCCTATATGAAACAGACACGACATGTCCTCTTTGCACATCTGCTGTCTCGTATCCAACACTGCAATTTCACCCCTTAGCAAATATTAAATTATAAATTATTTAGTATGGTTTTAGAATGACCGAAAGCGGATGTTTAAAACTATCGATCTTATAGACGGATTCAATCCTGAGCAAATCGACGTTTTTGGGATATTATATACCTGCACTACTGTCGTTTTGCATCCATGACAGGACTGTTTTTCTGGACAATATACGGCCACTGTGTAAAGAGATGACGGCAGTTGGGTACATTGCAACGATTCAGTAGTCAACTCTACCTCTACCTCTACCCATCGTTGAATGACACTTATGTTTTGTTTTTAAAATGTTGTAATAAGTATGTATTACAACTTTTCTTACTTCCAAGTCTACACATGCACGCACGCACGCACGCACGTACACGCGCGCACGCGCGCGCGCGCTCGCACCACGCATGCACGCACGTACCCACGCACGCACGCACGTGTACACGCGAACACACACAGACACATACACACATCCGAAGAAGCTATATGCCACACTTATTTGGAGTACGGTTTCATGCTTTTAAACCTGAAACATATCCCCACAAAATAGACAATATTTGAAAACGAAATTCTAAAACGTTTTGCATATATCTTTTTTCGAAATTGTAAGGGGATAGTTTTATTAATTTAAGAAATGTTGTTTAAATAGCATTAGTATAGCCATGGTTTAAATTAAGTAGTCTAATTACCGAGGTCCTGCGACCAATGTTTTTGAAGAGTTACAGACCATCCGATCATCCTTGTCGGAGGCTTTCACGGCCGAAGTCATTATAAATATTTATGGTGGTTGGAACCGTGTTATTTTATAAACTAAGATCGACGTTTCGCTCACTTTTGTTAGGGGCTTCATCAGGACAAAGAACAAAATGAAATATAAATATAAACTAATAATAATAAAAATAAGAATGATAAAATAATAATAACAAATATAAGAATGATAAAATATTAATTAGACAAGTGTAAAAAGTATAAAAAGTATGAAGAGTTACTTCTGAACTAGCAGACTCACCAGCCCATTTAAGCCAAAAGGTGTTTTGTGGCAAAGTAAGTTTGCCACAGGACACTTTTTGGCTTAAATTTGCTGATGAGTCTGCTAGTTCCTATTTTTATTATTATTATTTTATATTTATATTTCATTTTCTTTTTTGTCCTGATGAAGCCCCTTACAAAAGTGGGCGAAACGTCGACCTTAGTTTATAAAATGACACGGTCCCAACCCAGAATCATTAATATTAATATTAATATTATATAATATATATATTATATAATATTAATTAATATTACTTTGTTACTATCCAAATATAACGTTCTAGAGCTCGATGTGCAGAGCCGAATTAATGGTCAGTTGTTTCTGTATAAAATTATTTAAGGATTTATTGATGCACCATACATTTTAGCAAAGTTAAATTTTAATGTTCCGTCTGTTAATACACGTACAAGTATAACATTCTATAATAAAATATCAAACACTAATCTATTATCCAATTCTCCAATATATGTTATATCACAAACATTTAACAAGTTATTTAATAATTGCGATATTTTTACTATGTCGTTCTCAGAATTTTTGGCTTATACTTATACGCACTTTTCACTTGACGGATTGCCTTAGTTTAGATCATTACTTTTACTAACGTACTCTATTATAAAAGTTGTCTATGTATATGTAAATTTATATTTTCTTATTTTCTTTCTATGTTAATTTTATCCTGTAATTGGATTTATTCTGTTGGATAATAAAGCAATAATAATAATAATACTACTAATAATAATAATATTTATAATCCGATCATTAGGTTGAACAACTTTTACATCATGCTCCATGGCAGATCCCGTTCATTTACATTTCCAATGCTCCACCCGTAGGTACTACATTGGCCAGGAGGCGAGTTTTTTGTTGCCTGGAAATATAGAATTTTGCCGAACCCTTGCCGTTCCAGGCAAGGTAGGGATCTTTAACGTGCGTGACAACACTCACACACGGGACATCCATTTAACCTCTCATCCGAACGAGGGCGTAATTTTTGTGAAAAATGCTCACCTGCCATTTTTCAAGCAGTCGGCCGTGTCGGGATTTGAACCCGGGACCTTGGGATCCGTAGTCTTACGCTTACTACATTAATCCACGGCGACGCCAACCTCATGGCAGATCCGCCGTTTTGATTTGTGGCGTGAATCACGAAGGGTATACAGTTTCTAACTTGTTTTGTGACTTCGGATTTCCACCGTCCAAGTGTGGGGTTTTTATGCGGATAAACAGGCCATATTTTATTAGTTCTCATAGAATTGGCAGGTCACGCGCTAGCGCCCGGCATGAACAGTTGACCTACGACAGGGCGCCCCACCCTGTCCATACATCATCTGAGTGTTGGAATTGGCGCGGTTTTGTATGTAGATTTGATTGAAGGACTACGTGCGGATCACCCAGTGGCACCCCCTCCCCCTCAAAATAAATATGGGTTTAAATATCAGACTACAGGAAATATACAAATATACTTCTATTAATTTCCGAAAGATATAGCAAAAGCAACTTGACTATTAATTTGCTGCTAAGAGAAATAAATATCAAACATTCGTATAAAATTCTAATATCACGTTTGTTTCCTATAATACTATGTCACACATCAACTTGATATTCAATTCTTATCTAAAGGGAATCTTAAACGTTCGAACTTTTTGGATAATACGTCACATTACTAGCATACATCACAAAAGTAGGTTTTGAATTATGATCACCTATTGATCACAAAGTTAATGACTTGATTGGTATAACACGTAACATCTTTAACAAACACTAGTCGTGAAACCGCAGATATTGCAACATTATGGGAGTTTGGGTATTTACATATCTATTGCTTAATCTCGTTTCCAAGTAAGTTAACAGCCATTACACATCTATCACGACCTCTAATGAGAAAATTTTTGACTAGCTTTAACAATGTCACAAGCATCACTCAAGGTGTGAATAATATTGCAGTAAATTCAATATCATGGTTTTAAACTTAGTTGTTCATGTACTTAAGTAATTAATTTTTACATTGAACAAAAGACAAATTTTATTCAAAAATACACACAAACTTTATTGAAAGGTATCACAGTTCAAGCATAGATTCGTTTTTCTTTAAGAAAGATTTTTTTTAGTTTCCCTAAATAGTTATTATTCTATAATACAATATTAAATTATAATACAAAAGCGCGTGTGTTTTCAGGAAATCTAGTCTTCGATTTCATGTCTAAATTTTCATAGACTGTTGCTAATTTTAAATTTTCTACTCGATAACACATAGCACGATATTTAAATGCAAACGAATAAAGTAGAAATTTTCTTGGAGTGCAATATAGCTGGGATAAAATCCGCAATATTCAAATGCGCTTCCATGTATTTATTTTCATCAACATATTCAATATAAAATATGATTGATATATTACAACAAACCCTAGCGAGATTTATGCTATAAAACCCAGTCTTATACCTAACTAGGGATACACACACATATATGCATATACATATACATACATACATACATATTCACATATAGACACATATATACATATACATTACCATACATACAAAAACGTTCATGTGGATAATATACTCCATTAAGCGTAAGGAAAACATCCCTAATGTCAGCGTTACTAAATAAAGTTGAATCGTTTTTGATATTATATTTTCGATCTACTTGAAATGCTATGTATTGAAACGAACTTTTGCAATCTCACCGTGAAATATGTAAGTGACCTACTACGAAAGTTCTTTCATAAAAGAAGTCGTTGAAGAAAAGGCAGTCTTCCGTCGTAGCTAGGGGTCTATTCCTGAGTAGGGCAATGAGAGATGGTCGCGGGTCTTCAAAAACTATACTTCATACAACATAAAAACTGTCCATATCCTTTTTTTGACTATTAGTGACCGGCATGCTAATACAAATCGTTTAAAAGTCTTTAACCCCACTATTTGAAACCATTTGACCGTACTCTGGAATAATCGAGTACTGAAATGGAACATAAGGTGATTGATGAAATACGTAGATTCGTAGAGATGGAGATGGAGATAAGAAATGTAAACGTTTATCTAATTATGGCCAGTTAAAGCAATAAGAGTCTTAAATATAGATAAGAGAAGTAAACAGACATCAATTATTATGTAACTTGAGGTTAGTTGGAACGATAAATCTTTGAATGGTGTACAACACACCTACTTCTAAAACAAATTAAAAGGTTCACCACTGTCCTCGAAACTTCTAGATGCTTACGTATGGATACAAGCCCATTTCTAGGTCCAATCCAAACATAGAAACAACAACTAGACTTCGCGAGAAAGATCTATATGTTTACGTCACAGGGGTTCGTTCTTATAAAACCCAGTATGCGTTAAGAAGGTGGGTTAGTAGCTATTCAAACGTCACCATGCTAATCTGATAACACACTACGTAGTATATAGTAGTGGAAGTATTATAGAAGATAGACGATGTTATTGACGACGAAAAGTTTATTGAAGCTCAGAAGGTAGTAGATAATTACAATGCTTTTAGAAATGGAAATGAAAAATTAAAAATTAATTCGAATGTAGCATATTGAATGGGAATGGTTTGTAACACGTTATATGAAGCAATTTGCATAGAAAGGCGTACTTTATAAAACAATTTGAGCGATTTTGAAGCCGTGATTGATAATTACGGTCTGGAAAAGGCAACAACAAGCAGATTTTTCACGGTAGTAAGCAAGTTTTTATGGTAAAATAAAATTGTATTGTTTAACATTTTAAAAAGGACATATTTACTGATTAATTAAGTTATATGATAAGCTGTTTTCGTTTATGTGCAAATTTTTAGTGTGAGTATTGTTTGTACAAGTCGATAATTTGATTTAAAGGGTGGCAGCCTACGGTGAGGTTTTGCCAGTATAAAGAGAAATAATTATACCTAACTGATCAGATATATTTAAATCCGCTTCTAAAGGCGTTGATATTGAATTATTCGACTTTTCTTGATTAATTTTGTACATAATAAGATTTGATTAGGGTTATGTGTGAATAAAAATTAAAACATAAAGATTTATGAGTGCTCATCCTAATTACAAAAGAGAGATTCTTTTACTTTATTTTTCGTACAAGTGAGTAATTATCCACAAGTTATATTTTTTATGTCAGATTTAAGATTTTCTTTGCACGGCAAAGCTTTTGTGGCAGTTATGGGCTCTATCTTAAATATTTAAGGTTATTGTTGAGAAAAAGTTGTTTTTTTTACATGAGATATGTAAGCTATTCTTTGTTAGAGAAAAGCGGTTGTGGATGTAATCCCGACACGGCCGACTGCTTGAAAAATGGCAGGTGAGCATTTTTCACAAAAATTACACCCTCGTTCGGATCAGAGGTTAAATGGAGGTCCCGTGTGAGTGTTGTCACGCACGTTAAAGCTCCCTACCTTGCCTGGAACGGCAAGGGTTCGGCAAAATTTTAAATTTCCAGGCAACAAAAAATTCGCCTCCTGGCCAATGTAGTACCTTCGGGTGGAGCATTGGAAATGTAAATGCACGGTTGTGGATGTAGTAATTAGTATTTGAAAGATTGTATGTAGAAAAATATCTCGTATCATTATAAATATGGTTTCTGATTGTAGTAGTTTTATTCTGAAGAGAGCTAGCCAAAAATAATTAGACAACGGGCAACATTTATAACATTCACTTTTTATTAACGCTCACTTAGAATCTCTTTAGACCACAGCATCTTTTATTGGCGCTCAACGTCAAGATCACATCAATCCACAGCTCTTTTATTGACACCTAAGTCACTCACATACACACACGCACGCGCGCGCGCGCACACACACACACACACACACAATATATATATATATATATATATATATATATATTGCTATGATTACGCTGCATGCGTTCAGTTTCTTGCTGCCTGACACCGCTGTGTCTCTAAATAACCTAAAATGTAAATATGCTTCGACTAGCTCAGTCTAATCCACACAGAGTGTACAACGTTACGATAACAAAGAAATTACCCCCTTTTTTAACTAATACTTTCCTACTTGAATGAGAAAAACGAAATTGATCAAGATTTGTATAATGACAAAGAAAAATTATATACACTTTACAGCTTAATATGATGTACTATTCGACAAAATGTACTTCTGAATATCAAGTAATAATAATATTAGTTTGTTTATCTGCAAAATTATAACTCCCTTTAGTTAGTTTAAAGCCAGCAAAAATGACACTGTACACTATTGGGAACACCCTTGAACGTTCAATGACTTTTCCCTTTTTCACGTAAATTTTTACGTATAAAAAGATTTTTGGTGACCCTTTACGTAAATATTCTGGTATAATAAAAATATAGAAAATGTTCAATAAAAAAGAAAATGCTTTATGCTTTTTACATAAAGTTCTGACCTGTAGTTGTTTATCAATTCAATAATTAAGTGGCGCTTAACGTGACCGTTATAACATCAATAAATCACATCAATATATATATATATATATATATATATATATATATATATATATAATTATTGAAGTGATAACGGCCGCGCTGGGCGTCGCTAAATTAATAATGTAACAGCAGTTACGAGGGTAGTAAATTACCAAATATATTTTAAATGCGAGTGTTTTAAGAACCATTTAAACTTCCTGTGGAAAATAGTAGTAAGCATTGTAAGTTATTGCTTCACGCATTCAGAGCTATCAGTTGTGAACCAAGTGGATACGAATAGACAAATGCTATGCTATGGCTTTAATGATGTTTGCTTTCTTAATGTGTAAGTATACTCAAAGTCATTGTATCAACTAAAATATCAATTATTACAAGACGTTTTGGTGAAAAGCAAGAATGGCCAAATAATTGGTTCCAATGAAGCCACAGAGAATTATATATTTATATTTGACAATGTGATAGGATTATATAATACTCCCTATTGTGTCGCCATAAATCGATATTCGCGGCGGATCTTTGTCAAACCTATTCTAAAATTCCTTAACAATTAATAGAGATAACCGTAAAGTTATCATATTATTCAAATAATGACATCAGCTTACGCCATATTTATAACGAACACGTATCTTCAGAATTTTCTAATGGTAGTTTCGTGATAGTTCAAGATTCTGCTGTCAATAATGATTGCTACCCAAACGATTTGATAAGTTTATAAAAGCGATAGCTTTACCTTGACAAATTAACTGTCACTATTATGATTGGTCACACCCTCTAATATTAGCGCAACTGTGCGAATAGCAAAAATTAAGGCACCTCCTATGACCATTAGAAAAAAAAATTTATCAAAATTGGAGAAAAGTTGAGTAATGCCGCTTTACTAAAGCTTTTCAAGAAAGCGGTTTCACTATAGGGTCATTTTCGTCAGTGTACTTGTAAAAAAATTATATTATGCTAATTAGGCATGTAGAAATGTCATGCCTAGGCAAATAACCCTTAGAAATTGATGTATAATTATTACATTATTATAGTAAACATAAACGTGAAACGTGACTATTTTACATATTGTACAGTCTGTGTGTATTTCAATTTGACCTCACGTAACAGATAGAGAACTAAAGCTACCATACAAGAATAGCATAACAGAGACAGGGTGCTTGTAGCTAAATGAGGGTATGTGAGAGTAACATATGCTTCATTACATACTGTTGTGTTGACGCCTCGTCTACGGTACAGCATGCGCCATAAACAGAATGTAGTTGTATGCTTGCGTTTCGCTTTCCAGTGACAATGAATGAAATGAAAATAGATTTTCAGATTCAAATGCAATTTTGCTAATTAATTTCTAGGGTACGTTAACGTTTGATTTCTTTTGATCGACGACTTTAATAACGCGTAGTTATGCAAATTTTATTGTATTGCGTATTTTGAAGATTTTGCCTAGATAAAAATAATTTTAAATTTACTTTGCTGGTGTGTGATAGTAATTAGTTCTGTAGTTAATAAAGAAAATATCCTAATATACATAATGAAATAATAATCCAAATACTTTATATAATTATATTTATTATGGAAATTAATTCATAGTTGTTAAACATTGTTTTTGTTAATAAAATAGTTCAAGATGTCGATTTTTAGATGTGAAAGCAACGTCCGTTTTGCCGGACGGTTTATCGCATGTGGTAAACCGTGCCGCAACCGCATAGTGTGAAAACGTCCTCAAGGGGGTCATGATTAAACCGAGTTTTATGAAAATCCTGATGTCCTTCGTGGACTGATCGATTTTGTTTCTGAATTGGACGTAATTTGTAACGAAAATCTAAAGACAAACAGTTTTTTGAAAGAAATTCTAAGACTGGAATGATTTGCTGAATTCTGTTGGCCGTAGCACATGAACTAGTAAATGACGTGCAACTGTTGGATTTAGTTGTTATTCAAGAGAATTCAACTACGGATACTGCTAACAAGAACCAGATTGAATTCATTGTTAGATTTGTTTTAGTAGGAACAGTAGATGCACATTTTCGGAAATTTGTCAGTTGTGCTCTTACAGTAGTTGCACTTGTTGCAGGTAATCTTGTAAGAATTAGAATTTCTAAAGTAAATCAGAAACTATCTAAAAGAACCAGAAATTAAAAAGTATATATACAATCAAAATCTAATATAAAATAAACCATGAGGAATTCGACAGGGAATTCACCCTGGCCTTCAAAAATGGACTTAAAGACAGAGCCATCGTACATCACGTGGCTGCAGTGATCGACAAAATAAGGAACATGCTATCGATGGGAAAATGCTACGTGGAGTACAGATGCTTAGCGGTTAAAGACTATTTGGTGCTGCCTAGATGTATGCGTTGCCAAGCTCTAGGGCACGTAACCAAACATTGCCCGAACACAACAGAGACATGTGGAGTCAACGACTCCGAACACCGGATACACGACTGCTTTAAGAAAGAACAAAAATCTACGTGCGCTCCCTGTCAAAAGCGAGACAACAAATGTGCACAGAACATTAAGAACTGCCCTACATACAGGATGATGTTGGAGCGACTCATACAGAAAAAAGACTATGGACAACAAACTCTTACGAACTGACATAGACGTGAAAAACCACAACAATTTACAAACACACGTAACAGGGACAGTAAACAAAGGACATTCGCCTACAGAACAAGGATAACAACCGTCATCACAGAGTAAACGGGACAAAGAATGAGCACTTAGACATAAAGCTACATCACAACTCCTCACAAACCTCACGATCGGCTCAGAGACCAGCAATCACAACTAACAAAGCCACACAGACTCATAATAGGACTAGCACGACACGCACTGAACAAACAAACACTAATAACCGTGGAGGAGCACTTGTAACGAGACTTGCGGGATGCATTTGTAACCACAGGACAAGTTGAACAGTAAATACCCACTATACCGAAATAAACCCGACAATGTAAAAGGACAACACACATAGACCATCGTATGGACGAATCACTAAAGACTATACAAACAAATGACTAGAATGCGCAATCCGTACATTCCATTCATTGGACTGACAAAACTATACGAATTGGACAAATTAACGCCATGCGTAGCCGAACCTTCATGCGCGAATTACGGAAACGTTCTGAACAATACAGACTGGATATATTACTAATACAAGAACCTTACCCAAAAAACGGCAAAATTTCTGGCATGCCATCTAAATTGATGACTATCAACAAGGGAAACAACCCGATGCATATCATGATCATTTTCAGAAGAAACCTCACTGTAATAAAAATGGACTCATACACCAACGAACACTCCTTGTGCTTGGAAATTAAATCCAGCATCGCAGGAATATGGATCATCACAAACACATACTTTCAATTTTGGCACAACCCAAGACCATACCTAGGCAATTTCGCCGGAAGTCTTGATGCCTATGAGGACAAACCGACACTAGTCGGAGCGGATGCAAACTGCAAATCTGCCCTGTGCTGCAGCGGTACAACGGACGAGACCGGAGAACAAATAGAGGAACTGATATTCGCACATCAACTAGACGTAATTAACATACCCAACAACCCACCGACATATAGTAACAGGGCTGGAGCCGAAACAAACATCGAGATAACACTTACCAACGACAAAGCACACGGAAAAAATACACAAGTGGAAGGTGACCGATAACCACACGATCAGCGATCACAACTTAGCACTGTACCAAATAGGACCTAACTCCACCGGAACACTTGCACACAACCGCACAACACATAGTAAAAGATATACAACTTTAGAAAAGTCAACTGGCAAAACTTAAGGATATTTTTCAAACTTCAACACCTATAACAACTGGAGGAGACATACATAAATGTACCAAACAACTGAACTACGCAATAAAGAGTGCAATGATTGCATCAATATCTCGACAAAAACTCAACACAACACTAAAAAGGTAGAATGTATGCCGAAACCAACCGAACTTAAATATCAATGCCGAAGGACTAGGACAAATTACAAGAGATTCGTGACAAGGGAAGAACGACAGCGCCACTTGACTATATACCGTGAAACAAAAGACAACTACACAAAACACTACTAAATGAAGAGGCATACCTGGAGAGAATACCTTTCAAAGTAGTAACGGATAAAGTGAAAAACCAACTGTGTACTCGACTTTAAAACGGAGATAAGGAACTGGGAGGAGACGGTGAACATGCTCATGACAGCACTTCTACCTGACGACGAACCACAAGACGAAACAACGAAATAAACTGCCAAACGTACACAAGTTACTGAACATAATGGACACGGCAATAGACCATGGAACCGGGTAGGCAAGACCCTCCGACCCTACATGGACGAATAGGTAATTGCCGCAATACGACGCTCAAAGCCGCATAAAACTCCAGGGCCAGACGGGATGCAGGCGGAAACGATAAGGATACTAGAAATCCAACTTGTGCCCGCGTTTCTTAGCCTTTACAATGAATGCCTAAACCAATATAAATTTCCGAGCATCTGGCAACCGGCAGACGTTTTTATAATTCCAAAAGGTAAACGGAAAAATTCAACAAACACAAATTTATAAAGACCAATATGCCTACTGAACACACTAAGTAAGACATTTGAACGACTGTTATATGACAGGATGCGTGAGCACAGGGAACAGGTGGTAATGCGTCCAAGACAGTACGGGTTTAGGGGAGGACGTTCGACAGAACACTCGATAAACGGCACGACAAATAAGCTAGCGGAGGCAACTCAAAAATACGTGATACTGGTCATGGTGGACATCGAGGGCGCCTTCAGCAACTTATGGTAGCCTTTTTGTGTTCGCTTACAGCGTCTAAGATGTTCACAACAACTACATTACGTGTTTAGAAGCTACTGCCAGGATAGGTACACGAAATTACGGTCAACGGGACCAAACATATACAGCATCACCAAGAGAATAACCAAGGGTTGGCCACAAAGTTCAGTGTGCGGCCCGCTCTTTTGGGATATTGTGGTCGAGGAACTGCTGGAGAGCCTTGAGGCCGCGGAATAGGTGTTTTCTGTCATATCCTATGCGGACGACATCTTCATTGTAGTGGAAGGAGACTCAATGAGGACTCTCGAAGACAAAGCGACAAGCGCACTACTCAAATTACACAAATATTGCAGTTTAGAAACCTCCGAAGCGCAAGTCGCCAAATGGATGAAAATACTACAGGAGTATGACTTCGACACGGAACACCGTGTTGGTACAAGTCATCGCTGTACAGATGCGCTTTCGAAACGGCCTTGCACCGAAGATTGTAACTATTGCTCACGGTTAGAAACAAAGTGTGAACTACTTGGTCAGACTACCGTGATCAAGGACAATTGGCAGCCTCTACAGATACGAACGGAACATAAGAATAATAAAGGTATCATTCTGGGTTGCAAATCCAGAGTGGAACTTCTATCCTGGCAGGACATTAGCCCGTTGAGTAGTACTCTGAAGTCGTACTGGTCACAATAGGATTCTTTGAAAATAAGGAACGAGATCTAAGTGCGAGCCTAGGAAAATTGGGATGGATCCGTGACTACGCTTCAGGTAATGGTTCATAAAAGCCGAGTGTCGGAGGTTTTAGGACATCTGCGTTACGGGACCTAGGCAGGACAGGTCCGTGTTTAGAAGACTAGAGAAAACCCGCGCAAGATTTTACTGGTTAGGCTGCGAGGACGATGTAAAAGAGCGGTGTCCCAACTGTCAGCTGTACTCAACATTTGGAAATCGTAGGGCTCAAATGATGCAATACAAGTTGGTGAGCACCTTTGAGAGAGTGACAATATTATTTATAAATTTTAATCTACTAAAATTTTAACCAGCGAGGTCCGCCGCTTTCAAAACAGATGGAATAAAATATTGGATTTATTATATAATGTTTCTACATACAAATTTTTCAAACCACGTATTTGCTTGTATAATCGTATAATTTATAAATATTATTTGTATGTTCAATTAAGTATCAGAAACGCAAACTTATAACTGCGTTTAGGGACCGCGTTAGTTAAATTTAAATCAACAGATTATAAAGTATCAAGAAAATATTTTTCAGCCACTTCTGAATGTTTGATATAATCAAGTGGGAAGACCACTTTACAGTATAAACATAATCTTTAAGTCGAGCCGCACATCGATTAATGTGTGAGAAATGGATTTTATGAATACAGGAACGTTCTTATAAGATTTAACCAGACGCTCAAATACCGGTATGCTTCACGCCTGTGTTCTGCGTAATTTGGTTAGTGTACAAGTATGAATTCATCTAGTGAGTACAATTAATGTATTATTAATTAATTTTTAATGTATAAAAAAATTATCCGAACTTTCCAGTAGGCATTTTCTACGAAAGACCTTGCTTTGTATGTGTTACAGTTTATCGCAAGGGGATACAAAGTAAGCCTGTACAGTCTTTCCTTAGGGTAACTTGAATTTATCAACATTTTTGCAATTTAATGATTAATATCAAAACTAATTCTTGGGTATAACTATACAAGTTTCTGCCTAAGATAATAATAATGTTAATCCAATTCAGTTCAATATCCTGTATTTTCTCGATATTTTAAATTTCATCTTCACTAATAGATTTTGCTTTACAAGATGTAACATTTTTAGATAAAAGCAGTATATTATACGCCGTAATTTTAAGTCATTTTGTGACTAATCGCAGTACCTAACTCAAAATTTGAGCTATAATACTACTACTACTAAAAATACTATTGAATCTGTTATTTTTTTATCATAAATTTTATAAATTTCTCGCACCACCCTATTTTACATTTTGAACTTTTATCCTACATCTAAATTAATTGTGTAGTATTACAATTATATGTACTCATTTATCAACTTATAATATAATTTAGAATGTTTTCTGAACGCGCACTGTAACTTTCTTGTGTATTGTTTATTGTATTAAATTTTTTGTATCGTGTTTCTGTACGTGTGTAGATGAGAATCAATTGGTTTAATTTTTGAAAATGCCCTTGGCATCCAACATATTGTCGTCTGTGAGAAAAAGTATTGTGATTCCGATCTCAAGGGGCATTTTCAAAAATTCAGCCTATCCGTTTTCATCCACATTACCCAAGAATACGATACAAAAAGTATTAGAACAAAAAGCAAAAACAGCGACCGCAGGGGGAAAACATTCTTTATAAGACTGATTTCTCCCGTGCGGGCGCTGTAATCTGTTTTGTATACTGTTCTTTGTTCTGATAGTTTTTGTATAGTGTTCCTGGGTGTGTGTAGATGAAAATAGACAGGCTAAATATTTGAACAATGGTTTGTTTTGGCGTTTGTGTGTATTTTTGCATGTTAGATAAGTTTTTGAGGAATATTTTTTTCCGTTCGGGCGCTGTAACTTTTTTTGTGAATTGTTTTTCTTCTAGTTCTTTTCTGTATCGTGTTCCTGTGCGTGTATAGATAAGAATGGACAGATTGAAGTTTTGAAAATGCACTTGGCAGTCAAAATATTGTTCTTTTATTACTCTTTAAGAATGCTTTCTTCTGTGAGAAACAGTAAACTCGATTCGCTAATAATAGTTCTTTATTTTCAATTGATTATACAAGCCCTTTTAACAACTTGCAGCTACAATAAAATTCTAAAAGTTTTCACAACAATTCCTTTCCAGCTAATCGCTAACGATACCAATACCAACTTCTAAAAACTACAATGCTACCTTTGTAAATACTTACTATCGAAGCACTATAATTAACTGTGCAAGCACTAATTATTATTACATCCAATCACTGCAATAATCAAATAAGGCAGTTTATATAATCAGTAATTTATGTCACACATGTACCACTACCTTATTTCATATCAGGACTTTCAAAACTTTAAATCAAAACTTATATTGTAATCAAAGCTTTAATTAGAACTGACTATTAACGCTTATCACGACAATGTATATTTTATCCAATCATTCGGAAATATATCTGAATATGCAAATAATATTCTCGAGATTTTCCATTGTAACCGAAATAACTCATAAATACAAAACCCTGTGTGATGATGTCACGCCATAGGGTGCCCACCAATTTGCCTTTTGTGTACAGATGTTTTATTTACGTTGTAATATAATCATTTTGATCCCTTCTTAAAGCTGTTTTGTCCCAGAACACTTTGACCTAGACGTTAGAAGTTCTTTTGGCGACAAGAACAGTCGAAACCATTTCTGTAGTTTCCATGTTGATAGAAATAGCAATCAACACTTTTCATAGCAGGCGTCGTACTATTTGGATTGTAACCATACACTAAAGTCTGGACGCCAGTTTTCTGGAACAGTACTTCTAGCATATTTCGTACCGCCCTCCAGTCCAACCCACCGACCCCACAACCGATTTTGGATATGGCCAACTTATTGTTTTTAAATTCGAACATCTAGCCCTTGAATTCCATTAAAGCGTTCCACAGAACTTGGTAATTCGACATATCAGAAGCCGTTGCTTAGTCATCAAGTAGTAAATTTTCCAATATTGGTTCTTTAGCCGTATTGTGTTTCCAACATCTGGTTGTTGTCGGCGAAGTTGATTCAAACCACCAAATTTATTTTTAAGCGCCCGAGACAGTTCTCTGGACAAGCAAGGTCCGCTGCTATGCAATGTTCCAGGGAGTATTTCGATAGCATATCGTATAGATCATCTTCAATCTCATCCGTTGGCTTAAACCTCGCTTTGCCGGTGCCGCTGTACAGTTACTAGAATCAATCATAGCTCGGTCCAAACCTTCGTTCATCCTCACGAACGTAACTGTTTGTTCGTCTCGCTGCTTGTCGTTTTTCGGCATTATCTGCGTCATAACTATCGTAGGGTGCTAACCAGTTAACGTACGCCACTTTTGTTCTTCCTTTTGGAAGCTTACCAATCCAATATACCACGTCGTTGATCCTTTTTACAGGTTCGTACGCACCCTCTCAATATCTTTGTAACTTTGGTGACAGTCCATGTTTCCGTTTGGGGTTATACATCCAGACGCGGTCGCCCTTAAGAAACCAGAGTGCCTTGTTGTCATATCTGGTCTTCATCTGGATATTTCTCCTAACGTCACCATGCGTGTGGTGCTTCTTGCGTTTCAGCTGCTTGGCGTATCTTTCGCCTACGTTATGATCTTTGGACTTACACACAACTCAAGATCACACGGTAGACGTATTTCGCATCCATTGCGAATGCGTTGTTCGAATCTTCTCATCCCCAGCAACCGGCAAACTCTTTGGAACAACGCTGCCTCAAAATTTCTGTCCTGATCGGTGTTCAACTTCTTAGCAACTCCAAAACGGCAGAAAAGTTTCTTTACCAGCACGTCAGCGACGTGCTTATTTCCGGAGTCGGTCTCGGGGATTGGACCGGCAATATCGATTTCCACACTGTCTTCTACGTTGTATTGTCTCATTGAAGCCTAATGTTCCTAAAGTTCCCTAATGGGAATTGTCTTCACAGCCTACCCAGAAAAATCTTGCTCGAACTTTCTCCAGAGTGTTCTTAATGCCGAAGTTACCTCTCTTGGTCACATTATGCAGATGTCCTAAAATCTCCGGCACTCGGCTGTTAGGATCCACCACCTGAAGCGTACTCACAGATCCATCTACACTCCTCAAGGATCACACCACTCTTTACTTTCAGGGAATCTCATTATCCCCAGTACAATGAGAAAAGGATTTAGTTGGTTTAACTGAAAATTAGTTGATTCAATTAGAATTTTGGTTTGTATATAAACAATGACCTACATGCATTAAATAGAATACAATATAATGTTGCAAAACCGATTTTGAAGCAAACAAACCTAAATGTGTACACAATAATTATGGCATGTACTCAAATGGCCATTAATATAACTTGAATGCTAGGTAACGTTCCTTCAATTGCTTGCGAGTTTGAATTCAATTATTTAATACTTTTATCAAATACACTGTTGGGTTAAATCAACACGTTGAATATCCCACTTACAAATAAAGATCATTGAAGCAAATACACATTAATTTTATCAAACCAAGTGTTTAGTACTTGAAAGGGATTGCAGCATTAAAACAAACTATTAAAATTTTTCCACTAAGCAAAAAGCGTCATTGGTTTAAATTCAGTATACATTTATTTAACTAACCCATATGTTGAGCACAGTTAGTAATTATTAAGCTAAGTGGCTAATAAGGGTTGAACAAATAACATTTTTGGTTTAATTAAACTTTTATTGTGTTCAATTGAAACATTTATCTGTCAAATCAATCATTTTGTTGCGTTCTACATTGTTTAGAAATAGAATTAGTTTAAACATTCAAGGTGGTTTAATTCAATATCCAGATTGACTGATTCCGACTTAATGAAGTTATTTTAATCAATTTTTTTAATTCAACTTGGCGATCAACGAATAACTTGGTTTATCCCTAACAGATTTTAAAAAAAAATTCATTTTAACTAACTTTATTCAGTCACATTATCAAGTTGGATATTGAATCAAATAACCTTGAATATTACATTAACTCTAGTTCATCGTGCATAATTTTTAGTTTAGTCTTCATTGATAAATAATGTTCTTTTGCAAAATGTTATTTTTATAATCTTATAACACCTAAAATTAATATAAGTAACTTCCACTCGAATTTTATAGAACTGATACTGATTATTGAAAAGTTTTTTTATTCCTTGAGGTTGCAATGGGTGTTTGAAGTTAGACGTTCGCTTATATAGTTGAATGCTAAAAACAACGACATTTAGTTATGGGCAACGGGACCAATTTATAGGAAGGTACTTACGTGTTTTTAGACGAAAAGATTTTGTTTGAACACAGCACAGCATATTAAATTTATTTTCTATGTATTTTTATACTTGGTTGAAATACTTTTATTGAAACTAACACAATAAACAATGTGAAGTATCACTTAACGCCATATTAAAGTGTGGCAGCCGAAGGGTAGCAGTATATTAAAGATATAATGTGCGCGCGCCGTACAACAATACGCAGTTGCCCGAAAGCATCGAACACTTACCAAAAACGGTTGGATTCAACAAATAACCGCGACGTTTGATTTCGCTATCATAGTTTATTTAAATCAACAAGTTATAGTACGTATTTTTGAATGTTAAAATTATTACAAAACGTGTTGATTTGACACTTTTTCCATCATTCATTTAACTAAAATGGATTTTATTTAACATTAAAGTAGTATTAGACTAAAATATGAAATTTGTTGGCAATATTAGTTTGTATTAAATACACCTATTGTTCAATGAAATTGACTTTTGCATTCTTTTATTAACCAACTGTTATTATGCGTTAAGCAAACAAATTTAAGTCAACTAATTTTTGTAGTTAGTTTAACAATCTACAAGCGGTTCAGTGAATATAGTTTCGTTTAGAACGACTAAAAATACTTGATCAAATGCTTTACTCTTCACAACAACAGAGTTGTTTGTATCAACCAAATCACTTTTCTTATTGTACTACTTTAAAGTACTACTTAACGGGCTGATGTCGTGTCAGGAGGGATGTTCTCCTTTGTCTTTCCAACCCAGAATGACGTCATTGATCACGGTAGTCCGACCAAGTAGATCACACTTTGTTTATAACCGTGAGCAATGACTACAATCTTTTGGACAAGGTCATCTTGAAAGCGTATCCGCATTACGATAACTTGTATCAACACGGTGTTCCGTGTCGAAGTCATACTCTTGCAGTCCTTCTATCCATTTGGCGATATCCTTCGGGATGTCTAAACTATAATAACCACATCAGGGTGACGTGGTCGGTTCTCAGTGTTCTACGGTTTTCGTCACAAACAACAGTTCCTGTCTCATAACGCACTAATTCCGTTCCGGTTTGGAGAGCATCTTGCCAAAGTAACCAATGACTCCCTCTTGCCCGTCTTGAATCTGGGATAATACACTTCCGATGACGACGTTGCTTGCGTCTGTATCCAAGATGAATTTGCCCTTTTCGCTGGACCTCTTGAAGTTCAGGGCAAGAAAGGCGCACGCGGTCATCTGCAGGAAGGCGTCTGCGACCTCCGCCACGATAGTCGTGGACGACAGGAATGTGATTCAGCACTTCTCGGATGATATCCGCGACGTTACAAATCAGCTTATAGGCATGGTTAAGGCGTTGCGGAATTAATGTTGTGAGAATGGGAATGATTAATAAATGTGGAGATTTTAAAGAAATTTTTTAAACAAAAAACATTGAACCCGAGTTTTAAAAATGCACAATAAAATTCATTGTTTAATGTTTATTCAGTTCCAGGTCTACCCTCCCTATTGTTTCCTGTAGCAACACGAACAAATGCACCAAACACACCTTTGCCTAAACATCCAAATAACAATAAATGTGACAATAGCAGAAAAGTTCTGTAGAGTATTCTATTAACATCAGTCAGCACAATTGTCCAACTAGTTTAGTAACTCAAGCAATACATATTAAATTTTTTACAATGTTGAACACGTCAAGGGTCAACTGAATAGAAATAAATATGCACCTGCAAGCTATCTCAACAAAAATAACATCTTAACCCTTTTATTAAAAAGTTCTTACTTCCATTGTGAATCACTAGCTTTTACACAGAATCTCTGTTGAGCTTTCGGCTTTTTGTCAAAAATATTTTATAAAAAAGCATATTTTAGGAATTGTTTCATTAAAAAAGTACCGCCCGTGTTCATTAACCACTTTGAGCACGGGGTTGGCGCGTCCCTGAGGCTACCTTGCATACACGTAAATTTCCAACAGACTTGGTTACCAACATTTAAAATTTAGTTTTTTGACAAATACGTGCAAGAAATTTGCATTACTGCATACTTTATCATAAAATTGTTAAGTTCCTACATATCTCCTTTATATTTTGCATTTAAGATAGCTCAAGATGAGCAGACATATAAATACGCATGGAATACGATTAGTAAATAATAAAAAGGAAAGTTATTACTTCCGACGTTTT
Source organism: Platerodrilus igneus (assembly GCA_036346225.1). Taxonomy (NCBI): domain Eukaryota; kingdom Metazoa; phylum Arthropoda; class Insecta; order Coleoptera; family Lycidae; genus Platerodrilus; species Platerodrilus igneus. Next base: position 1,043,066 of record JARFIW010001181.1, on the reverse strand, counting down.
CATCAGTCAAATCAAACTCCAACAACCTAACGGTTTGCTGTTGACATCAAGAATTACGTATCATTATATAATATCAGTTGGTATATACAAGTTGCTTTCGAAGAAATCTCTCGAAGGATAAATAAATATAACTAGTTAGCATCTCGCCTCTTGAAACGATTTTTTCCCACAGTGTTAACTAAATTATGGGAACATGACACAGGCGGTCGTAGGTTCGGTATTCGTGTGCCAATGACCTGCATGTACTCTTTCTTAATTTTGATTAGTAAACAACTAAATTTTATTAGAATTAAGTAACGCCAACGTTCCGAATTTAAAAATTTTCAATGACGAATGTTTAACTAAACTAGTAAACTGAATGAAGAAACGACTGCAATGAACAATATTATGACGTCACGTAGCACTTACTGTATAAATACTTTATACAATGTAGACCGTTTAAGATACGTCAAGGTATGTAGCTCACGCAAATATAATTTTTACAGGTACTTGTAGTTGACACTACCACATACTAATATCAATCGTATTTTGTTGCTCCAAGAAATTACCTGAGGCATTTAATCCTTCCAAACTTTTTGTTTATGGAACTTTGAATAAATTATAAGAAGCAATAATTTTAGTAACAATTTTTGAGGCTGTAACATTAAAGGTTAATATCAAGTATGAACTGCCTAAAACTTGTTACTATATCGCAATGGCGTAACTGGATTCACTGCGCCCTGGATCGATTTATACCCGCCTTGCACTCACGCATTTTAGCTGCACCACTAATATATATATATATATATATATATATATATATATATATATATATATATATATATATATATATATATATGAAGAATAAGTAATTTAGTGAGTCGTAGAATAATATCAAACAATGAAATTTAATGGCGAGTGACTCAATATTAGGCACAAGGGCATCCTGTCGACGCGTTTCGCCCTTGTTGGGGCTCATCAGGACAGGAGTAGCAAAGATGTAATATTTAACACGAACACATCATGGGAAGAACAGCATCACCTAGCCCGCAATTTGTGCCTTCGTGCTGTTTCACCTGTGGCTAATACTGAGTCACTCGCAATTAAATTTCATTGTTTGATATTATTTTACGACTCACTAAATTACTTATTCTTCATAATTATAATCATTGGCTATGGAAAAAGGCAGTTGAACCGGATCTCCTCCGTGCCGACTGTTGATAAAACCTGCAAAGTCAGGTGAAACAGCACGAAGGCACAAATTGCGGGCTAGGTGATGCTGTACTTCCCATAATGTGTTCGTGTTAAATATTACATCTTTGCTACTCCTGTCCTGATGAGCCCCAACAAGGGCGAAACGCGTCGACAGGATACCCTTGTGGCTAATATTGAGTCACTCGCCATTAAATTTCATTGTTTGATATATATATATATATATATATATATATATATATATATATATATATATATATTGCTATGATAAGGGATTATTTAGGGGTATACTGAGTCATAATGGTTACCCAATACATGTAGATAGTACTAGAAGTTAGAAAACCGCATTTATTTAGCATTAAAAATACGTAATTTGTATATTATGCAAAGAGCAAACATTTAAAACCCTGTATAAGGATCGCAATTGACTTTAATTAATGCCGAGAAGTATATTATTCAACAATACACACACATGCAGCAAAAGAAATAACTCTACACGCAATTAAACTTGTCCTAAACCAAAAATATTCATTGATTGTAAAATTAATACGCGTGAAATGCAGTAAAAACCTAGAAAATTATAATACAATAATTCACATTAAACAAGTGATAATGAAAACAGATAGCATAGTGTCCTGATAGGAAACGCATTCTTCAAAATAAATACGCTTCGGAAACGCAAAAAGATAAACAGAAATATGTTAATTTACGTCACTTTGCCTACGCGATTTTCTACATGAAGTTAATGCAGATCCCAAAAGTATTATCTTGACAAACAACGCCATAAGTGAAATTACGTGCCAAACCGAATTAGAAATTCCTGTAACAACATCAAAACAGACGCTATAAATTAAATACAAATCACAAATATACGAATACCTACGTGATCAACGGATCGTTTCTATAAGGCAATATCAGTGATAAACCTGTAAAATCCCACAAATATCCAAAACAACTGATGGTTGGTCATACACTTTGAACAACAGCTCAGATAAACCAATGAATTTAAATGGGGCGTAGGCTATATAATGTGGCAGGTTTGATAAGCGGACAGTTTTAATTTGAACCACGCACAAGCTGCATCACTGATACTTATGAATTTACGCGTCGAGTAAATATTCGAATTAAATAATGAAAATTTTGTGAAAAGTGATGTTATAAAATATTTTGAATTAATTATAGTGAAAATATATGAGACAAAGTTTGGCCGTTTGCTAGAAAACGTAAGTAGATATTTATTAATTGATTTAGGTTAATAAATATTTATAATTCAGGGCTTTAAGGATAAATGTAAGGACACTCTAAGTACAATACTCTAAGAATAAATCTAAGAATAAATCTAAGGATATTACGACGTTATGAATATTTAAGGCAGATCACATTCAACGGGGTAGAACTTGGAAACTAAGTAACTTAACTAAAAGCAATATTGGGGTACTGATCCACGGCACGCAGCTAAAAGACGCTCAAGGCAAACTACAGATCAGAACTATCTTGCATAAGACATTTTTTACTATTTATTATATTTGAACATTGATCATATTAAGGTATTACTTTCTATTTAGTATTTTTGAACATATTTTAAACTTAACTAATTTATGTAAGGAGTCAACAAAAATTTATTTTGATACGTGAAAAATTTCGTAAACAAGCAAAAATCTTGAACATTCAGAGAAATTTCCAGTAGAGTAAAACGACATTTTGCTGGCTTTAAATAAGAAAGGGAGCTTTAAATTTTGGAGATAAATAAATTTAAAGTTTATTGTCAATTGATTCAGGGGCTACTTTTATCATACAGTCAATCAGATTAAGCTGTGAAGTGTAAATCATTTTTCTTTTCTCATTATACAAATATTAATCGACTTCGTTATATCATTCAAAGCAGATAAACGTTTTAGGGAAAAAGTGGTAAACTATTTGATTATCGTAACGTTGTGCACTTCGTGTGAATTAAACTGGGCTAGCCGAGGCAGATTCAAAATTTCAGGAGATTAAAATACACACAGCGGTGGTGATTAGAAGAAGACTATTTGAATAATTGCATCGACGTGCAGCGTTATCATATCATATATATATATATATATATATATATATATATATATAAATATATATAAATATATACATATTTATATATATATATATATATAATATATATATATATATATATATATATATTATTTATTTATTGCTATGATAGATCCAAAGGCAGTTATGTGGCGTAGTTCGTATATATGTGACTACTATGCCCTAGGTCCCGGGTTTGAATCCCGACACGGTCCCCTTGAAAAATGTTAAGCGAGCATTTTTCACAAAAATGCGTCCTCGTTCGTATGAGAGGTAAAATGTAGGTCTCGTGTGAGTGTTGTCACGTACGTTAAAGATCCATACCTTGCTTGGAACAGCATAATTCAAAATTTCTAGGTAAAAAAAATGTCGCTTTCTGGCCAATGTAGTGCTTTCGGGTGGAGCATTGGAAAATCAAATGTAGTATGATAAAACCCCTCGTTGGACGCAAAATTTTATTGCTGTGGATGATGGTTACTAAGTGCCCCTCGTCTAATTACTTTTGCTAGCTCTCTGATTAATAAAACCACCGTACTCATACGTCAGATTTATAATAACACAAAATAATCCTCTTACAAACAATCTTTCAAATACAAAATAATACATCCCTGACAACTCTCTCTTACACACAATATCTACCTCCAAATTGATGAAGAATAACTTCCTCACAACGCATGTCTTATGTATTAAACATAGAGTTCAGAATATCTTTTTCACTCACTTATCTTAAACACGTGATTATTATTTATCAACAACTCCATAATTAAATCTTTCTTAATATGTACAATAATTACTTATATATGTCATGTAATTTAATATTCTTCCCCTTTTGTTTGGCGCTTCCAAAACATAATCATCATCGTTTACTGTCCCATCTTCTTTTAAATCGTTTCGCAAGTCCAATTTTTCATGCAAAGGCATCCATTACCAATATACGTTCATGGATCTCCCATTAATTGTCATATCTCTCTTACAGTAGTTGCTTTCCACTAGACACTAATTGGCCTTTATAAAGGTAACCTCTTCTGACGTAACAGCCTTCGCTCTAATCTAGTCGTTTTTCTGTGTTATTTTCAGGTTCTAATTTGTTCGAGAACGTAGATGTGTCATTTACGTATGTTTATCAACATTTGAGAATTCTAAGTTTATTGTTTCCCTACCACTCCAGGCTATATAATAATTGGGCGCGTTTTTTACTTGTCTAAATAGTATAGCGTTTTAGAAAATGGGTCATTGAACTACATTTTCTAATCAGAAATAGGTTTTCTTACTATCAAATTTAATGGTTTAAACTTAATGCGTTTTCAACCAACGTAAATTCTTTTGCAATAAAATGAAAATTAAAATACTTATGCGCGCGACTTTACATAAAATTCACATGCTATTACCCTATATCAAAGTACACGTGCTGAACACAGAACAAATGCATGAAAATCAAAATCTCTAACTCATTTTTTGTGCTACCCTAAAACTAGCAAACCTATTGGGTGCCCAATCTACTAACCCTTTTTCAATATACCTTGCATATGGGAAGAAAGCGTATAAATAGGATTGCAAATCCAGCAGAAATCAGTACACTTAGCTTTCTCCATAGTCTAAGAACTCAACTAACAGTGCTTACCACAGCCTGTCAACCACTTCAGCAAGCAGTGCTCCCCATAGCCTGTTTATTCTGTACCAGTAACGCTGCCCGCCGCCGCACCTGGAGCACGTCGCCATAGTTCAGTACCGTAAACCACGTATAGGAGTGCTCTCCATAGCCTGCTCATTCTCCGCCAGTAACGCTATCCAACAGCCAGCTGCTCGCCGCCGCACCTGGGGCACGTCGCTATAGTTCTCATGTACATATCATTATTCCTTACACTTACACGTTGTCCCACAAGTAAAACACGAAGCCCTCCGAAGAGTTTCGAATACCGCCGAAGACGTCTGGACCTCTTCAAACTGCAAATTCTTTTTAACTATCGTTATTTAAGTTCTTACTCAGCCTCACAAGTAAATCCCGAGGCCTTCCAAAGAGTTCTGAAGACTACCGAAGACTTCTGAACCTCCTAATATTGTATATATATTTAATGTATAGTTTTTATGTTCAGATCATAATTTTTTATAACTCCACGTTGTTCCACAAGTAAAATACGAAGCCATCCGAAGAGTTCCGAAGACCGTCGAAGATGTCTGGACTTCTTCAAACTGTAAATACTTTTAACTATCATTATTCAAGCTCTTACTCAGCCTCACCAATAAATTCCGAAGCCTTCCGAAGGGTTCCGAAGACTACCGAAGACATGGACTTCTTCGAACTGTGTATATATTTGTTTATTTAGTATTTAAGTTCCTACTTGGTTCCACGAGCAACCACGAAGCCCTCCGAAGAGTTCCGAAGATTTCAAAAGGCTTCCGAACTACTTTAAACTGTTTATTTTAACTATCTAACCTTTAAATCTGTGTCCTTATGAACTTTTTATTTGTTTTTGCTTGTACATATTAAACAAAATAGTGCTAGGTCTACATACTTTCAAACCCTGCCCACCCGTACGATAACAAGTGGCGTCCAACGTGATTGGGCCGTCTTCACAGAAGATTTTGCAAACAGCGTGCTTGCAAGAACCATCAACATGTCTGAGACGAGGAGTCAAACGACATCAAATGTCCAGCCGGACACCAAACAGCCGTCTCCAACCCAGGAGGATACACAATCATCAAGAGTTCTGGGACTGCAACAACCCAGTGGCGCTCAACAAACACAACCAACCAGCAAAATGGTCACAATCAAAGCGCTAGTGTAGGATCTTTACAACGTCGCCACAGCGACCTTCGAAGCAGAAAAATCTATATTCTCGGGCACCCTTCTAGAGGATCCCACAAAATTCCTTCTACAGATGGAAGCAATGGACGCGAATGTACCTACAACAACCGCTCAACTTCGAAACCAAGCAGCCACATGGAGGGAAGCATACCCGATGTTCCAACTCAGCTACAGCAAATTCAAAAGGCTCTTTCAGGACAAGTACGACAGTCCAACCATTAGAGCCAAAATAACCTCCGAGTACTACGAACAGAATTAGTTGGCGTCTCAACCAGTAGCCGCCTTTCTGGGAGCTAGCTATTGGCTCCGCGTCATGCTTTTTGGTCTGAAAAATGCCCCAGTCAGTTTCCAGAAATTAATGACACAGGAGGTACTGACAGGCTACCTTCACAAATTTGTGCTCGTATACCTGGACGTCTTGAGAATTTATTGCCCTTTGCAACCATACTCATATCGATGATATCGCTTTAGATGGAAACTCTATAGAGTCAACCTTGACTTTACGGAATTAACTAAGTGCTTTTATAAACTTGGTGGTTTTGAACTGCATAAGTGGTATAGTAATTGTTCGAAACTAATAAAGGTTTTTCCCGCTTCGCAACAATTCACATTACCTCGCTCCTTTACGGATCCTAACACTGTAAGATCTCACTCTTAAATGGAATCCCACATCAGTTACTTTTTGTTTTCTAGTTCAGCCACAATATTCCGCCTGTACCAAACGCAACTTACTTTCCAACTTAGCCCGTATTTTCGACCTTATAAGATTCTTATCCATTTCGAATGGACCTGCACCTTGCCGAAGTTCTAGATTACTAGAACAGGTGAAATGGCTTGCGTGTTCTAATGAGCTAAAGAGTCAAACTACAGGTCCAACCAAAGTAGTAGGGTCGTTAGTGAGGAACCAGACTAAGACAGGTCCCCGAAAGAGGGCAGCGGCTCTTTCGGTACTTAGATTGGCAGAGACCATAGGGATCGGTATGGCAGTCTAAGACACACTACCGCGATGTGGAAGGCAACGGGAAATCACCACATTATCTCCCAAGTACACAGCGTACTTAAATTGTAACAAACATGATGGCATTCTCTGGGGTAAAAAATTCCGGAGTTAAAATAGTCCCCCATTCGGATCTCCGGGAGGGGACTACTTCGGAGGATGCGATCGGAAAGTTAAAAATAAGAGTCAGGAACATTCTGCGAGTCGGAGCGTGGAATGTTAGAAGTATGAAGCAAGTAGGTAAGCTGGAGAACCTAAAAATCGAAATGAATAGGTTATCACTTGACATAGTAGGGATTAGCGAAGTTCGGTGGCCAGAGGCGGGGGATTTTTGGAGTGGAGACTTTAGGGTAATTCATACAGGGGCAGAAATTTGGGTGTGGGGATAGTTATGCGGAAAAAGATAGGATACTGTGTAGAAAATTACTTACAAAAGAACGAAAGAGTACTCATAGTTAGATTAGAATCTAAACCGGTAAACACAGTAATAATACAAGTATACATGCCCACCTCTAGCTACAGTGACGAAGAGGTAGAAGCCATCTACAAAGATATCGAAGACATATTAAGATACGTAAAAGGACATGAAAACTTAATAATTACGGGGGATTTTAATGCCGTGGTAGGTGAGGGTAGGGAAGGAGCGGTAGTAGGTTTATTTGGTTTAGGCACGAGAAACGACAGGGGAAATAGGCTGATAGAATTTTGCGACAAGAACAATTTAATCATCATAATACGTTCTAAGGCATTTTTGGGGAATAGTATGGGATATATTACAAGCGGAGATAGGAAAAAAGAGGTAGATGTAGACCTAGAATCAGATAGTTATAGATGCAGACTGTGCAAATTTCAGGGAAATCTGTAGGTTAGTTCAGAATAGGAAACAATGATAGTACGCGTCTAACCAGTTCCAGGACTGAAGACCTAATGATGATGAAGATTCTTATCTCTTCTAACTTTATTGGTAAAACGTTTAATTCAGCGTTTGTGGTCTTTGAAATTAGATTGGGATGTTCGCTCTCTCCCTTACTTACTCCGTTTATGGAAGAGATACCTTCATGAAAGACCAATTCTTTCCGAATTTTGCTTTACCACGTTTGCTACTTCCGCCACAATTTTCTACCTGTGAAGTTTATTGTTTTACGGACGCCTCCAAACGTGGCTTTTGTGCTGTTCTTTATTTTAATTTTCTTGTCTTTTCCTCTGTTGAGTTCACTTATTTTGTGCCAAGTCCAAACTTGCTCCACTTCGTATCCTCTCCTTGCCTAGACTCGAACTGATAACCGCCGCTTTGGCCTTGAAACTATTAAGCTTTAGCGGCAAAACTTTTGAGCTCCTTAATACTTTTGAGATCCTTATTACTTTTGAGAAAATGTTTTGTTGGTACGGCTCCAGGTCGTTATTTCTTGGATTCGATTCTCACCGCAGCAATGGAAGACATTCGTCACCAATCGAGTTTCGTATATTCAGGAAAACACTTCTCGCGCTTCTTGGCATCGTATTTCCTCCACTGAGAATCCTGCCGATGTTGGATGCCGTGGTTTGCTACCTTCCGACTTATGTCATTGTTCTTTATGGTGGACGGCATCGCTTGCCTTGCATTGCTCATTTGACACTTATAGTCCACTCATTCCGCCTTTTTATTCTTCGGAAGTTCTCATCGAGAAACATTTTATTGTTGTGACCGTTGTTGCATCTTCTTCTTGGATGAAAACGATTTTGGACAGTCGTTCATCTTTTCAATTTATCATCCGTAAAGTGAAATACATTTACAAGTTGCAGGGTAGTTTCATAAACGCGCGCGCGTGTTTAAAAACAAACGGCTGAGGACCTGGTGAGTAATTCCTCCATTCAATTGAAATTTTCTGATGTGTTTAGAGTCAAGGAGTTGCTGTGTTTGAATATCTAAGAAATAATGAAAGAAAAAATACTGACGGTTGGTGGAAATCCTGGAATTAAAAAGTGAGTACTATTATGAGCCCTCATATAACGTCTTGAAAACAATGTTATTAATTTTTAAATGTCAGTGATATGTATTTTGATAATACGACATTAATTGAGAGAAAATAATTATGTGGTTGGACTAATTAGTGACGGAATTGTTTATTAAGTCTAAAATGAAAATTTTATTGCTGAAGTTTATTGTTAGTAAAAGTATAAAATGTTAATATTTTTGGAATGGACAATGAAAGAGTAGAACAATAAGGCACATAAGAGTAGAACCATTATTTCTGGGTGTGATTAAATGCATTGCCAGCCGAATTGGGATTTATAATGTCGCACGATTCACATGGAAATCAGGAAAACTTTGAAATGGACTGTTATTGTTGCAAGTAATTTAATATTTCTTTTGGGCTTTGTTTAGTGATACGCTGTAATTTAATGTTTTTCCTTAGGATTTGTTTCAATAATACCTGGCCAGATTTGAGGTTAACAATTTGTTTTTGGAAAGTATATTTGTAATTTTATATTGAAATTATTTTACGTTAATAGAGTTTTAAGTTTATGTTAAATTTTATTTCAATTTATTTAGAGAATAGGTAAAGTCAGCGAATTTTAGAAGATATCCAGCTACCCCAGTGATGGTATCTTATTTGGAAGAAGTATCTTTTATTTTACAATTTTATTTTATTATGACCGAAGCAAGGACGTTTTATACGGAAAAAACGTCTTCTGTATAGAAATAAAGCGTAAGGAATTGCTCTGACCGACGATTTGACGTCCCTCGATTTTGACAGAACATCCTTTCAGAGTAAATGTTAATATAACGTGGAATTTTTGTATTTAAGCTATATTATTTATTATTTTTGTATTCCTTTATTTTTCTTTATTTTCGTTTTTCGTTTATTCATAGAAACCCACGCCCGCACCACTTAGCCGACGCACCCTCATTTTGTTACGGAAGCTCCGTCTTCAGGGCAAATCAAAAAATTATCTTCACGCTTATTTTACCTGTAATAGGGTCAAGGAATGGTTACGTGTTCGAAGTTTGGTATTAATATTCCTGGTAAGATTGACATGCTACTTGGAGCTGACATTTTTGCTCAAGTTTTGTTGAACGAGTCTCGTTGGGATGTCGCTAACGAGCCAGTTGCTATTAAAATAGCATTAGTATGGGTTTTTACAGGAAAGTTTCTTCCCTGAATCAGCTTATTACGTTGTTGTGTGCTTTCGTTGAGCCTTTAGACAGCGACATTTGTTGATTTTGGGAATTAGAAAGTATTCTCCCTAAGGCATACGTTTTTCTCGAAGAAAAAAAGTGTGAAAATAAATTAGTGGAAAATTATAGTCGTAGCATAAACGGTCGTTTTGTAGCGTCTTTGCCTTTTAAAATTACTGAATTTTCATTCGAGTATACAAGATCAAATTCTATTACAAGATTTTTGTCATTAGAGTGTCGTTTGCTAAAAAGTCCTCAATTGTATTCGGATTACAAAAATTTTATGAAAGATTATTTGAAAGGTCATATGACTCAAGTGGATTCGCCTTCTGAAAATTCGCCAGTTGACGAAAGGATGTATTACATTCTCTATCATGCTGTACATAAGCTTGATATCACTACCACCAAATTGCGTGTGATTTACGAAGCATCATGTCAGGATTAAACTGAAAATTCGTTAAATGATAGTTTAGCTATTGGCCCTGCTGTGCAGAAAAATATTCACAGTTTAAATATTTATGGTTCCAGTTTTGGGACAGTGTTATTTTATAAACTAAGGTCGACGTTTCGCCCACTTTTGTAAGGGGTTTCATCAGGACAATAAAGAAAATAAATAATAAAAAAAATAATAATAAAGATAAGACTAATAATATTAAATAGACAAGTTACTTTGCCACAAGACACTTTTTAGCTTAAATGGGCTCGTGAGTCTGCTAGTTCAGAAGTAACTTTCCATACTCTTTACACTTTAACTTGTCTACTTAATATTATCATTCTTATCTTTATTATTATTTTTTTTTATTATCTATTTTCTTTTCTTGTCCTGATGAAGCCCCTTACAAAAGTGGGCTAAACATCGATCTTAGTTTATAAAATGACATGGTCCCAACCCGGAATCATAAGTATTTATAATGTCTCCGGCCGTGAAAGCCTCCGACAATATCATATCCACAGTTTTGTTATTGCACTTTCGTGTACACCCTATCGTAATCACAACTGACATTAAACAAATGTATTGGCAGATTTTGGTTAAAGATACTCATCGTGATTATCAACGTATCTGGAAATTTTTTCTCTTTGATCATATTATGGACGTTAAGTTAAATACTACGACTTATGGAATTTCGTCGTCACCGTTTTTAACCTTGCATACTGTTCAGGAATCGGCAAGGTTAGAATCGACTAATTTTTTTTCGCGTCAACTGTATTGGCAACTGATACCTATGTACTTAGACGACTTAGTCACTGGCTGCAGTTCGATTAAAACTGCTAATCAATTAATTTTTGAATTGAACAACATTTGCACTAATGTTGGTCAGCTGAAAAAATGGAATAGTAATTGCCTGGAAATGATGTCCAACTTGAAGGAATCCCTTTCCGATTTGAAAGCAATTACATTTCAAGATAAAGACAGTGGTTCAATAAAATGTTGGGTCTTTCGTGACGCACTGCTTTTTTATACAACTTACGTACCGAATAGCGCCATTGCACTAGGCGTAATATTTTGTCTGCTTTCGCAAAAATCTTTGATCCTTTCTGGGTGATACCACTTCTAGTACTTTTCGCTAGCCGTTAGTTCAAGATCTTTGGCTTTTGGGCCTTGGTTGGGACCAAGAACAGCCATTGGAATTCGTGCAAAATGGAAAAATTTTTTGGGTGAATTGCTAGTGGTTTCTAATATTGGGATTCCGCATCGCATCGTATGTAATAATTTTGAGAAAGTTGAACTGCTTGGATTCTGTGATGCTTCAGAAGCTCAGTATACAGCTGTTGTCTACTTTCGTTCCTTCGATTTAGAAGATAATACTTATTGACGTGTCATTGGTCATTGCTTCTACTAATCGCGTTTTGTTGCCGCGTCTCAAATTGTTTGTTCTTGTCTTTTTAGCAGATTTAGTAGGATTCGTTAAAATTACTATACAGATACTTTATCATTTAGTGGTACTTTTGCGTGGTCGGATTCTACGGTTGTTCTGTCTTGAATGTGTTCCTCCTCGCATAAGTGGTAAATATTTATTATTAACCGGATTTCGTATATTTAAGAACATATTCGTCGTTTCATGTTCGACGATGACCCTGGGAATGTGCTTTGCCTAGACTTTTGGCTACAACGTTGGTTCCTCATCCATTATAGCGGGCGCGGCCTTCCTGGGTAGTGCGTCCTAGCGGAGATTGACCATGTTGCATCCGAGAATTTCTCAAATTCATTATTGGATAAATTTTCAAATATAAAAAAATCTGTAAGATTATTACTTATAGTCGTAATTTTATTCGTAATGTTCAATCTACGATTAATTTGCGTTCAAAATATCCTGATAGTGTGTACCTTGCTCAGCAGCAAGAGGTTATACATTTATTAGTTAAAAGAGTTTAAACAAACGGCAAATATTAAAAATTAAATTAAAATTTGTTAGTAAAGAGTTACGTAACCTTAGTCCTTTTCTAGATAGTTGTGGTGTGTTGATGGTGGGCGATTGCATACGCAATTCGGAGTTGTATCATGCAAAATTTCAAATTTTGATTCCTTAGTCACATCGGTTGTCTAAGATTATTATACTAGATTGTCATAAAAGACATTAACGTCCTGGAATCCGTACGACTCAATTTTCCTAAACTCAAAATTATTTGAATTTCCCGCTGAAGGCTATTCGGCAATGTTTGAAGTCTTGCATTTGTTGCTTTCGAGTAAACTCTGTAGCTTTATGCTCTCCTATGGGGGACATACCAGCTTCTAGGTTGACTCCAGGCAAGGCGTTTTTACATACGGGAACCGACTATCGTGGGCCTTTCTCTGTTATAATGCATCGTCATGGCGGTAAATCGATAAAAACGTATATCTGCTTATTTATTTGTTTTAGCACTAAAGCTATCCATTTGGAATTAGTATCTAACTTACCGTCTTATTGGTCATAGACGGAGGTGCATTCAAATACATTGTGTTAATGGCGCCAATTTCGTTAGGGTTTTTTGTGAAATCTCGCAATTAATGCGTCTTTCGGCGTCGAGTGAATCAAATTTGTGTTTAATCCTTCCGCTGATCCACATTTCGGTGGATTCCAATCCAGGTTTAAAGCAGTAAAATTCCATTTGAAAGGGATTATAGGGAACAAATTTTGTCGTTTGAAGAGTTCTCGACAGTATTGATTCAAATTGAAGCGATGCCCAGCTCATGCACACTATGTGCGCTGATTTGCGAACCACGTGATTTTTCATATATAACTCTTTGTCATTTTCTTAATGTTGAACCGGTCTCGGTATTGTAGGAACCTGATTTGTTATCCTTAAGCCCTTCTTGATTAAATAGCCGGTAACTGATGCAGAGCGAATCCGTGGCTTAGTTGGTTTGCGTGTGACTACTAAGTCCAATGTTCTGGGTTCGAGTCCCGACACGGACCGCTTGAAAAATGTTAGACAAACATTTTTCACTAAAATACTCCGTCGTTCGGATGGGAAGTAGAAGAATGTAGGTCCTGTGTGTGTGTGTGTGTGTGTGTGTGTGTGCGTGCGTGTGTGTGTATGTATGTGTGTGTGTGTGTGTGTGTTGTTATGCACACTTAAGATCCCTACCTTGCTTGGAACAGCAAGGGTTCGACAAAATTCAAAATTTCTAGGTTAAAAAAAACACTCTTCCCGGCCAATATTGTACCTTCAGGTGGAACATTGAAAAGCCCAATGTAGGGTAACTGATGCAGCAAATGCAACAGGAATTTTGAAAAAATGGAGTGCTGAATACCTGCGCACTTTGCAACAGAAAAGCAAGTGGTTAGAGAAATCCGCTACCTTGCCTGTTGGTTCGTTCATCTTCCTAAAGGCAGAAAATACTTCCCCTGTACAGTGGTGTTTAGGAAGAGTAGTCAATGTTGATCCGGGTATATTAGTGGTATTGTTCGTGTGGCTACAGTCATGATAGCCCAAGGGTTATGTAAACATCCTCTGGTAAAACTATTGTTACGTTAATCGAGGCAGCCACGTTGGGCGCCAAATTTATGCTACGTTGGCTCGTAGCCGTGCGTAACACAAAGAAGATCAAAGAAATGACAGGGCTCAATCGGAGATTAGGGGGGGTTGTAGAAAGCAGACCAACATATAATGTACGCGGCTGTAAGGAGTTAGTAACAGTACCTGCAATAAAAAAAAATTAGAATAGCAAACCTGCAATAAAAAAAAAATTAGTCCTGCAAACCTGAAATAAAGAAAAAGCATAGCATGCTGATCGAGCATAGATTGTTCAGTACTTTGTAGAATGAAAAAAAAACTGTTTGGGATAATCTATATAATATAACAACGGTAAAAGCAATACAAAAATTTTTAGTACAAAGTGAGGTAATATTGGGGAGTAGCAGAAACGTTTCCTCACACACCAATTAAACATAAATTAGACAAAATTTTAACAGAAGATAAATAGGTAAGCACAATTGATATGAGTCATCCAGTATTGTTGATTCTTCCTTTTTTTTTTTCTTTTTTTTTTAAAATAGCATGCAAGTCTATGGTAAAAGGTATCAGAACGACAAAGATATGGCAAAACAACGAATAGATATTTAAAGTAAGAACAAGTAGGAAATAGTTCAACTTACAAAAGGTCCTTCAGTAACGCTTCCTTGCAATTGAAGTGTGGGATTCACGATGTCCGGCACCAACGCAGCACTTCACCCTTGACTGGGAGGGTGTTGATGGAACTTATCACACGTTACCCTAATCACACCTACGTATTTCACTGGTGTTAGCAGCAGACATTTTTACCCTAATCACACCTACGTATTTCACTGGTGTTAGCAGCAGACATTATCACGCGACGGAACTATGTAGCATTGATAAATTTCTTGTTAATTCTATTTCCTGAGACAATAATTTCGAAATATTTTGTAGCACTAGTTTAATTTCAACTGGGACCAAATGTATATTATTTTCCTAAACATCCAAAAAGCAGTGAGAAACTTCAACCAATACCTTTGTAAACCGGTAATCTGTTATATTTTGCAAATAACGAAATTTACGCAAGCAATCATCTGTTTTAGATTCTTTGTGGTTAGAAAATTCAGAAACTACAGTATCAACTGTATTTGGATAATCCAAAGTATGCACTACTCTGATAAAAAAAAGGACCGCGAAACTAGATCGCACACACAGTTTAAATATCAAAAGACAAAGCACCAAAAAAAACCACAATGAGTAAAGCACGTGTATCACTAAAGTAAGTCCGTCAAATGTTCCGTAAAACACGTGCGTCGACCAAACACGTTCGCCTATCAACCATACTACTTCAATCGGAATTAGCACTACACTTTCTACAGTTAATATACAACTTTTATTTCACAAGAAAAACAACTAAAATCGTGCCGTGCTTGTTCATGAACAATTCGAAAATTGATACCGCATTAATTCTCACTATTGTCAAAGCAAAGAAGAAACAGTATTTTCAACGTAATTAATATATAGGAACCAAGAACAAACTACCACTACTCATCTGTTTATTCAACTCGTTCTATTACAACCTCTTATCGTCTATTATCTAGACTTGTATATCCACATAAGGAACAAAATCTATACGAACGGCAAGACAAGAACGATGCAATCCACTCATTATAATACGATGCATTCGCCTAAGGAGTTAATAAATATAAAATATAGAAATAGTAGTTACAGAAATGTATTTACTAATTGGGAAAAAGCGTAAAATGTTAAGCTATAAAAATGCACGTTACAGATTCCCCCCTAGCAAAATAAAGACGTCGGGGTGAAAGAAAAAAACGACAGACAAGGAACCAAACAAAAAAAAAATTTTTTTTTTCGGTCCGAAGGACCAACACCAGTATAAGAAAAGGAACATTTTTTTTTCAAAAGAAGACAAAGTCATCTATCGTAACCAACAACGACAGAACAGGTAAAGAAAGCATCAAGTAAACACCCAATGCGGATTAAAGCTCTTAGCTACTTTCAAAAACGTCAAAAGACGGATGTCTCCAAAAGGGACATTTCTGTTTTCCACCTCAAAGAAAAGTTTCGGCTTCCCGCGGAGAAACCAAGAGGAAAGGAAGAGAAAAAAAACGAGGAAGAGAACTCGTAGCAAACCAACTAGACGACACAACTGTCAACCTCAAGTGTGCCGCAAAGAAAGAACCAAGACAAAGCAAAGGACAAAGGCAAGCTAGTACACAATCTAGAATACTTCCGACTGAGGTAACACAGATTCGTATGAAACGATTACTCAAGCAAGGTATGGCTAACAGACCTACAAAAGCGACCAAGTCGAAATACCTAAAGGAAAAGAAAATAGATCTGAAGCCTACCTCAAGGAATGGATGTAGAAAGCGACTATAATAGTCAAATAGTGAACAAATGGTAGAACTAGCCAAAAGAAAAAGTCACGGGATGGGCTAGCTACAAAATATAAATAGGAATACGAAATGGGCGCCAGTGTTTTCGGACACAAGCTTATCAGAGAAAACACAAGACCAATAAGCCAAAAAAATTACAAGTCATTAGGGATAGCGACACGTAGGGGTCAAAATAGAATCGGCCTTAGGGAGCCCTCTAGGATCCGGAGGTTCAGGATCAATGTCTGGAGGGTCTAAAGTTTTATCGGGTTTGAGGTCCTTAATATGCCAAGTACCCAGATCGTTATCAGAATCATCCACTAAGATATAGGTCCAAGGAGAAAGTTTAGTCCTAATAGTAAAGGGACCCACATATTTGGGAGCAAGTTTAGCATTGAAGTAGCGAGTAGCATCCGAAAGAACATAATTGCGTTTCCAAACGCGATCGCCAGGAGATAAAGTTAAGGGACGACGACGAAGATCGTAGTGTTTAGCATTTTTCTTGTATGCTAAGGAAAGGCGTTTCGAAATTTCTTCACGAAGTGACTCAAATTTGACTAAGTCAGTAGGAGGAATAGGACGTTCGGGATCCATAAGAACATCATCAGGATCAAGAGGTTTTCCAAAATGATCGCCGTAGAGAACATGCTCACGACCATATAGAGCAAAATACGGGGAGTAACCAATAACCTCATGTTTAAGCGTTCGAATAGCACAACCAATTTTTGCCAAATTAACGTCCCACCGACGTTGATTATCAGAAACGTAAGAAGAAATCATAGTTTTCAGGACTCTATTAATACGTTCGGCCGGATTCGTCTGAGGATGATAGCGAGCATTAAACAGAATTTTTGTTCGATAAGAATCACAGAGTTTAGTGAAAATATTACTACGAAATTGTACCCCATTGTCCGCAATTAGATACTGAGGAGTACCATACACCAGGAAAATATTTTTCTCAATGGTTCGAGCAACAGGCAGCGGCCGTAGACGCACGTAGAGGAAAGAAACAAGCATATTTTGTAAAACAATCGGCAACAACTAAAATGAAAGAATTACCTTTAGAGGATCTAGGAAGAGGTCCGACAATATCAGCACATAGGACTTGCCAAGGACGAGTGGCAGTAGCACGGGGAGACATAAAGCCAGGAGGTTTCTTTTGTTCGACTTTGTGTGCAGAGCAAATTTTACAACGACGGACGTATCGAGCAACAGCGGCTCTAAGTTTAGGCCAATAGTAACGTATGGAAATTTTAGAGACAGTTTTGTGGACACCAGGGTGACCTGAAGTAGGTAGATCATGATTTTCGTATAGCACCCTATTCCGTTGTTCACTGGGAACTACTAACTTCCAATCGTCTTGAGGAGGTTGGAGCAAAGACTGTTTAGATTTTACATGTTTATATAGTAATTCGTTTTCCACATGCCAGTTACTGTATACTTTAGGATTGGAATTAACACGAGTCCGTAGCTTAAGATACCAAGGATCCAAAATTGGCAGAGTAATAGAAGATTTAGGAAAGTCATCAATTAAGTCAATTTTAGGTACTGAGCGAGATAAGGCATCGGGAACGATGTTTTCTTTACCTTTACGATGTACGATGGTGAAGTTATATTGTTGAAGTCGTACAGACCAACGAGCTAAACGACCGTTGGGGCTTTGTAATTTATTCAGCCAGATAAGCGAGTGGTGATCGGTGATCACAGTAAAGTGAGAACCCTCGATATAGGGACGAAATTTCTCAATTGCCCAAATAACACCAAGACATTCTTTTTCGGTGGCGCTATAGTTGCGTTCCGCCTTTTTAAGAGAACAGCTAATGTAGCTAATGACTTTTTCGTCATCACCCTGTTGTTGAGTCAGCACAGCACCCAGACCAAAATCAGAGGCATCAGTCTGTATAGTAAAGGGCAAATAAAAATCAGGACAACTCATCACTGGAGCCGTTACCAAGTGTTCTTTCAGCAGCTTAAACGCCTGCTGACATTCCGAAGACCAATCAAATTTAGAATTTTTCTTAGTCAAAGCAGTAATTGGAGCAGTAACAACAGAAAAATTTGGGATAAAGCGACGATACCACGAGCACATACCAACTATGCGTCGTACTTCAGTTACAGTAGTAGGAGCAGGAAGATTAAGAATGGCCGAAACTTTTTCTGGATCGACATGGAGTCCATGACGATTTACTACGTATCCCAGATAACGGAATTCCGGTCGGCATATAATGCATTTATCTCTACGAAGAGTAAGACCTGCAGAATTTAAACGAAAAAGCACTTTCTGTAGTACCACCAAATGTTGTTCGAAAGTAGGGGTAGCGATGATCACATCATCTAAGTATGCAAAACAGAAAGGTTCAAGATCAGCACCAAGCACACGATCTATAAGTCGCTGAAATGTCGCTGGAGAATTATGAAGACCAAATGGCATTTTAGTAAACTGGTATAAACCTCTACCAGGCACCGTAAATGCAGTAATCGCCTTAGAATTAGAAGAAAGAGGTATTTGCCAATAAGCAGAGCGAATGTCCAAACTAGTTAAGAATTTTGCGTCTCTAAGACGGTCTAGAATCGTAGAAATATAAGGAAGGGGATAGGCATTTTTTTCTGTAACCTAATTGACCTTTCTAAAATCGATGCAGAAACGATATGTGCCATCTTTCTTAGGCACCATAACAATAGGGCTAGACCAAGCGCTATTAGATGGTTCTACAACACCACTTTCCAGCATCTCATCCAGAGCTTGAGTGACATGTAAAGTATCATCTTTAGGAAACATCTGTTGGACTATACTAGACAATTCGGATTGTTGCATGATCGACAGATCGGAAAGAGCATTGATCTGACTGATCGAGACAGTAGAAGAGGAACCGAAAGTCCATTGACCCGTTCGAAAATCTGGGACAACACCCATAGATTTCCAGAAGTCAATGCCTAAGATCAGAGACTGAGAAATAGAAGGAACGACTAGGACGTCAAGAAGAATAGTTTTATTTTCGACCGACATGGGTAAAGTAAGTGACCCGAGAATGTCACAAGCTTGACCATTGGCTACCGTACAGCTGTGGATCTCCGTTTGGGACAAAGGCAAAGAAAGAGAATATCCCAACCAGGACCACCAATAATCGTACGAGAAGCGCCAGAATCAAGCAAACCCTTAAATTCGATGTCGAAAATAGTAACAGTAAGATAAGGTCTGTCGTCCTCACGAGAACTAGCTAAAATAAAATCCAGAACATATTTAGATCGGTCATCAAGACCAGAGAAAGGATTTTCTGAGGAAATAATAGGTACCGAGACAACTGTAGAAGGGATCGGGTCGGTTTCTCGGCCTAGCGACTCGATCGGTAGTTTAAATTCTTGTTACAACTCGTACAATTGGTACGGGTAACATTAGGTTTACCACAACCATAGCAATGAAGTATTTGAGGTTTAGTACAGGAAGGAGACTTGTGTCCTCGTTGGCCACAGTTCCAACAGGTAACGGAAGAATTAGAAATATTTTTAGGAGCATCACTTGCACCAGGTGTAAATGTTTTCGAAGTAGTAACACCAGAATGGGGAGGGACATAAGCAGAAGTAAGTTTGCTGCGGACCGCAGAACCTGTATTAGCTAAGTCAGGCTCTAGGAGTTGAGAAAAGTTCAGAGCAGGAAGAGACTTGAAATTATCGGCTTATATTTTGCGCTGTTCTAGTCTGCGACTTACACGCAAAAGTTCCGTATTCAGATCAAGCAAAGCTAATTTGGTTTGGTAGAAAGGGGTAAGATTTGGTAAAATAATTTTGAGTTTCTGTGGTTCAGAGAGAGAGATTGTTAGATGAGCAAATAAATTTTCCATCGTAGCTAGGTATACACCAATAGACTCTGAGGGACCCATAGTACGTTGCTTTATTTCCTCTAAAAGTTTTTCGTTGTAATTAACGGGTTGAAATTCTTCTCTTAATAGTCGAATAACATCTTGCCAATTAGTTAGGGATTTTCTATGCGCTCTGAATAAAATTAAAGCTTTTCCCGAAAGTAAGTCTGATGCCGAAGAAAATAGTTGAGAAGCAGAAACGTTGCATGCCGAGCATAATTCGTCCACGCGTAATAGAAATGCATTTAAAGACATACGGTCATCACCCGAAAATTTTAAGTCCCGTTTAGACACCAGCTGTCCATAACCAGACGTAGCAATTGATTTAGAAATTAGATATAGGTATAGGTAATTCATCAGAAGATTCAGCAGAAGTAAGATCATCCTCAGTATCAGTAGTAGTCGGATTAATAGTAGCCGTAGAAACAAGTGGTGCCCTAGGTGAAGTGGAAGAACGTCTAAAGCGACGGTATAACCTATCGCAATCACTGCGTAAATTACTAACACCTAGCAACAACTTTCGCTGTATGACTGTTTCAGCGTCAGAAGTAACATTCATGCGTTGGATTCTCCCTTTGAAATGCATAGCAAGGCTAATAATACGTTTGCCGTCGGCAGTTGAAATATCACCATTAAAATCTTTACTCTTCGTAGTTAATTCAGTTAAACCTTCAGTCAAGGCTTTATTATCAGTCTGAAAATCGATACCAGATTTAAGTGGACTTAGAGTTTCAGAAGATTCCATTTTCAAAATATTCCTAAAGGATTTACAAAGTTCCGATACAGGTACCTTTGCATCGAACCCACGAGAACCGACTTCATATTTGAGTTCAGCTTCATGTAAACGATCAACTTTTAATTTCCAATAGTCCCCCATTACTACAGAATCAACAAACACCCAAATATTTAAAGACACAAAAACGAATTATTAGGCTTGTTCGATAGAGAAACTAAATTAACGAAATAACTAAATACTAAACAAAATCCAGTTCAAACGAGAAGGAAAAAAAATTATTTCGAGCCCCACGTTGGGCGCCAAATTTATGTTACGTTAATCGAGGCAGCCACGTTGGGCGCCAAATTTATGCTACGTTGGCTCGTAGCCGTGCGTAACACAAAGAAGATCAAAGAAATGACCGGGCTCAATCGGTGATTAGGGGGGGTTGTAGAAAGCAGACCAACATATAATGTACGCGGCTGTAAGGAGTTAGTAACAGTACCTGCAATAAAAAAAATTAGAATAGCAAACCTGCAATAAAAAAAAATTAGTCTTGCAAACCTGAAATAAAGAAAAAGCATAGCATGCTGATCGAGCATAGATTGTTCAGTACTTTGTAGAATGAAAAAAAAACTGTTTGGGATAATCTATATAATATAACAACGGTAAAAGCAATACAAAAATTTTTAGTACAAATTGAGGTAATATTGGGGAGTAGCAGAAACGTTTCCTCACACACCAATTAAACATAAATCAGACAAAATTTTAACAAAAGATAAATAGGTAAGCACAATTGATATGAGTCATCCAGTATTGTTCATTCTTCCTTTTTTTTTGTTTTCTTTTTTTTTAAATAGCATGCAAGTCTATGGTAAAAGGTATCAGAACGACAAAGATATGGCAAAACAACGGATAGATATTTAAAGTAAGAACAAGTAGGAAATAGTTCAACTTACAAAAGGTCCTTCAGTAACGCTTCCTTGCAATTGAAGTGTGGGATTCACGATGTCCGGCACTAACGCAGCACTTCACCCTTGACTGGGAGGGTGTTGATGGAACTTATCACACGTTACCCTAATCACACCTACGTATTTCACTGGTGTTAGCAGCAGACATTTTTACCCTAATCACACCTACGTATTTCACTGGTGTTAGCAGCAGACATTATCACGCGACGGAACTATGTAGCATTGATAAATTTCTTGTTAATTCTATTTCCTGAAACAATAACTTCGAAATATTTTGTAGCACTAGTTTAATTTCAACTGGGACCAAATGTATATTATTTTCCTAAACATCCAAAAAGCAGTGAGAAACTTCAACCAATACCTTTGTAAACCGGTAATCTGTTATATTTCGCAAATAACGAAATTTACGCAAGCAATGATCTGTTTTAGATTCTTTGTGGTTAGAAAATTCAGAAACTACAGTATCAACTGTATTTGGATAATCCAAAGTATGCACTACTCTGATAAAAAAAAAGGACCGCGAAACTAGATCGCACACACAGTTTAAATATCAAAAGACAAAGCACCAAAAAAAACACAATGAGTAAAGCACGTGTATCACTAAAGTAAGTCCGTCAAATGTTCCGTAAAACACGTGCGTCGACCAAACACGTTCGCCTATCAACCATACTACTTCAATCGGAATTAGCACTACACTTTCTACAGTTAATATACAACTTTTATTTCACAAGAAAAACAACTAAAATCGTGCCGTGCTTGTTCATGAACAATTCGAAAATTGATACCGCATTAATTCTCACTATTGTCAAAGCAAAGAAGAAACAGTATTTTCAACGTAATTAATATATAGGAACCAAGAACAAACTACCACTACTCATCTGTTTATTCAACTCGTTCTATTACAACCTCTTATCGTCTATTATCTAGACTTGTATATCCACATAAGGAACAAAATCTATACGAACGGCAAGATAAGAACGATGCAATCCACTCATTATAATACGATGCATTCGCCTAAAGAGTTAATAAATATAAAATATAGAAATAGTAGTTACAGAAATGTATTTACTAATTGGGAAAAAGCGTAAAATGTTAAGCTATAAAAATGCACGTTACACTATGTTTACTGCCAGTAGATTAATATTAATGATATATCCTTCTTTGTATAAGGTTGTCGTTTAGGTTACTAGTTGTTAGCTATAATTATTGTTAAATATAAATAAGTTGGTTCATACTTATTTTGGTGGGTGGGCTGTTTGGTCGTTTTGTCGCACGTTTGCGAAGTTAAAGCTGTATATAGTTGTAATTCGTAGTTATAAGTAGCAATACCTGTTATCTCTTATTCCATTACAAACCTATTTGTGCCTGCTGCAATTTGGTTAGAAAAAAATAGTTACAACACTTGCGTATGGACATTGAAACGAAACGTTAGTTTCTGGAAAGTGAGTGAAATCGATGCTGGTTTCGGTGATCAGATTTTTTGGAGAATTAAAACCCAGGGATAATGCGTAACACGTTCTCGTCATAATTAGCTACGGCCCACTTATAGTTGAGGAATAGAAATTATAACTTTGAATTAATAAACAAGGCGCAAGTAAATCAATATAAGATTTTGACACTCCTCGCGCATTAAACAATTTACATTAGGAAATACTTGTGATGGAGGTAAATAAACACATATGCACGATAATGCTTTGCCATTTGTAACTTTTATTTATTTTCTAGGTATAATGCATTTTCGATGTTGTTTAATACAATAAATGGTTTTTATCAGGTCCCTCAATCTTTGAATTTTCTTATATTGCAGGGTTCTGAGGAGTTTGTCCTACGCCACGAGTTATTTCTCTTGTCTGCATGCACCATTGATTTTTCCTTCCAGTTCGTATATGATTATTAATTCATTGAACTGAAGAGTCATCTTCAGGATGCCAGATTGTATAGTAAAATTTTAGCGTTCATTCTGATAATGAAATTTACTGGTTATGTTGTTTTTCAGTGAACCTCAACCTCTTGGAGCAACAGGAGAGTTATTAATAAGCATACAAAATTTAGCTTGTGCAACTTGTTCAGTTCCTTGCACATGTTTTAAATCCACTTGTTTTGGATTAAAAATTTTTTACTTAGACTTTCTTTCACTTTGCATTTTTTATGCAAAGCTATACTTTTAGTTAAATCTAATGCGGCATTTTACTTGTACCCGAAAACGTTCTATTTAAATTTATAGTCCTGAATATTTACAATAAACATTTTTGCAGAAGGTATACTTACGCAGTCGCTGTTTAATTCCTTGGTTTTAGCATTCATCACCAAATAAAGACAAGAAAAAGAGTTGCTTACATAATTTATATAACATCCATGTTCTTGTTCATCTTTGATCTTTACATGGAAATTTTAATCTCTAGCTTTTGCTTTAAAGATTTTCTTTCGCAAAAGTTACTCAAGTTCAACATTGTTGCTATAAAGAAATAATTACCAACTTCACTTCTAGGTAGCGTCTTGAACCTGAAATAGATTAGAACCGATATAGCCCTTTTACTTACTTGATTTCTTGACTTTCTTTTTTTACTATTTTATCATAATTCGAATAAACGTTACAGTTTCAGACTAATTTAATAATCAGGAAAATGTCTAGAAAGAATAAGGTTATTTGTGGTTGGCCGTCTGCTGGCTCGGGATTTGATTTCACCATTTGTTCAGTGTTTTGTGCATACTGACATAAATATCAAGACATTGTGACAGAATTTGAACACAATTCTAATGGCAGTAACATAATTTAAACAAAATTCATTAAAACAATGTGCTGAATGTTAACATGGTCCGTGCTTGATTGTGCTTTTTTAATAATAGGCTACTTAGCTAAATTTGAGTAGAAAGGACTCTAAAAGGTTGTGAATTATTGGGAGTTGAACGCCTACTTAGTTCTGAAGTGTGGATTCCAATATTATTAGCAACGTTGTGCAAATTAAAATAGGCACTAAAACAAATTGACAGAGTTTAAACTTAATTTAAATAGCATCAGTATAATTTTAGCACAATTCGTTATGCAACGAAGCCAAATGTTAACTTGCTGCATGCTTTTTTGTTAAACACAACTACGCACAATCATATACACGATAGATCAGTTCCAAAACAATCGATGAGCAGATGCAATATTTTAACTGTTGAAATATATTTCGGATGGGCCGTCTAATTAACTCAAGATTTTATTCACTTTTTTTCAGTGATTTTATGCACATTAGAATAATTGCCAAGACACTGAGGGTCTTTCAACACAATTTTAATAACATTAAGCTAGTCGTAGCAAATTAAGCAAGTAATCCTAATGCTTAACTATGCTTGTTTAATAATATTTTACAACCGAATATAATTCAAAAAACTATAACAATTGCAAAACAATTTGCGGAGCAGAAAGAGCTTTCGTAAGTCGTAACTTATTGGAGGTTGTTCGGTTCAAAAATAGATCTAACTCTTCTAGTAATGTTCTGCATGTTGAAATATTTGGCAGAATTGGAACACAATTTAAATAGCATCGGTATAATTTTAGCACAATTCGTTCAGCTACATTTCTAAATACAGTATTGCCCGAAATAAACAGTACTGAAACTAAGTTGGCGGTGTTTTTATGCGTGCGCTGTCACACTCAAGTTAGCTAGTATAGACCTGTCAAGTAAACCTCAAACAAGTAATTAGTAGGGCCTAATTGTTAAAAATGGTGTTAAGTACAGAGGAGAAAGTGTTTCTGGTAGAGCATTATTTTCGTTCATACGGAATCGGCCGACATAATGGTGCAAGTTTGCTATACGTGTCTGATCAATTCACACAAAGGTTTAATAAACGTTCTCCAAGTAATGCTGTAATTTTGAAGGTTATTGAAAAGTTTAGAAATACAGGTAGTGTATTGTGCCAACGAAAAGGAAACTCAGGGCGTCCCAGGACAGTTAACAACAACAATAACCATGAACGTGTTTTTGAGCAAATCTTAGAAAATCCGAAAGTCAGCCAGGCAAGGACAGCGTTACAACTTGATTTAAAAAGAACTTCCTTTCAAAGAATCCTGAAGGAGCTGGGTACATTTTCGTATGTGATTCAGGTACATCAACAACTACATCCTCGGGATTATCGCAGTAGAGTGGAATATTGCGCCAGAATTCTCGCGTTACAGTATGAAAATCCTGAATTTTTGAAAATGTTTGGTTTTCAGACGAAGCACATTTTCACTTGTCAGGCTATGTGAATCGTCGCACAAATCGATTTCTGGGCTTTGCCAGACCCGATGAGGTTCAAAAGGTTCCTTTACATAGTGAAAAAGTGAGTGTCTGGTGTGCTGTTTCCGGACACGGAATCATTGGTCCGTACTTTATCGAAGAGAATGGTAGGCAAGTCACACTTAATCAACAGAGGTACAGACAAATTTTAACACGATTTATCCCTGATCTACGTCAATTCTGTCGTGCACGTAACTTGGCATTTCGAAACCAATTTTTTCAGCAGGACGGGGCAACTTGCCATACTGCTGCCGCAATTCGTCAATTTCTTCAAGAACATTTTCCAAGCAAATTCATATCACGATTTACTGACTTCCCTTATCCTTCACATTCTCCAGACCTCACACCTCCAGACGCATACATTTGGGGCATGGCTAAAAATGCCGTTTTCAAACGGGCACCACAAACCATCGATGAATTAAAGGATGCCGTTAGAGTCTTCTTTGCAGCCCTGAGACAACCCTTATTCAATAACATGACCAGAAACTTAGAACATCGTTATGAAGTCTGTCTCGAACGAGGAGGTGCACATTTAGAACATATAATAAAGTGTCAATAATATGTATTTTTTAAATATACAAAACAATTACAATTTCAGTACTGTTTATTTCGGGCAATACTGTACTAACTTAACATGCTCGATTTTTGCCTTCTACTGATGTAGAACGGCACACATTCAAATTTAACTTCTTTAAAACTAATTTTTTTTCTAGTGAAAAAAATTCAATTTTTGGTGTTAAAAGGTAGTTTGGAACATAGTAATACCATTTACCAAAATCTAGACTTTCTTCCCATTTTTACAGTTTTTCAATATGTAAATTACAATGTACATTTGTTCCCAATATAAGTATAATAAGGAATTTACCCTCTAGGGAACCTTGCAAACAGTATCTACCTTTTACAAAACATAAATGAACTTTACACTATTCACAAAACACATGGGTGCTACTTGTACATCCTTCCAACTTGCATCAAGTGGCTTCTTTATTTTCGTCCATTGGTGACATGTGATCTATGTGGTCCTTTTGAATTTCTTTGAAAAGACGTTTTGCTGATCCTCGAAATAATTTTGGAATTTTTGGTGGCGGAGTTGACGACCTTCTTCGTTAAGGTGTTAACACATTTCGCCAATAAAAATCAAGCATTCGGTCACTCTCATTTTAAATCCTAATAAATTTAAAGTGGCTTTTTAGATATGTTAAGCTTTGCGCAATCGCTCTTATACTCAAACCAACTGTTTGCAAATGAAAAATCAACAAAGTGCATTATCAATCTCATGGTCCACATTTCTTTACCTTAAAATTCTGTATAAGCTTATCATATAATCCAATAAATCAACACCTCACATACCCTGATCGTATCTTTTTACTACTTCAGGCCATTTTACGTGAATATTTTTAGATTCTTTTTTGTCCCATCTGCGTACTTATATTCATCTCCTTTTCCTATACAATTTGATGCCAAACATACTAAACTATTGTCAATCCATTTTACTACGACTACATGATTCTCATTAACAACTTCGTCCAACGCATCTCTTCAACTCACTATATTTACTGGAGGTTTATAAAATCTGTTTATTCTAATAGTACCGGTGGCATAAATATTCATGTCATATAGTTGCAACAACAAAGCATATGATGAAAAGTAATTATCAAAATACAAGCTGTGTTAAGGTTTGCTAATTGTCTAGCAAAGATGTAATACTATTGCTGCACCTGGTCCATAAGTTTCATATTATTTTCATCAAGGTCTGTAGTTTTACCCTGATAGACTATAAAATCATTTGCCAATCCACTTTTTCCACCTAGACCAAAAATTTTTATACCCCATGGGAGGATTTCTCTTTCACATATTGTTTTATTGATAAAGTTCATGTGAATGGAATCATTTGTTCATCAATGCACACCTCTTCCTGATGCTCCTCTTCTAGGCATCGTGTTCTGACAGATTCAATAATAGACTTTAAACAACTTACCTGTACAATTTTCACGTTTCTCTAAGTTATTCACAAGATGCAAATAAGTTCGTAATTGAAAGAATATATTGCTGCTCATATTTTGGAAAAATGCTTGCATACCCAATACTCGTTCCCAGTACATACAAACTCTTGGAAACTTCCTCAAACAGCCTATGATTATGTGCAAGACAAACAAAGTTTTGAATTCCGAAGATGATGTTGGTTTGAACTTTATATCGTTCTGCAATGCATATTTGTGTTGCTATATATTTACTGAAATATTGTGTAGGGTATAATGTAGCATGAACATCGATGTTTTGGCCATTTTTATCGTTTTTTCAATTATAGTTCATAATACTAAATGTATCGGGTTTCTATTTTATATTTTTTTCTTCTTTCGGCTTGAGTTAAGTTTTCTGAGTTTCGTCTGGAACAACTTCTCCATCATCATCTATGTTTTCGCCTCCTACACTTTCAGAAATATTCTCTGTGGAATTTTCTCTTTCAACTTCCTGACATGTTATTATATCTGCACCATCTCTTTTAACAAAATCACTCGAAGATTTAGTATTATCTTCTTCCTCATATCCATTTCCAACATTAGTATCTTCTATGTCCGAAAATTACCCGTTTTCTATCATATCTATCAATTCTCTCACGTGGGTATCATTTGTCAAGTCAAAAAGTCCTCTTCTTGCCATATTTGTTAGCTGAAATGTATATGTTCATTTGTAATAATTAATTCCAAATGTACATTACGATGGTACCTACATAACCATACTTGGGACCATATGTACATTCACATGTACATGCATTTTTATGACAACATTATTATCACGAAATGAATGCTTGGATAAAACTTAGGAATTTTCATTCAAAAATAAACATTATTTGAAATGATTTTTAAAGATTTAGTTCCAAATACTTTGGAAATCACTTCTAGAAAATAAAAATTATTATCACTAACCTCTCAAAACCTCCTACAATTAGCGTCACTGGAAAAAACTGATGCGGATTTTACATTATATTGAATCAAATGGCGCTAAGTAGCGCTTTTCTAACAAAATGAAACTTGAGCAAAAGTGTATTGGTGGGTGCAGTCACAGTTTTTTTTAAAATAAGTTGGATAATTTGCACTAAAATATAGTGTACATTTAGTGCGCGAGTTATGTATCCCCCAATTATATATATGTATTGAATATATTGAATCTAATAGGAATTATTAGAAATTGTTAAATAAAGTATAAGTTCATTGCAACATTGTAATACAAGGATAACCCAGAGAGGTTATCGACAGTTCATGTGAACGGACATGCAACTTTGCATCCAAGAGGGCAGTGATACTGCAGGTGGCAGGTCACAGGCGGTTAACATACCGCAATTACTTAGAATTAAGATTGACACATTGTAACAAAGTGTAAAGCAGACATGAGATCTGCAAGTTCCCACAGCCGTGTGAGGGGCAGGTTATTATAAAAAGCCCGGGAGCTCAATGCCCGGCAGTCAGTCTTCGAACTCCATACTTCGTTGTTCAAGCTACTCACTTTAGTACAATTAATTATTTTTTATTAAAGTTATTATGAACAAGTTATTTCACTGTAATTTCTGTTTCAAATTAAATAAAATTTTGTTAAGTGTTTGAAGTTGTTTTTTAAAAACACAGCTCCAAAGGCCCGAACCTTAACTCGCGTAGAGTCTGAAAGGGTTAATGAGCAGACAGAGCTGTAGGAAGTGTTAACTTATTGGGTTGATGGTCTTGAACGTGATGTCAGTGTTTTAATTACAAGGACAATTTGGCAAAATTCAAACACATTTAAATAGCATCAGTGTAATTTTTTCAAAATTCATTTTAAAAATACTGTTTATTAACTTAGATTCACCCTTAATTTTGCTTCTTTACAAATTTACATTTGAACACTATTTAAAGAAATATTGTAAGGGGGGCGTAACTTAGTGAAAAGACCATCGAGTAAGTGCCAAAGCAATTTGACAGAATTTGATTTAACAGCAGCATAAATTTAGCACAATTCTTTAGCTGAATGTTAACATAGCTTCAAACTAGATTTTGCCTTTTTATTAATTTACTACTGCACATATTACAAATAAAATTTAGGTCCATTACAATTTAATGAGTAGATAAAACTCCAGAAAATCGAAAATTATTGTGTTGACCATATACTTGACTCGGTAGTTGATCTAACTTTTATTAGTAGTTCTGCATACACTGAAATAGAATACAATTCGACAAATATATCGAAAATGGTTCGTGCTCGGTTGTCTCACTCTACATTCGAAATTAATTTAATTGATTTATTAATTTGTGATTAAAGTAATTATATAAATGTTAATGTAGTTGAATTCAGAACTGCAATTATATTTTTACACCTACCTTACAATGTCGATTCTTAAAATTTGAGTTTCTGCAAGCCTATTTATACTTCTAATATAAATTGTATTATAAGAAGTGGGTGCTTCTTGTTGTTACTTTTCACGATGATGAAAGCGAATTTCCTGTTTGGAATGTAATCAATTGTTATAGTAAAGAGATAACTATTATCAATTTACTTCCGTTATTATTCTTTTTTATTTTTTTATCCGGTTTTAATAATCAGTTGTGTATCTGCCAGTTAATTCTGTTGTATTCCTAAAATATTCATTTGCTCAAAATTTGTTTTTCTCAGTTAGTGATCTTTTCTATTAGTTTTCGTAGAACTGCGCGTCTGGGGCAAAGTTTTTCAACCAATTAAATTAAGAAACAATCACCAGCGATTGAAATCTATACTGTGACTATCAAAGAAATGTCAGTCACCTGAATCATATCACAAAAGCTTTCAGAGGTTACTGAAAGAGGAATTTAAGTAAAAGTATAAAGCACACAATAAATAGTACGCGCTATTATGAAAATTTAATGAAACTAGTTTGATTGGAAATAGAAAATACGAAAATAGACTCTCATGACATGCTTTAAAATATAGAAAGATTGAGCAAAAATATTTATTATGGTTTCCGTTATCACATTTTCAAAAAATATTTTAGAATTACGTGGTCCTATAGTTAATTCATCATTGTACGGTCAAAATTTTCTCAATACAAACGACAAGAAAAGAAACGCTGTATTTTTTTTGTGCGTCGCGTTTAAGTTTTTTCGCCTGCAACACGTTTTATATCGATGTTATATTTCAACATCGTCCTTCATAATTTTTTAGTTATTAAAAATTCGTATTTTGAAAAGCACACTATACTCTACTAGATTTTTGTTGGTTCAGACTATTTTAAAAAAATTCTTCAGTTAGCGATTTTCGAGGTCATTTTGAAATTTGAGACTGTGGATTTCATTTATGTTACTTGCAGTATATATAAATTATGAAAATAAGTTCATTACATGCATATGCCAATTTAACATTTTAGTATCGTCCTAGACATTTCTATCCGTAGTTTACAATTAAGATCAATTAGTATTACTGCATGGAATACAAACAAGCATTTCTGCAAAAACTGTATCGAAATAAGACCGCAAAAAGTCAAAATTAAAACTAGGAAACAAACTGAGAACTATTTAGAGAAACTGTAGATAAAATAATATGGTACAGATACTGAGAATTAAAAAACTGTTGACCACAGATATGATGAGTAAAATAAACTAAAAGAAATGCAGAAAGCTATCAATCGATAAGGGTCGAATATGTACTGATATCTTAGTAACTAACTTAACGAAGAAACAAGCAAAGTGATTAAGAAATTGGGAAAAACGGAACACTGTAGCATGAGCGGTCTGCAGTGTGATGTGCGGATAGAGACTGGCCTGAACTTTCTCAAAATAAACGTGGACCTTTAGAAAGGAAAACCAAATGATATATCTAGTGAACAATGAGTTTAATGTCACACGCAGCCAGTGACGTTTTGTGCGTCATGGTCGTGGAGGTTCGCACTTTAATGAACAAAAACATTAAATTTAAATGTAAAGCTAGTAATTTTATAATAATGTATTCTTACGTAACAAGTATATTTATACAAAACATTAGGTATACAACAATTGCATATTATACTCAATTTTTGTAACTAACCACTTAAATTGCTGATGCAGTATGAACTGTTTCGTCCGTTATTACTGAAACAAAACTTTCATCTGTTACTCCTTTCTTTGTGGTCTTCTAGAGAGTAAGAATATAATCGAATAAATCATTTTGGATTTATTTGGATGTTTCTTTAAAAACCGTAGCCTCTGTAAGGCGATCTTTCAGTATGCATCCATTTCTGCTGAAGTATCAATAAGGCTTTTAAAACTGTTACGACTTAGCGACTTTTTGCTGTTGTGACCTTGAAGTACTATTTCAAACTGCCGCGAAACAAAGTACAATCAATAATTTTGAAAAATGTTTTACGTTTTTTTGCAATTTGTTCAGCTATCAAGCTGTTTGCATATATACACTTCTATTAAAAGGTCTACGTCTAAAATGGCGCACTGAGATTGCGACAATTCATTCTTTTTTATTGTTTTTATTTAACCCAACTCGAATGATTTTGTTTTGCAAACAATATGAACAAAATATAATAAAATCTGTTAGGTATTTTACAACCACAGAGCAAGCGTTTCTTTTCATAAATGTATTTCTTAAACTCTCTTTCTAAGTCCATCGTCCTTAACTTGGAAATATCTATAATATTAACTTAATTCGAATTTTTTGTTGTAGTGACCAGAAAATATGTAATATTTAATTCTATAATTTTCAGCTTTGCCAGATTTATTTTTAAAATTATCTATTACCTATTAAACGTATCTGAACTCACTTATGTTCAATTTTTACCTTGTGTAATAACAAAAACATGTATCGCAGGTTTGCCAGAAACCCTTAAAATTAAATTAAATTGACTTTTACACACAACTGAAACTTAAATTAATAAATGAGTCTTTAAAAATTACTTAAAATATCTAAACAAATTGAATTAAATTTTACCGTTACATATCTTCTTGTTGTTGGCTTTTCCCAAATAGTTACAACTCACTACTCCATCTTCTTGTAAATCATTACAAAAGTCCAATTTTTATGCAAATTGACGTTCTCATCAATATCGAACCATTCAAATCATATATACCTATTCCAATTAGTAGTTTTAATTATTCTTAATTATCTACTTTCCATTTAAAGACTTAATAATTATCGACACTAAACATTATACCTTTCGTGCAGGCAATTAGTTATGTGCCCTTATAAGTACGCCAAGTAATCTACTCACGTCAGAGTTTCAATCAACACTTTAACGTCGGCGATTCGAGTAACATTGCCCTATATCGCTGTTTGGATTTGATTTTATTAGCCAAATCCTTTCGACGTTATTGCTTCTAATCGGGTCCAACTGCTTCCCGACGCTTCGTTTCTCTTTGTTCATTGTTATACTACCGCTTCGGGTTGTCTAATAATTGGGCGAACGTTTACCTATCTCAACATTCCATCGTTCTAGAACATGGAGCCATTCAACTACGCTTTTTAGTTAGGAATACGTCTTTTTGTTATCAAATTGAATGGTTTAAACTTAATTTAATACGCTTTTAAGTGAGATTCTAACGTAAAATTTTTTTATTCATGCTACTTTACATATAATTGCGTATTTAAATGCATTTCAATGTAAATTTCTCTTAACACAATGCTTTTATTATAAAATATGGGGAAACTCCTTTTGATAAGCCCTTGTTTATATATCGAACGTAATAAATACGTTTATTATTATAAAAGACACAATCCTTTCGTTATTAAGCTATCCGATATGAATGAAAACTCTCTAATCACCACGGTCTTATGCGTCAAACGTAAGTAATACTTCTATACAGGGCCCTTCACAGATATTTTCTATATAAATAAATATCTAAACAATTTGGCTTCTGAATACTCCGTATATGTTTGTTGTGGTTTGTTTTGTATTTTTCCTGATCTTCTTTGGGAATTAAACCACTCATAGTTGTTAAAATCGTCTTTATTTACGTTTCGATCCATTACCTAAGATCGTTGTCAAAATAATAAAAAATTTCAAGTTTGACATTTATGACATAAATTGAAGGTGACTTTGATTTATTAATGTTTGATATATTTGGTTTGAATACATTAGATGAAAATTTTAAGGTTTAGGAGACTGAGTACTTTCAATTTATGTCTTAAATGTTAAACTTAATTTTTTTTATTATTTTGACAACGATTCTAGGTCATGGATCGGAACGTAAATAAAGACGATTTTAACAACTATGAGTGGTTTAATTCCCAAAAAAGATCAAGAACAAATTTGGCTCCTTTCTCGAATTTATGAAGTCAGATGTTTACCATATGATGTAGTATGACCTAGCTATAACCTTTAATCACGTCAATATATATATATATAATTAGTTTTTGTTAAATAATAGGCTTGAGGCCTGCTGATGGTGAAATAAGCTTTTATTAACTACTTATATTTTCGGATAGTTTTATTCTTTTTTCAAAGGCTTCTAAGATAAATAATACAGAACTGGTATATAAATTAAACATTAATACCAACTTACAATATGAGGATATTTTCTAAATGACATCTAGAATCACATTTTTTATTTATTTATATATGTATATATTGCTATGATATAGTCGTATTTCGATGTATTTAACGCTCAGTTGCCCGCTGTTCGCCACCGCTCTGTGTTCTTAAATAATCTAGAATAAATTTTAAATTTCACAAAATTAGATTTGTGTCTCGACTAGCTTAATTCAACCCCACACAGAGTGCACGACGATACGATAACAGAGAAATTTTTACCCCCTTTTTCTCTGACACTTCATACCTAAATAAGATATACTGAATAACCAAAAATTTGTATAATAAACCAAAATATGTACAATTTGCACTTCTACAACCTTCGTAATATTATTTGCTATTTAAACTCTTGAATCAAAGTAAAAAATATAAATCTGTTCGTCGCCAAATTATAACTCTATTAAAAATATATAAAGCCAGCAAAAATAACTCTTTATTACATTGGAAGCCTCGTTGAACGTTCAAAGACCCTTTGTGCTCTTAGCGTAATTTCTACGTATCAATCAGAATTTTTGACGACCCTTCACATAAATATCTAAGTACATGCAAGTTTTAAATGTTCAAAAAAATAAGTTTTATGCTATTAATTTACTAAGATCTTTAACCTGGTATTTTTTTTTATTGATTTCCTGGTTTGAATGTGTAGTTTTGCGTACACCCTTATTCTTTGGCCTGCCGCTACGTGCTGTTAACCAGTGATTTTGGGTTGCTTTTAGCTTAACGTCCTGATTCAGAATTTTCCCCTTTATTCTGTTACTTGTAGTATTGGATTTTTACGTTAGATTTCTTATTGAATTTGTTTCGTGAATTGTTTATTGAATCGCTTCATAAATCTTTTAGTGAATTTCTCAGATAATTTCTCAGTGCCCTAAGTTAATAAATGTTAAAGATTATGTTCACCTTAATTAAAATTTGGACGTACGTCTTATGTGGACGCCGAACTTGTATATTTGAACGTGTACTTGTACTTAAAAATTTTTAATTATTAACCTTCACTTATACATTGTGGTTTTAATTTCACACTTGAACTTTGCGTAATATTTGTTCGTACTAGTACAATTCGTGCTTCAGTTAAGAAGAGAATGACCATCACCCGCTTGGTGTAATATATAAAAGCAAGCCCTTCCATGCGCTGTCATTTGCTTGATCGCGTATTATCTTGGTTGAGGCGTTGCACTTGTCTTATCATGTAAGTCTTCGATTTTACACAAAGTTACCTATCTTAAATTTTGTTGCAATGTTTTTCAAATCACGTATACATCAAAGCTTTACATTATGGAGTTCATTGGCTATGGTACTTTGTACCGTTCAATATCATGTTTTCGTATTTTGTATAGGAAATTATTAGCCATTACCTTTAATCTTGCACGTACGCCAAAACGTACGTTTTCCTCATATGCTGGATTTTATTCGAATTTGTCAAGTTTTGTTTTAAACAGATCACGTAGGCAAATATTATAATGGGATTCTTTAACAGATGACGTAAATTAAATGCGTTTTTATTGACTCCTTACGTTCTGAAATATACTTGTTTTGATAGACCTGTTCGTTGTGAGCACGCATGATTATTTTTTTACATTAATGCGTCTAGTTTAAAAAATTCGTTTTATGTTTGTTTGACTTTAGATACCTCTAATTTGTATTTATTTAAAGTTTCTGAATGTATTCTTGTTTCTAAAATGAATTAGATTGCGTCTAGAGTTATTTATTCTAGTAAATGTTATTTATTCTAGTAAACAGAAATCTCAGGAAACATCAATACATTCAAAAACAATTTTTTTTCATACAAAATAATACAGAACACTTTACAATTTTAGTTCATACCTAAAGTTGTTCCTAAATTATTACTAAATAATCCTTACCTAATTTTTTTTGTTAACGTTTGCAGAATTCAAATCTCTTTGCTACTACAGGTCAAATTGCTTAGAACTTCGACCTCAAAACTTTCTGCTAAATATTCCAATACAAAACAAAAATATTATAGGATTAAGACTTATTCTAGCTTGCAAATGACCAAATACTCAAATATTTTTACCAGTTACAAACAAGGAAATGTAAATCTATACTTGCGAAATTAAATAGCGCGTACTCTACTCGTAATTAACGGTATTAAAAGCTTCCGATTCCATTTTAAATTGACGTTAAAATCTCAGCTTACAAGATTGTCCATATTATTTCAAATATCCATTTAGCGCATCATTTAGCAAAAGTGCATTTTTTTTATTTTTAATCAATTAACTTCACAGTAGCTCTTGAATCGAAATTATCTATGATGAAGATTGTTCAACTCTCGAAGTGTTTTATAAAATAATTATATTCCATATTCATGCAGAGTTACGTTTGTATGCATGCTACATACTTATGAATGTCTTTACTTAAAGTAAAATGTTCGACGTCTTAAAATGAATCGCGAATTTATGAATGAATACCTCTAATAAAGTTTTGGCTTATATATAACAATTTTTTACTACGTCACTTTTTTACATACGATTCCAGATTTAATTCAAAGAATTAGTCACCTGGGTGATGTAAATTTATCAAGAATGGTGTGCTTTATGGTCAAACTATGATTTATATATGCAGTAAAACGTGCCGTTTATCCTTTTCTAATAAATGAAAATAATGATCGCGTCACATTCTATCTTATTGACACGGAAACTATTTTATTTATTTATTTTCTAGTTATATACAATATTACACCGAGATTCAGTGGTATGCGGTGATGTAGTTGATATGCGTGTGACCACTATGCCCAAGGTCCCGGGTTCAAATCCCGACACGGTCCGCTCGAAAAATGTTATGTGTGAGTGTTGTCACGCACGTTAAAGATCCCTACCTTGCTTGCAACAGCAAGGGTTCGGCAAAATTCAAAATTTTTAAGTAAAAGAACTCGCTTCCTGGCCAATGTAGTACCTTCGGGTGGAGCATTGGAAAAATCAAATATAGGGTATGTGAAGGGGGTTAAGCACTCTGTGGCTGCCAAGATCCCCCAACACTTAGACATTTGCCGAATTAATAATTTTCCAGTAAATTCTTTCCCACAATTAACATTAGTTGAGAATATTGCAAAACCAATACCTGTAGTTGCTTATAATAATCATCAGGATTAAGTACAGTTATTTTTTAGGTCATTAGGTTTTCGATCTTGGAACTGGTTGTACGCGTACTTTCATTGATTTCTATTTTGAGCTAACTTACTCATTTCCTTGAAATTCCCACAGCCTACATCTTTCGCTATCTGTCTGCAGTAGTTTAACTTAGGTCTACCTCACCTCTCTTTTTTTCTATTTCTGCTTCTAATATATTCCGCGCTATTCCCTCATACCTTAATATGAGATCTATCATCCTATTTTTACTGTTTTCCACATATTTTTTCTTTTCCTACCATTTCTAGTACTTCTTTGTTCTTAACTTTGTCTGTCCATGATATCTTTATGTACGTCGTAGCACCACATTTCAAAGGCGTCTATATTTTCCTGTCCGCTTCTTCTAGTGTCCAGGTCTCACAGCCTTACAGTGCTATGCTCCAAAATGTGTTAAGCAATCTTTTCTTTGTTTCTATGTTTGTTGTCTTTGAACACAGTTGTTGTTTTTCTTGTTAAATGTAGCACGACCTGGTGCTAATCTTTGTTTTATAGCTTTTGCGCTCTTCGCATCTTGCGTTATTAGGCTTCCTAGGTAGCAGAAATTCTTAACCTCTTGTAAGTTCTCGCTACCTATTTGTATTGTAGTTTTTGATTCATTTTCTTCTTCTTTTTGTTAATTTTTATACCGTATCTCTCAGTTAGAACTGTTTCCATTTCATTAAGAGCAGCTTTTAACTCTTTCTTGCTAGATGCTAATACCACTATATCATCTGCAAATCTAAGCATATCAATCTTTTGTCCCTGCATAATAATTCCAAATGTCTTTCTGCATTTGACAGTATTCATTGCCTCTTTGATGTACAAGTTAAAAATTAATGGGAATGGGGAACATCCCTGTCTTACCACTTTCCTAATATTTATTACTCTACGTTTCTGCTGTTTATCCTTTGTATAAGCTATGTACTATCCGTCTATTCCTAAAACTCATTCCAATCTCTTTGAGTATTTCGAACATTTTTTCCCATTTTACATTGTCGAATGCTTTTTCCAGATCTACAAACGCTATATACACGCCTTCCTCTTTTTCTATTGTTTCTACATTATCACCTTCAGAGCTAAAATAACCTCCCCTGCTTCCCTGTTTCGCCTAAATCCAAATTGATCTTGTCCTAGTATTTCTTCAGTTCGTTTGTTTATGCGTCTCTGTACAATTGTGCTGTCAAACTTATTATTCGAAAATTTTCACATCTATCCGCGTCTCTCTTTTTTTTGTATAGTGACTATGATGTTACGTTTGGAATCTTTGGGTATCTCGCCTATCTCATTCATATAGGTTACAAGTTGAAAGAGACGTTCTGTTATTGCTTGTCCAGCGGCTTTTAGAATTTCTGCTTGCACCTTGTCTATACTCAGCGCCTTTCTTGTTTTCAGGCCCTTTAAGGCTAATTTTTAAGTATAGGATATGCCAACTCATCGTTTTCAGTCTGATTCCTGTTCTAGTGCAGTTAGTTCCTCTCCTGCATATAAATTCTCTGTATATTTTTGTCATCTAACCACTTTCTCTATATTTTCTATAATGACGTTTCCTTCTACGCCTCATGTTTTTGCTATACGGTTTTATATCCCCAAAATTCATTCTAATTAGTTTGTATGCTTTGTCTGTCTTTTCTATTTCCATCATAGTTTGTATCTCTTTACACTTTTCATCAATCCGTTCTTTAGTTTTCTTGCATTTTCGAATAATTTCTCATTTTATGGTTCTGTATCTGTTTTCTTGTTTTGTCTGATCTATTTTTGTATTTTCGTCTTTCTTCTATTAAATTCAGGATATCCTTTGTTATCCATGGTTTCTTAATTTCTTTTCGTGTATACCCCAGAATATCCCTGGCCGCCATGTCTAAGCTGAATTTAATGTTATTCCATTCTGTTTCTACTTCCTTAGTATAAGAAATTTTCCCGATATCTTTCAGCAATTCATTTGACATTTTTCAAATTTTTCATGAATATCTTTATCTTTCTCAAATTCAAAGTGCCTTTGTCCGTTCCTATTTTTCAAATTTTTTAATTTAAGAGCGGCCTTCATAATTACGATATTGTGGTCAGTGTTTATATCTGCTTCTAGGTCGCCTTTTCAGTCTTTTACTTGATTCGTAAACCGTTGTCTAACAAGAATGTAATCTATTTGACATCTTCCTATACCTCCTGGCATTTTCCACGTGTATCGTCTTCTACCATAATGTGTTTGTGATGGTTAAATTATTTTTGTCCCAAAAATCTATCAGCCTGTTTTCCCTGTCGTTTTTCATGCCTATACCAAATAAGCCTACAACCGCTTCTTCTCTACCCTCACCTATCACTGCATTAAGATCTCCCGTAATTATTAAATTTTTACATATCTTAGTATCTCTTCGATATCTTTGTAGATCGCTTCCACTTCTTCGTCACTGTAGCTAGAGGTGGGCATGTATACTTGTATTATTACTGTATTTACCAGTTTTGATTTTAATCTAACCATGAGTACTCTTTCATTCTTTTGTAAGTAGTTTTCTACACAGTGTCCTTTTTTTTCGTGTAACTATCCTCACTCCCGAATTTTCTTCTTCTGATCCTG
The DNA here is from genome assembly GCA_036346225.1 of Platerodrilus igneus. Classification (NCBI taxonomy): domain Eukaryota; kingdom Metazoa; phylum Arthropoda; class Insecta; order Coleoptera; family Lycidae; genus Platerodrilus; species Platerodrilus igneus. The sequence continues at coordinate 1,002,514 of JARFIW010001181.1, read as the reverse complement.
TATGAATTACTCTAAAGTCTCCACTCCAAAAATCCCCTGTCTCTGGCCACCGAACTTCGCTGATCCGTATTATGTGTAATGCTAACTTATCCATTGCAATTTTCAAGTTCTTTAGCTTACCTACTTGCTTCATACTCCGACTCTTTTCCAAACTTTCCGATCACATCCTCCGAAGTAGTCCCCGCCCGGAGATTCGAATTGGGAACTATTTTAACTCCGGAATCTTTTACCCCAGAGGATGCCATCATCTTAATTACAATATAAGTACACTGTGTATTTAGGAGGTAATGTGGTGGTTTCCCGTTGCCTTCTATAACGCAGTAGTGTGTCTTAGAATACCATACCGACCCCTACGGTCTCTGCCACTCTAAGTACCGAAAGAGCTGCTGTCCTCTTTCGGGGATCTGTCTTAATTGGGTTCCTCACTAAAGACACTACGAATTTAACTGGAACCCGCAAGCAATTCCACCCGTTTTAGTAATCTAGAACTTCTTCAAGGTGCAGGTCCATCCCGAACGGATTTGTATCTTAAGAGTTGTAAAAAAGATTGGTTTTTACGTTAAATAAGACATTTTTTACGTTATATAAGACTTCTTTTTATATACTAAGTATGTATTTAGTATTTTAATTCATAAAGGCAATAATTTGATATTGTTCTTAAGCGGATTAAGGATTAAATGTTTTTGTATTTATATCTTAATGATTGTAACATACACGTGAAGTGTGTTTTTATGATAAATGAAATGAATGACTTAAATTTAAGTTATTTCTTGTACCTTAGACGCGTGCTTCATTTTCATCTCTTAGAATGATTATTTATACACACGCAAAACTATCCAGTACTTTAAAAGTACATGCAATAAGATTTGTTTCATGCATGGAAAATATGCTTTCTATTAAGGCGAAATAAATTTAATGACTGTACATTCAATACGCTTATTTTTATACAGGTTGGAACAATGAATATTCTGAAATTTCAATTTTTCCTGTTCCCCTCTATTTGCATGGGTTTTATTGATAAAATTTTTGTTTGCATGACTCCTCGTGACCTCGTCATCAGATCAATATTATATATGTATATATGCATATATATATATATATATATATATATATATATATTGCTATGATAATAGTGTTATTTAAGGGTGTATAACACACTTCATTTAAATAGTATAAAAATCAAGAAAACTAAACATTTAAGTCATGAAAAGTACATAATTCGTTCATTATGCAAAAAGTTAACTCCAATCACCTTGTATAAAATCAACAACTAACCACAATTAATAAAAATAGTCTCATTCTGTGGTATTTTAAAAACATTAATCAAAATAAATAATTTTGGAAGTTATTCAATACATTTCTAAACATTTAAAACATTCTCAAGCGCCAAAGCAACTACAAATCACCTTGTATAAAATAAAAGGAAGCTCATTCTGTAATAACTGAACCACATTTTGTAAAATAAATAACTCAGTGCAACTCAATTCATTTTAGAAACATTTAAAGCATTCATAAACTCCAAATAAATACAAATTAGGCATATTTAAATGTGAAACAAATCTTTTTCAAACTCGACGCATTGCGTAAGAAATAGAAGGGCAATAAAACGCATAAAACAAACTTTAGAAAAACGAGCATATTTCATAACGCCGTAAAGTATAGATATTGGGGCAAAAAACTTACGTGACATTATAAATGTAGAAATTGCCCCATAGATACACGCGTGTACAAATATACATAAACGTACAAACACAAGTATACACAAATACACGCATGTGAGTATGCACATACACACACAGGCACACGCACTCGTACACGCACACGCACACCAATCGAGGAAGCTTTTATACCGTATTCCAAAACTATTGCAAACAAATTCATTTGTGATTCTGCAAAATTCACTATCGCGCTTTTGTAAAATTTTGTTTTCAGAAATATTTATTTAACATGTTTGTTGTTGTTTAGACATTGTGCTTTCACATATTTTAAATGTTGATAGCAAGTGTCTTTTTAACTAGTAGTTTTATTTATCTAAAAGATGTGTCGCATTAAAGGCTTTATACTGCGCTCCACATTTTTCAATATTTGTGGTTGATAACTTTAGCCCGCTTTTTAACAGAATTTAATGCGTCTGGATTGGCGTACTTTTTATTCACTAAGGAAGTTTTATTTATTTCTAAATCACCTGTTAATTGCTTTATTTTACAAACAAAAATAGCTTTTTAGAGATTTTTTATTAGTATAGAAATGTATATCCTTCCCAAGATTAGTTATTCCTTTATTATTTCAGACTTGTTAATTAGAACACGCGGTTTTGAAGCTGCTACAATTTTGTTTCCAATTGTTATAGGAATCAATACATTCAGGTGAAGTACGCTTTTAACTTTTTAGTAAACCTGACGGCTGAATCCCTTTTTGGTAACAATACTGCGTCATTGTTTCCCCAAGAGATTTAAAATATCTAAACCAATCTAAAAGGAAATTTACCTTTAGTGACTCCATAATTAAGGGTGCTGTTGTATACGTCAATCTTCTGTAATAAAACCCATTTCAAACTTGGCCAGAAATTTTAGCATTATCGAAAGTGGATAGGGTTCTCCATTAATATTATAAAAGCTTGCTGTAAAAGTACGCATTGACTTTCTACAAATGTCCAAAACATTCATACCCAGATAAATTATCATATAAAAGATTGCCTCCGGATAGCAGCTTTTTATATGGCAGTTTCTGAAGAAGGTATTTTTTATATACTTTATTATAAAAAAAAACTTTTACTGGAAATGCAAACTGATAAAACCGTTTCCATTTTGATTATTTCCGTGTTTGTATCCAGGAGTTTAGAATAATGTTACTTTAAGAACTTGTCCAAATTTGAACACGAATTCAATTTTTACTTTACTTGTCTGGAAAAGTTACTTTCGTTGTGCGCTCTTTCAATCTTCCTTTCTTGAAACTTATACGCACCAAGAGCGATGTATTTCGTGCCTTATTCGACAAACCTGATTAAAACCACAATTTAGTCTCGCTCTTGATATTTACAACGATACCTGGTACGGCGCACAAATGGGAATAATTCGGGGTAATTAGTTTTGTATATTATTATTATTTTACTATTTTTCTATTAGATACTTTTGCTTATAACATAAAATGCGGAAAGTGCTTTAGTGGTTAGTTTTCTATCAATTACAAATCGTCCTTATTTGTTGTATTTGTACCACCTCTTAGAAGGGATCACTGGAACGGTATTGCTTTTTTCACTGTTCATAGTGTATCGCTTGTGGAATCTGGAAGACATAACTACAATACTCTCTTTGCTATTGGTATCTTCAACCCGGAGGGAGTTTTTGTTGTTTGAATGCATCGCGTGTAGATGTATTTCAGTTTCATAGTGGCTTTGGTTATGTTTGTAATCCGAATAAATCTGACATTTTAATTACTGATATTGTTTCGTGATTTTGTATTTTAACTAGTTATCTATTTAATTGTGGTGCGAGATAGATTTTGAGTCCTTGGGAGCTTCTTTTTAAAAAGTTTATTTCCAAAAACACTATCAAGTTTATTTTAATTCAGTAATTACAAAAAATGATTTGTTTCTTTTACAACAGGCTTGAACGCTTATATTCATTAAACGCAAAGTAAATGCAATTGAAAAATACTTTAAGTTAATATTTTAATAAATCAATAATTAATAATTACGAATGAGTAGCTTGAACACCTTACAATGTTAAAGTTATGAAGTTCGAAGACTGTCTAGCGATCAGGGCCTCTTATATTTAACATCAAGCTTCTGATCTCACATCGTTTTGTGGGAAAGTGCAGATCTTGCTTTCTGCTGTTTCTTGATAAATCATACAATGTCCTTATTCTAAGTAATTATAAATGAGTCAGCTTGAACGCAGTTCGTTGTTTTTTAACCTACAATATCAAGTTGCGACTCGGTTACAATGTAGTCGTTTCTTATTGTTATTTCTGATATGAACTTTGTTAACACTTAATATATAACCTTCCTTTATACAATATATCATGCTATATCTATGTCATAATTATTACATTTAATTTTAAATACCAAATAACATAGGGGATATGTAACTCCTTCCGACTTAGATGAAAATTAAGGGTTGATACTTAATTTTTAAAAACTCATTGTCCCTCAAAATTCATTTGTGGTTTCTTTGTCTTTCATTTTTGTTGCCTTAGTCTTATATTCCATATACATTTTGTACAATCAGTACACAGCTAATAATAATAATAAAATTATCAATAAACTTGTCCAGATACTAATATTATCATAGTGTAACTTTGGAACTTTTAATTCGTTCAAATGTTCTTTGTAATTGTCCACTAGTTTCACTGTGTGGTTAAGATCGTCGAGATCTAGATGTTCCAGTTGCATCGGCTTCTGGATAACTTCGTTGTCTTTGGTTTAAGGAATCTTGAATTGTAGTTCGAGTAGGTTTGCAAATTTTTCGTAACTGCTGGGTTTTGGTATTCTCGAATAATTTCATTTTTTAATTTCAAATAACAATCTTACTTTGTGGTGATCACTTTGCTTACAATTAGAGCTAAACTGTTTTCGTCTTTGTTGCAATTGGCGGTTGCTTTCACGTCCTACTTAAATACGTCAATCCACTTGTCCGTAACTTTCTGAATCTTCATGTCGGTAATTTGTTCTGGTTTTGGCACATAATTCTTATAACGGCTAGAGAATCGTAGTAATTTCACTTCTCAAGGGCTATCTGTTTGAATAGCTGTTGTCGTTATCGATTGACATAAGTATTTGCCGGATACCACTTCTTTCTATTTCTCATTTGTGAATTCATACCTAAGTTCATTTAGAGAAAGGAACTTGGTCTTAGGGATAATAACTTGATATTGACTATTAACTTTTATGGGGAAAGCAAATAAATGCTAATAATTATACGGGTTAGTTTCCACAATGAGAATTTTTATTAAAAATGTAATTTCATGATTCTTTATATGACCTTTTACTATGGCTATTTTTTCAAATACAAGTATGTTAGATTCTGTTATTTAAAAGATAATTTACTATGAGTTATAAATGATTTGATTCCTAATAGTTCGTTCAATAAATCAAGCGGTTCGATAATACTAGCATTTAAAGAAGTATTTAATTTAGCAAATGTTACAGCATTTTCTAATGTAACTAAAATTTGTTGAATTACAGTGAAGATTGCTATCATTTGGTTAAACATTGTGTTAAAACTTATTAAATTTCGCATTCCTAATATTGTGGTTTGCATGCTACTTTCAAGAGTTAATATTTTATTTGATATACTGTCCTTGTTCTTTACTAATTTTCGGACGGTATCATTAAATTTTACTATAGTTGATTGAGTTAGGGAAATTTGTTTTTTAATAACAGTTTTTATATCATTCTGGTTGTCAATCAATAAAATTACCGATAATAGCTTTTATAATATTATCTAATCCATTAAGTCTTCTTTTCTGTCTTGTAGTTTGCTCTATCGGTATTAATCGATTGAATTTGTCGTTCGTGTTCTTTAGGACATTTTCCATTATATTTTTGTAGTTAAGCATTTCTATCGCATAATCGTTTCCAAATCTGGCTGTATTCATTGATTCTTTTAGTCTGTCATGATTCTCGTTTTAATTCAGATAAATCAAATTTCTGTGCAAAAGTCCAATGGTCTACTATGTTCTGCAATTTTTCCAATTTTAGTGGTAGTATAACAGGGTTTTTTATGTCTTCTATTACTATTTCGTTGTCGTCTGTTCTACCTGGGTGGAGGTTGACGGCAAGTTTGATGGCTGTCCATATGAAATTAGAGGGTGTATTAAATTCTTTAAATAGATGTACCTTATGGTTTTGCCATTGTTCCCTACTGCTATATTTTTATCTGAAATCTTTTTGATTTTAAATGGACCTAAATTTCTAGGGGCCGTTTTGTGTCGTTCACTTTTAAAAATTTTTTCATAAACCGTTTGTCCTACTGCGAATTTGTTTATATTGGCGTTTCCATTGCGGGTTTTTGTAATACGTGTCTTGTCGCTGTCTAATTTATTTTTGACGTTGTTATAAGTGATTTTTAATTTTTCTTTTTGATCTTTGGCGTACCGTTGATATACTTCTTTATTGTAGTGTATATCATAAGGGTTGCGAGAGTCTGAATGTCCTAATGTTAACTCGAGGGTGTATAGTTAATTGAAGAATGAATTGTATTGTTATAAGTAATTAGGGCATATGCCATTAAAATATGGATAGATTCTTTCTTGTAGGTTAATCTTAAAAATCTGATCTGTTCTAATAATGTTAAATGTAGTCGTTCAATTAATACGTTTGATTCCGGATGGTCTTCTGTAATAAAATGAATGTTTATTTTATGGAGTTCCAGAGTATTCTGTAGAGTCTTGTTTCTGAATTCACTTCCATTGTCCAAAGTTATTGATTCGGGTGAACCGTAAACTGTAAAGTACTGTAGAATTCCTTGAGTTACATCAATACTGTTTTTTGAAGTAATGGGCCTCGCTTTTCCTAATTTTGTGAATGCGTCTACAATTGATAAAAAGTTCTGAGTTTCTACTGCTAAAGTGTCTGCATATAGTATTTGAAAAGGTTTGTCGAGTGTTTTAGTTAACATTAAGGATACTTTTGGTGGTGATCTATCGTATTTTGCTCTGTCACATAGTTCTCATTAATTAATAAAATATGTAGTTAATTCTTTCATGTCCTTATAATAATATCTCCTTATTAATTGTTTTAGGGTTTCGTTTATCCCACGATAATTTGTCTTACCTTCGTGTTGGTTGCGAATTACGTCGTTTATTTCATCTGGGTTGTCCACAGTAATTAGTTTTTGTGTGCATCTGATAGTCTCTGGTTCTGAATTATTAAATAATCGGGTATATAATTCTGAAAATCTTTGGTAGATATGTTCTGTTGTGAAACAAAAGTAAAAACGTTTTTCTTCGGGGTATATTTCTTTAAAATTATAATTATTTGATCCTGGTTGTCATCTTTCGTTATTTGAATGTGATATATTTTCCTATTGTCCGTTTTCATGTATTTTACCGGGTCAAGTTTGGCTAAGACTTCCGTAATTATAAATTGGTTTGGTTTTGCATCAATCGCTTTGTTTAGAATTTTAATTGCAATTTTCGGCTCGTCGTTCTGAGTTGAATGTATAGTTTCAATTTCTTCTGGGTCGCCTGGGTCTTCTTTCATTTCGGTTTCGTCTACACTATTTCCAACTGACTCTGTTTCTATTGCGTTGAGTTGTATTCGGCTCAATGCGTCCGCATTATTGTTATACATTCCTTTTTTGTATATGATTTCGTAGTCACACTCCTCCAATCCATTCCTCCGTCTCTGTGATTTTGAATTGGGTTCCTTTAGTTTACAAAACCATACTATTGGTCTATGGTCTGTGTATATATAAAATTTTCTTCCGTAAAGATATGGCCTGAAATATTTTGTTGCCCAAATTATGGCTAACAGTTTATTTTCAATTGTGCTATATTTTTTGTTCTGTCTCATTTAATGTTCGTGATGCATAACTGATTGGTTTATCGCTACCTACTTTGCCTTGACTCAATAATGCGCCTAAAGCAACATTGGATGCATCTGTTGTTAATATAAAGGGTTTTGTAAAGTTAGGGTACACCATTAGTGATTCGTAAGAATATACTTGATTTTCTCTACTACTTTAATGAATTCCGGCGTATGTTTGATTTTATTACCTTTCTTTAAACAATTTGTTAATGGTTTTGTTATTTGTGCATAACCTTTTATGAATTTTCTATATCTACCGAGTCCTAAAAATCTTTTTATTTTTTTGTTCGTTTTTGGTAAGCGGTAGTTTAATATGGCATTGTCTTATCTGGGTTTGGCATAACACCTTATGGCGTTATCATGTGTCCCAGGTATGCTACTTCTTTTTGCAAAATTCGCTCTTATCTAGTTGTACTTTAAAGTGAGCTTTTCCTAAACGCTCAAAAACTTTGCTTAATCTCTCAATGTGCTCGTTGAATTGCATTGAATATACAATTATGTCGTCCAGATACACAAAACATTTTTCGTTGTGCATCCCTTCAAAATATTGTCCATAACCCTATGAAAAGTGGCGGGTGCGTTTTTTAAACCAAACGGCATGTGTTTGTATTCATAGTGTCCTCTGGGTGTACTGAAAGCTGTTTTGGTTATGCCCTTTTTATCCATTTCCACCTGGTGATAACCTGAGGCGAGGTCTAACGTCGAAAAGTATTGGCATTTTCCTAGCTTGTTCAATATTTCTGTTATATTTGGTAATGGGTACTTATCATCTACAGTCTTCTCGTTGAGTTTTCTGTAATCGTTAACCATTTGGTATTTACGTTTGCCTGAGGCGTCTAATTTCTTTGGTACAATTAGTACGGGGCTGCTCCATGGTGAATTTGAGTGTTGATTAATTTCTTGGTTTAATAAATCTGCTACCTGTCTATCTTCTTAACTTGCTTGAGGTAGTCTATAAGCTTTGGTGAAAATCGGTTTCTCATCTGTTAGCTGAATATGATGAAAGTTAAAGGTATTTCCTTCACAATGGAATATATTTCTGTATTCAAAACATAAATTTTGAATTGCTCTTTCTTTATCGGTATTAATGTTATCATTGAAACAAATGTTAATTAGATTTTCTTTTAACATTTTATTATAGTCTATGGGATTGCAATTACATTCAGAGTCATCGTCGATTTCCATCTCACTAAAATTTAATTCTTCCACTTCTATCGGTGTCATTAAAGATACTTCTACGGGGTAGTAGTTTGCGTTCAAAATTGTCGTAGTGGCGTAATTATCTTTTTCGAGGACTAACGCGGTGGGTGTTTCTACTCCCTGTTGAAATGAAATGTGATTTATTACTCCTATATCACTTTTCGAATTTACTAAGACGTTTACTTGTTTTTCTGTCCTAGGTTCGATTGTATATTTATGAGCGGTTTGAATATTACTGTTTTGAAATTTATTGGTATTTCTCCGTGTTTTGTTTTTAATAACTTTTTTTATATCAATATCTGCTCCTACTCGTCTTAAAAGATCCATGCCTATCAATCCGTAGTATTTGTCGTTAAATTCAAAATGCAAAATTTGTGTTTCATTTTACATTGAAAGTTTTTGGTAAAGGTATATTTGCAATAAATTGGTATAGTGTCGTTTTGTGTGCTGTTTTGATTTCAAAAGGTTCTCTTTCTACAAAATTTAGATAATGTTTCTGCGCGGTTTTTGGGGCTAATTAAAGTTTTTGAAGATATCGTATTGATTAATAATTTAATTTCAGCATATGGTGCTTCTATATTGGGTAAAATGTGTTGATTAATATTATTTAAATTTATTACGTCTGATCGTATGTGGTTCTGTCCAACTGAAAATTTCTTCATCGTCTTCTTCGTAATTTCGTAATACTTGTAATTGTTTAAAAAACATGTAAGTTTCACGTATTAACAGTTGGTGTTTGTATTTAAAAATTAAGATTTCTTTCTATGCTTTAAGTTTTATTGGTCACTTTTTTACTTTAATTACAGAAGAAACTTTGTTTTAAAACATTCTTTCGATGTCAGTACAGTTAAATTGAAACGATAACTTGAAAATTTGTAATCATTTTAAGGAATGGTGTGGTATATCAAAAGATGTGTCGTATTGTATTATTTTACGTGTCAAAAAATATTAAACCATACATTTCTTAAAGATATGGGCCACTCTTGGTTGGAAGAAGTTTTGAATTTATTTCTAAGACTAGCGGTTTTCTAAACATAGTCAAAAGAATCCAGAATTACTCACCTAATTTCTATGTATATAATTTCATCTGAAATTCGAGTGAATGAATGAACGTTTGCATACCTTTTCTCAGAAAAATGTTCTAGTTGAAGTACAGTATTGCCCGAAATAAACAGTACTGAAACTAAGTTGGCGGTGTTTCTATGCGTGCGCTGTCACACTCAAGTTAGCTAGTATAGACCTGTCAAGTAAACCTCAAACAAGTAATTAGTAGGGCCTAATTGTTAAAAATGGTGTTAAGTACAGAGGAGAAAGTGTTTCTGGTAGAGCATTATTTTCGTTCATACGGAATCGGCCGACGTAATGGTGCAAGTTTGCTATACGTGTCTGATCAATTCACACAAAGGTTTAATAAACGTTCTCCAAGTAATGCTGTAATTTTGAAGGTTATTGAAAAGTTTAGAAATACAGGTAGTGTATTGTGCCAACGAAAAGGAAACTCAGGGCGTCCCAGGACAGTTAACAACAACAATAACCATGAACGTGTTTTTGAGCAAATCTTAGAAAATCCGAAAGTCAGCCAGGCAAGGACAGCGTTACAACTTGATTTAAAAGAACTTCCTTTCAAAGAATCCTGAAGGAGCTGGGTACATTTTCGTATGTGATTCAGGTACATCAACAACTACATCCTCGGATTATCGCAGTAGAGTGGAATATTGCGCCAGAATTCTCGCGTTACAGTATGAAAATCCTGAATTTTTGAAAAATGTTTGGTTTTCAGACGAAGCACATTTTCACTTGTCAGGCTATGTGAATCGTCGCACAAATCGATTTCTGGGCTTTGCCAGACCCGATGAGGTTCAAGAGGTTCCTTTACATAGTGAAAAGTGAGTGTCTGGTGTGCTGTTTCCGGACACGGAATCATTGGTCCGTACTTTATCGAAGAGAATGGTAGGCAAGTCACACTTAATCAACAGAGGTACAGACAAATTTTAACACGATTTATCCCTGATCTACGTCAATTCTGTCGTGCACGTAACTTGGCATTTCGAAACCAATTTTTTCAGCAGGACGGGGCAACTTGCCATACTGCTGCCGCAATTCGTCAATTTCTTCAAGAACATTTTCCAAGCAAATTCATATCACGATTTACTGACTTCCCTTATCCTTCACATTCTCCAGACCTCACACCTCCAGACGCATACATTTGGGGCATGGCTAAAAATGCCGTTTTCAAACGGGCACCACAAACCATCGATGAATTAAAGGATGCCGTTAGAGTCTTCTTCGCAGCCCTGAGACAACCCTTATTCAATAACATGACCAGAAACTTAGAACATCGTTATGAAGTCTGTCTCGAACGAGGAGGTGCACATTTAGAACATATAATAAAGTGTCAATAATATGTATTTTTTAAATATACAAAACAATTACAATTTCAGTACTGTTTATTTCGGGCAATACTGTAATTCGTGTGGATCAGTTCACTAGACACGTGCTAAACTTCAATTTACATATTCCTTTTTTATTAGATTTACAAAATTTACCAGATTTTACACGTGTCACAGCCCTAACATCAAGGGAATAATCAGCCTTTAACGATTAATTTTGAAATTTTAGTTTTATTTAAAATATTATTCTCCGAGGAATCTAGTGAATTTGTTTTTAAAAATGACATTAAACCTATTTGAACTTTTTTTGCAACTGGAGCAAGCAGAGCAGATGGTCAAATAGAGCGTATGAATACATTATTAACCCTAAGTTCCTGGTGAAAAACAAGTTGATGAGTTCTTGCTTACGCGAGGCTGAGTTTTGTATGAATAATCCTATAAAGCTTCCCTAAAGTTATTATTTGCTGGGTTGCAAGCGAGTTAAAGATAATTTGAAGCTTTGAAGAGTTTAAATACTAGTATTGCGACTAAAATGAAAAGTTCAATGTGGTCGAAGGAAAGAAGGTTTTATAAATAATTGCTCCCTTCTCTCATAAGAGAAATGTGACAGTAGTGTTCTAAAAGACTCACGTGCTCTATAAAGGTGTAACGAATGCTTCTGTAGTAAAACTTACGTACAAAATTTATTCTACAATCCGTTCCAGGAAAGATTAGAGTAGAAGGCAGGTCATACTGAGAATCATTTACCCCACCAGAATATCATAAGTGGGATATTCAAAATAGTTACTTAACCTTATTTATTGGACATTCAACGTAACCAAACAAAAGAAAACAGTTTTAATAGTAGCTATACATAAAACGCATTTTTTATAATACAATATTTTATCCTTTTCAGAAATTTTCTTCTACATTTCTAGTAAATAATTAAACGGCATAAGGTTATGTCTATATGTAGAACAATGAATAATGTGATTAAACTTTATAGTAAAATTCAGAAAAAGATGTAGTCATTATTGTATAAGCAATTTATAATGGAACCAAATCAACATCCATGTCATCATCACTTGAATCGGAATTAACATTTGTAACTATTTTTTGAAGTACATCTTCTACACTACCATCCAAATTCCAAAACTGTTTTTCTTCCTTTTCGATAACATGATCGACACAACTTTTCCACACAGCAGAGGTTACTTTTGTAATGCCATCTTGAAACAGAGTTTTTATATAATTAATTTGAATGTAGTGTTATTGTAGCTACATAATTTTTATTTTAGCCCATACTAATTTTATAGGATTTAAACTACAGTAATATGGAGGTAATCGCAGTACTATTCGTCCGCTGCTTTTCGCTAATTCATCAATAACATATGTTGTGGGGTGCGAAATGTTGTACTGCTTGACCAATTCCAATAACTTAAGCTTGAAATAATGATCTGCAATTTTAATTTCTTTATTTACAAGCCAATCCATAATATTAGCCTTTTTCCAGCAATGTGTAGAGATTTTCTCTAACTTTACACTATGATAAGGTGCATTATCCATCACTATCACACAATTAACTTCTAAAATGGGGAAAATTTTCTGAAGCCATTGTTTAAAAACTTGAAGGATCGTGTCTGCATGGTAGTCCTCTAAAATTCATGTAATAGAATCATGAAATGTAACAAATTTTACACACCTGTTTTCTTCAATTCAGAAAGTAAAAGTGTCCGATTTACAGATCCTGTTTCACTACCAATATTACGATTAACCTTTTGCCTTTTCCCGGTGAATCTTTTATATCCGTTGATAAATCTTCAATAGCTGCTTGCGTAGCAGTTTTAACCGTGGAATGATGCCAAACTTTATTTTTACGTGTCCTGCATTCAACCAAGTTTCGTCCAAATAATACACTTTACAGATTTCTTTATGATATTGTCTTATTAATGTTAAATAGTTTCTTCTCTAAAGACACGCTTTTCAATCGGTACGGATTTTCTTATTCTTGTATCATACTTAAATCCAATTTTTTTAAGGATTCGATAAAGCGCTAAGCGCTAATCGTCATTAATTTCGTGTAGCACCCTTTGAATAGTGGGTAAGTCGTTACGAAAGTAGGAGTGAACATATCTTTGTATTGCGCGAATATCCATTTCGTCAAGCGTTTCGTAAATCATTGGGCGCCTTTTTGTTTTAATAGATGTTACCGTGCCCATCCCTTGAATCTCTTTGATGATGTTTCAATACCGTGCTTTGATCTATGTCAAGTTCTATTGAAGTTTGCTTTGCAGCTGCGGTTTTACTAATTGCTTGAAATGTTTCACATTCAAATTGTATGCCATTAGCTTTTGCCCACTCTTGATTGGTTTCCCTTAGTGATTTTTAAATGAATACGCCTTCTCGCCCGTAATCACAATAATTTATTTCTTATTATTCACTGTTATACTTCTATCATCATAAGCACCTGTACAATACTGGAATAGTTTGCTTTGATGTAGAAATAATACTACAGTGTTCTTAAAACAACAGTTTTACAGAAATATGAATTCACGTAATAAATACGCAAAATAGTAATACAAAAAAGAAAGACAGTGTAGGTGGATTCCGTGCAAGCAACTTGATAAACGAAATGTAAGACAGATCACTGAGACATTACATATACGTAAACGTAGAATTCTGTAGAATATAATAATGTAGTATAGAATAAAATAAAATAGAATTGAAATAATTAGAATAGACATTTGGTAATGCTTTCAAATTACTAAAAAATTTTGCACAAGTTAAAATAGTATGTACATAAAGCTCTTCGGATTTTATCATGTTAAGTTTCTAATTGCAGTTTATATCTCTGATATAAATTTTGGAGAAAAATGTTTCAAATAGAAGTTATTGAATATTTTGTTTTTAACAAATTTTAACTTAGTTACTCAATATATCTTTACATTTTTTTTTAAATATTAAAAGAAAAGGTTCATTTCTTGTATCCAAAATAGCAGTTGCCATAAAAACGCGGTGCACACAAATATTATATGAAAACAAATGTATGTTAATGTATGAAATAAAATTACTCATAGTACATACCCAGTGGTTTGAATTTCACATTTGATGTTTATTGTTTTTATGGTGACATCCATTTTGGATACAAAAAGTAAACCCTGTCCTTTTCAAAAAAAATGTCACCCTATATTGAGCAACTAATTAGTAAAATTTGTTAAGAATGATGCAAGCCGAAACTGAACCCACGGTATAATAAAATAGAAAAGAGTGGCACATTTTAAATAATACACGAATATTATATTTGTTAGATGTTACGTCAAATAAACATTTCATTTTCTGTTAAAATAATTTATAAAGAATAAAATAATTATTCTAAACAGTCGTTAAATTTTGCATTGAAGCTAACTTTTTATAACAGTTGCATAAAACGAAGTAGATGTAACTACAAAGCACATACATGCTTATATTTCATATGTTACTAGGATTTGCGACGGAAACGGATGGTTGGTAGACAATTTTAGATGGGTTGTAACAAGAAAATTAACAAACGCTACTTTGTTACTCAATATTACAAAACATTGCATTATCTGGTCAGTGAAGAATTTTATTATACTCGCTCCATCCACTTCTACTTTATTGGCTTAAAGGTAAGATATCTTTTACAATATTAATCGAAAGTAAAATTTTTGGAATGGTAAAATAACAAATACCCACCGGTGATATTTTGTCACAGCCTGTTCCCAAAATCTTAAATTTTAATCAGTGTAAATCTGTCTCATGTTTCAACCAATGAAATTGAGTATTTTTATTCCCTATGCTTTTCATCGCTTTATTATACTTTCGTGAAACGAAGTATAGCTATGTTTTAATTTAGACGTTTCAATTGTAATAAGTGTAAATCTTTATTCATTAGTGTTTAATCTTCCTCCACTGTTTATTTGTATAATACACTTGAACTGTTGAGGTCATATTGATCTATAGTTCAAATTGAAATAAATATAGGAGTTTTTGATCAAAATATGATGAATCATTATTTAATTAATTGTCTTAAAAGCGCTGGAGTATATTTTTAACTAAAACAATAATACGGCAGTTTAAAATTGCGATTGGGTCATGTAGACCCAAACAGCGCAGGAAAGTTAGGGGTGTTAGTCGTATATTATAGTCTCTTAAGCTTTGTATATTAAACTTTTATATTTTTTCTGTTTAACATATTTTGTATGCTTGTGAAATGTATGATTACTTATTATTTCACTTGATTTATGCTACCTATATTTATGCAAACCTGCTATTTACTTATGTTGTTGTAGGTAGTGCTAATTATCTGAACTTATTTGATGATCAAGGAAAATGAACCATTTATCGCGATGGCCAAATAGTAGAAAACATTTATAAAATATAAATTTGGAGCTAAAAAGTATTCAATAAGATTGTTATCATTAAGATTTTTGATTGCTACTTCAATATTATTTCTATGGTGACACTGAACGAATGTCGAGTAATTTTGGATTTTGCGTAAATTTGTGGCGATGTCTTTAGTAGATACAGTTAAGGCAAGTTACGTTTCGGACCTTGGTAGCGGTGTTTTTAAAACCTTCTTTCAAAACTTCGTAACAAAATTTATTTATTCAAACAGATATTAATATGGAATTATGACAAACTTGATTAAAATTAAACTAAGTCGAAAAATAATTAATAATTGAATTAATATGAGTGAGTAGCCTAAACAAACGGCAATGTTAAAACTGAAATACTGTAGACTGACTAACGGTCTTGGGGCTCCCGGGGTATTTATGTTGTTCCTGCCCCTCACATGTCTGTGGGAACTTGTAGAGCTCATGTCTACTTATTTCTTAATTCTGTTTATTATACAATGTAACAATCTTACTTTCTAAGTAATCGCGGATTCTTAACCGTCTGTGCCGGCCACCTGCAGTATCATCATCTGGAATACAATGTATTGCATCCGTCCTCACAATTTGCTTGTGAACTTTCAATAACCTTTCTGTATTTATCCTTGAATTACATTATTGCACTTGACTTAATAATTTCTTAATAATTTCTAATAATTCTTAATAAATTCTATTTTATTATACATACATAGATTGAGGGATACATAACTGACGAAAATAAATATTTATTACCGTAAGTTACTGTTCTCAATTATTAATCCACAATGTGAAACCGTAAACAATATGGCGTTTTATCCTTTAATACGATGGGATTCTGTCCTAGAAATCGATTGGTAGCAGAGTCGAGTAGTCCATTGTAAATGATGGATGCCTCAGTGAAGATAGCGAGGCTGGAAAAGTATAATGGTCCATGATGCTCGAATGCAGTGGTTTTAGTCTGCTTGACAACAGGTACGAGCTGACGTCTAATCAGGTGTATTTATATGCCTACCGATCTATAGCCGTATAAAGTCGCATCTTTCATTGATTGCAACAACCACTTAGATGGCGGCCACACTAAAGAAGTTGGATTTAGAGTATTAAACGTATTTAACCTAATGCAATTGCGCTGATGTTATTAGATAAGCCATTGTATGGTCGCAAGTTAACAGTAAAGTGATTTTGTATTGCAAAATGTTTTTCTTTTAAGTTTGAAATAAATGTATTCCAGACGGCCGTAGAATTATGGTCAAACAATAATACAGAGTTTATTAATGTGGGTTGTTTCTAAATGTAAGAATAGGTCTACTCGATTTTGTTGTTGATGTGAATGGAATATTTTAGAAGGATTTTAATTTGCATGCTTGATGTATTTAAATTAGTAGTAATTGCGTCTTATTTTATGATGCGTTGCTTTCTAAAACATAATATTGCAGGTTGCTTGAAAACATTAATGTTTCGCATACTGTATAGCACTACAAAGTTAATAAAAAAATTCTGATTATAATATTTGTATACATATATAATCTGCTGTTTTAAGACCACTGCATTAATTGACGTATTTATACGTGTACACATTTAATGTAGTAAACTTGCTTTTTCAGTCTGTTTAAATATGTTTTAGTTATACTTAAATAATACATTGGTTGTAAAAGCACAATTCATGTGTACGTTTTCCTGTAAATAATAAATTCACACCGCTCACTTTGCAAGATGTAACGGTAACGACACACGGGTCAGGCAGAGACAGAAAGGAAAGCGAAGTAAGTACCCGCACGAATTACGATCACGTATAAACAGATAAAAACGTAGAAGGTCCGGGCTAACTGCAAAAGCGGAGAGTGGAGCGGCTCACAAAGACAAAGAAAAGTACATCGCCGACAAATTTTTATTGACAAACAAAACAAGGAAAAAATATTCTATTTAAGATAAGCAAAAGAATTTTATATTCTACAAACAATCTTTTATGAATTTACGTACGAAGTGCGCATTTTGTGGTTTAACATATAAAGAAAACTAATCAGTAAAAAAAACGTAATGCTTAAATTGTCTAAATACGAGTATGTTAAATTAATGTATGGAATTCGGAAACATTTCCAGTAGTATTTTAAGACGTAATATGAAACCTTTACGAAACTAATTTTTTAGCGGGTTGGAAACTGGTTCCGTTTGTCGGGGCAAGGTTGCTAGAGTTCATTCGAGTGCATTGGTTACGTACAAACATCCAAGAGTGAACCAACAAGATAAAAAAGAAAAGATCGCAACATACCTCTATGTGTCGTGATACTTATATTGCACTTGCAGCCACTAAGGTGAAACAGCTAAACGTTTTGGTTCTTGCGCCCAAATGCAGCGTTAAAACAGTAGCCAAATCTTTAGCGCTGCAACCATCACTGCAACAGCGGAACCTACGTAAAGAGCATTTAGGTCTACGCAAAAGAACTAAAAAGAGATTCCTTCTAGTATTAATAAACATGTAAGAAATTACCGATGCACTCAGGATATACGCTTCTCGCTGAAAACGTGCATCGCTCTTGGAGTAATAGAAATAGTCATGCAAAAAACACGCGGCACACGCTAGGACGAAAAGCAGAATCAAAGTGAACTCAGTTTAGAAAACGATATGATAATCGATTGAAATATTAGGGTACAATATGTCAAAGGACACGTCTGAAGTTTTTTAATGCATAAATAAATAAAGAAAACCGGCAAATGCGAATCCAATCGCCATTGTTAATTACGCATGTAGGAAAGCTCTTCTATTCAAGCTTATATTACTACTTTTAAATAAAGCGAACATATCCTTTCCGAAAGCATAGATTGCTAATAACCGAATACATTTGCTGTGTTATATCAAACAATAAAGATAGATTGAGGTACTTTGACTTAAACTAAATACACTAATAACATTCTACAGACTGTTGAACAAACACTTATTTCAATTGTATTAGAATGAGTTTTATAGGAACAAATCAAGTTATTACATTATAATGCGTGTTCAGGGCGTCTCCTTTAACAGGTAGTTATACAAAATATCTAAGTGGAGGTGTCGGAATATTGGAGAACATCGCAAATTGAATGAAAATATTTAGGAATGAAGAATTGAACGAAATAAAGACAACTTTTGTAATGTCGCCCATTATAATAGTTTTACGCCTTTAAGCCGTTTGATATTTTTGACGTAAATAGCAATTAATGATACATTCCTACTTATGCCATTGAATTGAAAAGTAGTGGCTAATATGTGCTTTCCTTGAACACAATTATTGCTATGCCGTATTACCGGCCCACTAGCAATTACGAGCGAGTAGGGGTTGAATAAGAATAGAATCATGAAACACCACGGACTAGACAGTACGGTGCGAGGGCCGCGGATTGACTGATTGTTTGAAATTCCCCCAGTAAACTAGCACTTACCTTGGTCACTCTTTTCAACTTAATTGATAATATTCACAAAAAAATCAATTATCAAATTTAACTGCTACAAAAGAAATTTATTCACAATTGAATCGTTTGGCGGCGAAAAAAAGAAAAATTAAATTATTAAACCTACCTTTACCTATCAATACAGAGGTATATGGTTTACGACTAACCTTCCTCTAGAGGCGGCGGACAGAGCTATGTATGCTTGGAGCTATTATAAAAATATTACTTTAAAACAAATTATACAAAAAAGGAATTCAATAAATCTTCAAAAATTTTACAACACAACAATTCATATATGTCTTCTAAACTTTGTACAAAAAAAAATATTTCAAAGTGTTTGCTCACAGTAAATGTTACTTTGTGTAACTTAAATATGTTTAACAACCATGCAGTAGCAGACCTCGTCAACGTTGATAAAATTTTGAGAATTTTTGGATTGTTAAATAACATAATAAAACTGGTCGTAACAAGGAAACTTACATAAAAACATGTCGTACGTACTCACAGAACTGAAGTGCTTGCTCCGCAGGTATAAAAAACAATAGCTGTTTAAGTTGGATTTACTTGCCTAATCAGCCTACAATTCCATTAATAAATACGTTATTTGCTGGTTCAATGCTAATCCAACCAATTATCCACGAAGGCCAGGGATTACCTTAAAGTTAATGTAATAGGGATCCCAAGCGTACAGGAAACCCCTAAGAAAAAAAGAAGCATCCAGAATCGCTAAATTGCGATTCAGAATAATTCAATGACAACTTCATTATTTGTATAAATTCAACCGGAAAGTGAGCATCAAAGCAATTTTCTTTGACAAGAAAACCAGATGATGATAAACAATCTTCCAAATACCAGCTAATCACAGGTGGGAATTTGAATGTAAATGAAAACTTAACAATGAATAACATTTTTATAGCCGATTTTAATGAAATGTATGTAACATTCATAACAACTTTTGAATACTAACTACGGTTTAATTACAAAGAATAATAACAGTCTTTCAAATTACCAATTCTACGAGCATTCTTCGCTACCGTCCAGCCATGACGTCATGTTATCTATACCTTATTCTAAAAATAGAAGGGTCGCCTACCTAGTATCGAAAAGTAACTACAACAATTTATATGTATATACACACACACCACACACCCGCGCGCGCACACACACACATACATACACACACGTGTCCTTGCTTATTGCCACATAGTCTTCTTCGTCTTACACTCGGCCATCCTGTGGTAGGCGTCTGTCGCCCAAGGTCCTGGGTTCGAATCCCGACACGGTCTGCTTGAAAAATGTTAGGCGAGCATTTTTCACAAAAATACGCCCTCGTTCGGATCAGAGGTAAAATGGCGGTCCCGTGTGTGAGTGTTGTCACGCACGTTAAAGATCCCTTTTTGCTTGGAACAGCAAGGGTTCGTTGAAATTCAAAATTTTTCAGTTAAAAAGAAACTCGCTTCCTGGCCAATGTAGTACCTTCGGGTGGAGCATAGGAAAATCGAATGTAAGGTAAGCGCCTGTCTTTAGGCGTCATGCGATCTAGATATAAGAGAAAATAATATCAACATTTGGTCTCAAATATCAATTGAACAATATTAGAGGTCCATTGACTTCTATTTTGACAAGATTTGTTGATCTTGTCACGTATAAAGATCTGTTGTTCTATTCTATTGTAATTAGAGATCCGTTGACATTCTTTCAGAGTAAGATCGCTTGATGCTTCACAAGTAGAGATCCGTTAATTTCTATGTTGGCAAGATCCGTTGACCTTGTCACGTATAAAGATTCGTGGATCGCTATCTAATGAAAAGATCTGTTTAATCATGTAATTAATCAAAAGCTGTGTTCTTTTGTCGGCGTTTACAATGAACATTCTAAACTGTCGACTAATTTCAAGTGCTTATATGACAAATCACACCACTACGTAAATTTATCAAAATCTTACCTTTACTGTTGAAAGATAAGTCACTTTTTTATGTTATTTGCAACAGTACGTGTATGTTTTGAGTTATCCCAAAATTGGTGGACTCGAATATGGAAAAGAAAATTCTCTAATAATATTGTTTTCTAATAAGTCCTTAATTATTTTGCACAAATTTTTTTTTCTAGAAAGCGAATCGAATTGTACACTATGGACATCTTGAAAATTATTTTTATTTTTATAAAAACGGCATCAGTTTCACTCAAGCGACCCAAGGATGATAAAATATTATCTGAAAGCGAATTTAATATTTCAACGCATCTCAGTGGATCGTTTTTGTTACCAGTTCTTAGAGAGATATCCTTTACGGTAACAACACTAATAGCCAAACTGTTAACAATGTTAACAGAAACCTCCCTGCGGGTTGGTAAACTTTTGAATACAAAACTTTTCAGATTTTTGATCATTAAAATGTGTGCTCGTTCTATAAAATTGCTACCAATTAATATATCGTGCGTTAGGAAGTCATTGTGGACAACTATTGCCTCTACAGGATGGGGCAAAAAGATGTTAATACTGTATGGAGGTCTAAATATTTTTTTTACAGATTATAACATGACGCCCCGATATTTGATTGAGGAACGAAGGACAATAGCTGCCTGAATGGAGACCTTTTAATCCCCAAGCATCGTACAAGAAAAATAGAAGGTCTGGACAGGACGGGATGCACCATTGCGCCTGACAATTGATAGGGTCTACGAGAAGTTTGTCTGGACGCGGTCCGTTCAAGACGATTGCAAAGGGAGCAGCGGTAGAAAGAGATCTGTCCGAACTGAAGAGAATATCGTCTTCGTCCAGGGAGCAATGATAGCCAGCCCAACCAACTCCACGCGCAGATTTTCTCTGGAAACTAACATTTTGGAAAGTCACTGGTTAGAATTTTGCAACGTGATTTAGGAATGAAGCTATACTACTTGCTGATTGTGCAGCAACTCACAAACGCGAACGAACAAGCACGTGTGAGTGGAAATGGTACACACTGAACCTGGCATTCTGTTCATGTTTTTAACGAAGCAGCATTTCGCATCAGTGGTTGTATGAACAACCACACTTGTGTTATCTGGGTGACCGAGCACCCGAAGGAAGTTTGAGAACACATGCAGAATTCCTCAAGGTGAACGTTTGGTGTGCCGTGGGCATAGTGCGAGTAATTGGACCTGTTCTTTTTTGAAGAACGGGCAGTTAGGGAAGAGAATTGCATTGTTAGGCTCAGCACGTTCATGGAAGGGAACGCATCACTTATCATTCTCCAGCGAGGGTACTTTCATTATAATTTGAATAAGGGCCGCTATACTTGCGGCCACGTCCCCAATGCTCCACCCGGAGGTACTACATTGGGTTTAAACGCAAAAATAACCGTGCTTCTTATTAATCCTAACTTCATAATTAATCCACCCTAAATAAAAATCTAAATAAAAATCTAACAAACCTAACAAACTCTAACAATCTAACAAACCTAAAAATCTGAGAAACTGAAACAAAAACTAAAAACAGGGTTTAAATAATGGTACCCCTAGCGCTGACCTTGGAGTGTACCCGATCAACAAGACACACGCAAAAATGGGAAGGGGAGGGATCCGTAATACCGGATAGCAGACGCCGGCTCTGCTTACTAGTGCGACCTGAAGGGGTCGTCTTAAAACTATCCAAATCTAGCTAACTAATTTAAATCCATCCCTAGCTTTCCCTATCATTCCCTAACTGATTTATATTATGATTACAATCTTCACAATTCTACTCTTTCTTCCCAAATATATACTGCAACCAAAATGGCGACAGAACGTCAAACAAAACAAATATGCCACAAAATACTACAATACATGCTAATAAATATAAAGTGTAAATATAAAATATATATAAATATAATTATATAAATATATAAATAAATGTCTAATAAGCGTTAAGCATATATAGCAGTGCACAAAATAGCAAAAGCATCACCCTATTTATCAGGTGCACTCGCACAAGCATTATGTCGGCTAGCGCCATTACGCACAAAACGTGCTTGTTAAATTATTTCAGAACAATTAATTAATGTAAATCAATGCTTGTGCGAGTACAGCCGCCACAATTTAAGTCTTACCTCGATAATAAAATTCTCCAGCATTCGAAGATCTGGTCGTCTGCCTACATCTAACTGTAACTTACTTCTAAGGGGAAGATGGGGTGCACTGCTAAAGTCCTGGTGGGTATGCACTAAATGTCCTGGGGGGGATCACAATCACTATCACTTCACTTTCAAGTCCTGGGGGGTATGCGCGGTTTTACTCTATTTTATTATCTTTGTTTATTTTATTGATTTAATTTAATGAGTGTTTCTGATTTATTTGTTATTGTTTATTTGTTATTATTTATTCCCGATTTACCGATTTTCCGCACATAATTATGAAGATAGGCAGTGATTGTATTAATGGTGTGGGGGTTTCTCGCGCATATTGGACATTTGGGTATAATTATCATGTTTTTTTTTTGATATCAGGTTTTGGTTATATCTATGCTCGTATCCTTACTCACGCCAAGTCAATCTAAAATTTTCCAATTCTCTCACCAACCCCACCGAATTTTACACGCGGTTGTCATTGTCTAATCTCGCGACCCTTTCCGCAAATTCTTTTAAGGCTGTCCAGAACGCCTTCTGGTTGGCCACTTCCCCGACTTCCTCTAGGCTCTTTGGCCATGCCAGACCTAGGATAACTAGGTACTTTCAGCAAGACGGCGGTCCTGTCCATTACCTTCTGATATTTCGGCCTACTTGAACCACACGTTCGGTAAACGCTGGATTGTTCGAGACGGTTCTTTCCCATGACCTACGTTCACCCGACCTGATGCCATGCGATTTTTGACAGTTAAAACAGGAAACAGGTTACGTTTTTCGTTTATTATTCATAAAAGTATTTGATTTCATATTCAGATGTATCTGAGGGTGCTTCCTGATGATATAGCATGTTTCTTAGAGCATTAAGATATGCAAATAATGTATTTGGGCTCTGATATTTTGTTGACCGAACAATGCGCGCAATATTTTCGTCTATAGTACCTCTAATTACACCGTCAATTAAAAATTCATCAGGAATTTTAATTTAAAAGCTTTTAAGATAGTTAACTTTATAAAGCAATAATTGCCTAGGTTTTGACCAGATCTTGCTTCGTAATTGGAAGCATTTCTTAATAAGTTTGCAAATGGAACAGACTTACGGAAATGCTTTGTAAATCCCGTTTTATTTTCATCCATGTTAAGTTCCCTTTTATCTGCTTATAATACCATTGATGTGCATGTTCTTTCAGCCTGATAGCTATTATCCGTACAATATAATCGTCACTCCATTGAAATTTTTCTGCTAATATATTTACTTTCGTCATTTATGTTGCAATAGTAATTTCATCATTCGACGTATCGAATATTGGAATCTTACACTCATCACCGGCGAACTCCTCCACCTTTTTTTTAGCTGTGTTAGTTGACTTTTTAAATTTAGTCATCAATTTCTATTAGTACTTGTCGATGGAGATCGTTTACGTTCTGTTCTGTTCTGTTCTGTTCTTCGTACACGAGAATCGTGATCGCGTCGTTCGTGATTAAATACTTTTACTTTCTTGTGGTATGTTCCCCATTTTCCTTGTATGATATAATATATCTACAAATTTCTAACCGGCTCCATAAGATACTGCAATCCCACTTTTGACTATAAGATTATTAACACATTTTAAATACTATGGTTTAATTACAAAGAATATTGTCTTTCAAAACTACCAATTCTACGAGCATTCCTCGGTAAACCGTAACTCAGGCTGCCTTCGTTTCGTCCAGCCATGAGATCATCTTATTCTAAAAATAGAAGTCACCTACCTATCACTGAGAAGTATATATATATATATATATATATATATATATATATATATTGACGTGATAAGGGGTTCACGAAAGGTCATTGAAACACAAATTCTACAAATAAATCCCACCAAGATATAAAAGAATCCGGAAAAAATAGAAATTTTCGTAAATTCATGGTTACGTCCTGTATAATACAAGCGTACTTTTATTCATTAGAATGCCAAACAAAAATGCAATTGCTTGTGTATAAATAATCACCCTGTATGATATAAGCGTATTGTAAATACATAGCAAATAATGTAAGATGTATATATAAAAATAATTATTTTTTTAGATATCTTAAAAACGTTTTAAATGCGAACGCAAATCGATCATTTTAAGATAAATACAAAAACTCTTCGTTTGTAATAAAAAGAAAATGCCCCTTCCGTGCATAAAAATAAATAATTTTGTCTTAATTTTGGCTATTAAAAACGTTTTACCGTGAAAGCAAATATTTTCTATAAAAATGCAACTAATTTGTATAATACATGCATTAAAGCTTAAATTAATTACCCTGTATATTACATAAATTTATTTTAAATAAAGAATTTTCTAGAATATTAGGAATATAGGATCAATCATCTATACTTAAAAAAACGTCGACTTCGTATGACCTAGTTAATATAGAAACGTTTATTCCAAAAAGCGGCCGGAACTTCGAAAAACCCAGAAAATGTAATAAAAATTGATAAGAAATATTTATGATCTTTCGCATTCACTGTACGAAAGAAGGAGACCGCGAGCATTAATTTTAGGTATTGAATAAAGACGGACAGCACACATAAATCAACACTTCCAAGGTAATAAAACGCGGCGATTATGGACGCTAATGAGTTTTTCTGGGAAACCTTGCGTCATTACGGTGTAAAATATTTCATACGATACTAGTAAGTTCTAGGGACTAGATAATTTTGTATATAAAAGGAAGCGTTTATTAAATAAAGTTATTCATTCAAAAATATAATCGCGAAAATGTCACATTACGAAAAGAATTTTGAAGCTATTATTTTAAGGTATGCAGCACGCATATCGTAATTAATATTTGCCATGTAACAGTGAAGACAGAAGCTAATTTTAAACGTAACCTACATAAATATGAAAATGGATAAAAGCAATTATTTGATCTTGTAATATACAATGAAGATGGGAAATGCTTCAATATAAAAAGCTATTTAAAATTTTATTGAATAATCAAACCGAGGATGCACATTTGTTTCCAAATAGAAATGTAAATAATATGAGAATCTTGTAAGCTGACTTGGACGTCAATTTAAAATAAGAAGATATTTAATTACGAATTGGATAAAAAAGCGTTTCGTATAATTTTTTTTAAACATTGTTTGTAACTGATATTTGAGTATTTATCATCAAGTTTAAGATATAATAAATCCTAAATCATTTTATTTTTGTAAGAATCTTTACCAGTAAGGTTTGTGCGTTAGAGTAATTATTTACATACGGCTGAAATGAATTAACATAATAAGTGAATTTAAAATTGGGATTCGTTCTTAAACGGTATGTGTCTTTAAAGGCTGTTATTTTACACGGTAATCTTATTTTATGTACTAACGGTTGTGCGTTTATATAGAGTAAAATTAAAATATTGGTGGATTATTCGCAGCATTTGGCGTTCAATGACTTTCGTGACCTCATTATCACATCAATATATATATACATCTCGAATACAACCGTGCAGTGCTTTCTACAATAATTTAAATGTGAAAATTTGAAGATATATTATGACAGTAGTAACAATCCTATTGTAATAATTATGACACCGTCAAATATATTAGAAAATTGTTTATTTTAAACTTCTGTAGTAAAAGATAAAGCAAAAATAACAAGCTTCTATCGAGTATGCATTCTAATCAAACGCTTTGTAATTTAGAAGGTTTCATTGCTTTATTTGAAAATACTTTTCCCAAATCAAGCACATAGGTTAATAATATGTATGTACGTAATTAGCGACTATCGAAGGTTAGAAAAGACGAAAAATATGTAAAAACAAAATTGTAAAACAGTTGGAAATTACACGATCATAGAACATAAGATCTTGACCACAAAGTGATAAAAACTTGTAGAAATTTAAGGATGATGGTACTCTCGTAATAACCATCCTAGAAATTATACTATGAAATAAAATTGGTTAGGAGTACTTAGTGGTGAGTTTTTTAAGTGCCAATTCTCAACGTATAAGAATAGCATTTATATAGAATCATATTGCACTTTCCAACAGACATAGGGAAAATATCAATTTTTTCTCTCTGTTCACATTTGAGAAACCCCAAAGAGATTGCTGTAACTCTTGAAGTTGTCCATTTAGAAATGCAGGGAAAAACTGATAAAAGTACTACGCGCCACTACTTCAACAGTCAGGGCGCATTGATAAATAATCGCGAAGGGACTAAAGAACCTGACTTAGAAAATAGATAAACCGAAAACGGTAACAAAGATCAGTGAACTGAAATAGACGTAGTCAAATATCAAAAATTGAATGTTTGATAGTCACAGATATAGGAGGAAGGTTTACTCAAGTAGTCTAGTGCAAAGTAAATACAAAGCTGAATAGGGAATCTAAGCATTACATTCACAAAAGGAACAAGTTCTATGACAGGGCACTATTGATGACGATCATTCAATTCATATAACAGAAGGAGCGTTTGTATTCTTCACAATGCATAACCAGATTTGGATGTTTCATATTCAGTCAATTGTAAAAAAGTCTATGAATACTCAGATTACAAATATATGTCGAAAATTAAAAACCTTGTTATTGATAATAAAATGGCTACAGTTACGTAATACGATGGTATATTAATACTGAAACAAGGGTAATATTTCATAGTTATTTTTAAGTCTCTGCTACAAACTATCCGAGAGGAACTTGTATAACAAAAGACTTTTTGCAAGAAACCTATTACAATATATCGAATAATGATGATTTAACTGAATCCGGTTTTATCATGTAGAGACTGGACAGTTGGGGTCTGATTTTAAGATTATGATAATTGCGTAACAGACTCCTATAATGACGTCTTTTAATATATGGGAAACGATGGCTGAACAAATCTACATAAGCAATAATAATAATAAAAATAAAACGCCACAAAAATAGAAGGTAAGATTCACGAAAGAAAACGAGAACGGGTAACGAAAAAAAAAATATCAAATTACTGTAAATTGTCGGGTAAGATGAAAGATATTTCAAATTCGCACTAATTAAGTCAATCAAGATACGTATATCAATCAGGGACTTCTCTGATTGGAGTAAGTGTGCGCCGCACACACCTTGAAATTATTGAATAAATAATAAAAATTCAGATTCTTTTTATTGACATCACTGCGAAAAAATTAAGCATCAAACAATTCATCAAACAATACATTACGTTATATCTGCGACGTCAATGATTGCGTAACCCTGGGCGTAATTGTATTACGCCCTAAATTTGGTTGCAATTATTGCCGTTAACGGGTAAAGCTAACAATGTAAAAATAAGCCAGAGCTTACCTGCTTATTAGCTGGAGCCAATAGCAAACTTCGCTCGTCTTTATGAGGTCAAGGTGGTGTGGGATTAGTTTTTTCTATGTTTAACTAAATTCTGGCGGTGAAGTGGATTAACCTTACACTTTCACGTAACACGAGATATTTATTAGGTAAAGGACAGGGAAAATGATGCGGAAGGAACACTTCGTCCGGAATTAACGCTGGTTGTCAAGTCAAGTACTTTGTCTTAAAATGCTTCCTCCTCACGAGCTTGTTCCTGCAGCAAATACTTTATGGTATTCTTTGAAAGATTAAAACTTTTTGTATCATTAAAATACTTTTAATGGGTTGGTTACTACCCTTTACTAGGAAATAATCAACGCGGTATTTCGCTATCTTCCACATGTTTAGCTCGCTCAAGTTTATGGACTATAAAATCGTTCCCATATCAGATCATGCTCGGTCGATATAACAAATCACTGTCGTTTGTATAACAGTTAGGCAATCTGTTATACATTTCGCTTCATAATGCTGTAAAAATGGTTGCTAACCAACCTGATCATTTAAAACAGACGCCGTTGACAACAAAATTCAGTGGAAATCATTATAGTATATCGAGGCCTTTTGCTTGCGTTAATTAGCTATTGTTCTAGGAATATTTTGCAGCTGTTTGATTGAAAAATATCGAGCAGGTGGTGTTCGCAGAATATTTAACGTTCTATCGCTGGGAATTGTTTTTAAAACGAAAACACTTTACCTGTTGTTTTTAATCCTTATAAATACAGTCTGAGCTGTGAAAGAGATGGATTCTATACAACGTCCTTTTACCGAAAGGAAATGCTGTAGTCGCGCTACTAAGATGCTTTGTTGTGCTTAGTGTTACAGTCTAGTTAAATTGTTTCATCCGCTATCCAGTCCGGCGGCGAATGCAGCACGTATTTCCAAATCCTTTAAGATGGTACCAGAGGCAGACAGCTTGTTATAAAGTACATTTATTTTATTTTCTTGACGCTACAGTGAAAGATAGACACTTCTTTGGCTGATTGTTAACTACGTAAGAGCTACAGTTTTTTTTTACTTGTGGTTGCACAATTAATTACAAACTACCTGTTACAAATTTACTTTCACAGTGCGCAAGTGATTATGTAATTATTCTTCAAGATACAATTAGTATAAACCCAAGCTTGCGTTAGAGCACTTTTTACTTTTTATAAATTAATGCTAACGTCAACAGCTTGTTTACCAAATTATAAGTTAGAGTAGGTTAACACTTGGTCCATTTTAGCTAGGGTTATGTTATTTCTTGTAGGAAGTGCACTTCACAGAGCATGTAAAAATACTGTATATATTATGTCTAATTTTCTTCTTGTATATATTTAAGGTTGAAAATATTTTGTATGTGTATGTTATTTAGATTTTAAGATTTTACATGTACATTGGCTTAAATGTATATTACCATGTTGCGTTATATTCAAATTGACGCTTTTGTTTACATCACGTTATAACCGAACGATTACTAAATGTTTGATTTAACGGTTTGTAAATATTCTATGTTTGCTAACCGTTTGTAAATAAATTTTTTACTGAGGTTTTCATTTTTTCTTTCTGTGTGACCCACCCCACTCTACGACGTTTTGAGCTAGCACGACATCCAATTCCTTTGAACTCCTATTCTACCCTTCTGTTTTGTTGCGATATTCGGTGTGGGCGATTTTCTATACTTACTTTAGTACTTTCTTTCTTGTCTTCACGGTGTACGGTAACAACATATTTCGTCTGGTGGCAGATATTTTTTGCAACAACTTACGAACCTTTAAAGATATCGAGATCCTGTTTTCACTAAAATCTTTACTTTTATTGCTTCATACAATTACCTTCGGATTAATATGCTTATCCATGTGATTTTTTAGGTATATAGACAAAAACTGATATGTTTGGAAAAAGCGTCCTCTAACAAATTTTAAAAACACTTGGAAAATCAAGTTAATAGTTTTTCTTGATCATTGAGAAATTTTCTTTTACATGATTTTAAGAACATTAAATTCCAATATGTGATATGATAGATCCCTATTTGCATGTAAACCAATTCACCAGGTCTTAGAATCGTTCTTGTGCGGTCTACAAAAAAAAAAGTTTAAGATCAAAGTTGAACAGAATTAGGAAGCTGTCCATTCACGTTTTTAGCATATAACATAGTGCTGGAAGTTTGGGAGAAAGATTGATTTTTATCGTTGACCTTAAGGATTGCGCCTTCTTGCTGTCAAAATTGAAACTTAAAAATATTTCTCATGGCCACTTTACTTAACACTTTTTTTTCGCAAAGCTCTAAGCATTATAATATACAACCGCCCAATACGCTAGTGAAACACCCGCTATAATGGTATCCATGACGTATTGGTTAGGTTTTTTTATTTCATTACTTGTTCTTAATTTTTGCTGAAGTTACACAAGGATTAATACCACAACATTCATGTGGAAGATTGATTATTTAATTTGAGGCATACTTATACCTAATCTTTACTGATTCTACATATATGCCAAGAATAGTTTAATAACTGTATGTGTTATTGACTCCATACGTGGGATGCGGAAATGATAAATGAATTGTGTCCTTCGCAAGCATATTTTGCTTTATAGTATACAATCTTAATATTTTCTAATGCACGTTTCAATAAAAACTAACTGAAATAGCTATTCTACATGTAAAACTAAAGGTATTACTTGAAGATACTAAAATCTTCTCGAAACCGGTTAGATGATGTAGTGTCCACGCATGGTGCGTTTAAGTTTCCTTAATAAAAGGAATTACCAACAGCATTTCATAATTTATAGATAACTGTGATTATTTCAGTAACTTGAATATTTATTGCGGTATTGCACTACGCGACCAACTTTGAATACGAACGTAGTTTATTGCAAATAGATCTTATTTTTGCTCTATGTTAATTCTATGAAAAAGGTTTTGAACTAGCATACACAATTTTGTTGTTGTATTGTTGTTTTGAATGTTTTATAACATTGTGGAATTTTATAAAATCTTAATGACATTCACTTTTACAACTTAAATATATTATCAATAAACATTTGCACTACACTTTTATATTACCGGTACGCCAAAACTGAAACGAATGATACAGTGTTACACTATTTTTTTCTATAGTGTCTTTACTCTACCTTATAGGCGGCAGAGCTTCAATAAATTATGAGGGGTTCCTGTCTAAGGTTTAAGCCCAGGGTAAAGAGTATGGAAAATGGCTTTGAGTATAAAAAGGACCCTCTAAAGAGATCTTCCAGCCAGCTAAGCTTTTTCAACTTAGGGCAGAGCTATGAGCCAGGGTCGTATACGATAACAAAAGAATTTTTAATGGACGCCACCGTATCTTAATAATAGCTATAATGTGAACAATCCGAAAATAACATACGGAAATCTTCGAAAAGAAAAAATCTTTAACGAGCAAAACATAGAAGTATAATACTTACTTGTGACTCTGCAAACTGGAATTGGAACGACGATCTCGTACTATCTGAAAATTTAATCACTTTATAGCATTTTAGAGCTAGGGCTACATTAGAGCCTAGTCACTTTATCACAAAAAAATAAATTCCAAAAAGATTAACTACTCAAGATTGATTATGCCTCAAAAAAATTTCAAGCACAATACTAATAATCTATCCTTCTTCACTACAAAAATTTTATAAATATGGTTGCTTGCTATAATTGAAAAATTATTGTTGACTTCAATGAAAGAAAGCTTTAAAACAACTTAGTGCACTTTCTATTTATTTACAAAAAAAATATATACATCATCTGTACAATTTTACATGTATTGAAGCTTTTTAGATATCTACCTTTTATAATGTCTAAGATAGTCTTATTATTTGTATGAATTTTGCAAGTGCTAATTTATTATAGTTCTTTAGGAGAATTAAAGTGTTTTTGTTAATATTCTACAACTTGTGTTTGATACCGAAATAGGATCCTGTTTTGGCTTACATGTAATTAATTAAATATATTGACTTTTCTTAAACTGCAGAACTTACATTTTTAATTAATTTAATTTCTTGAATCAAAGGTCAAAAATACTTATGGTCTGAACTAATCTGTATTTCAATGGTGCTGTCAAAAAAACTTAGATTTTATAATGTGACAAACAAATACTAACGTGTCACGTGCTTAATTACGAGTACATTTTAGTGTAACCTTTTAAATTCAAATAAAGTTATCTTATAGAAATTTTTTTGTGTTTTTACGAACATTTATGCAATATCCAACTATTAAATTCGGAGCAAAAATTACGTGTACCAATTTAAATCACTATATAAAATTTACAAAAAATTATTACTACATTTCCAATAATCGTTCCGTGAAACGAAAATTGAATTAGAATTGGAGAAGACTCACCACAAAAAATTCCCTGGACAACAGCGTTCTTTAACCTTCGTGTGCAGTTACAACAGGTGCGCGAAGTTCACACGTGTTTGACATTACAGCTTGACTGCTATACAATACAAATTTTACGGAAAATCTTTCGATACTCCATAGCAATACTCGACCATTTGAACTTTCAATACTGCATAATAAAAAAATTGTGCTTCAGTGTTCCATAACAATTAGATTAAAGCTTGCGTTTCAATACTCCATAACAATTAGATTAAAATTTGCGTTTTACTACTCCATAACAATTAGATTAAAATTTGCGTTTTACTACTCCATAACAATTAGACTAAAATTTGCGTTTTACTACTCTATAACAATTAGACTAAAACTTGCGCTCAAAAGAATCGAGAAAATGATTTAAATGCAAAATTGAAATTTATTCACCTACCGTAGATGATGTTTACTCTCCACCAGCAATAAGTCGATTAAACTATAAATTGGTATAATGGTATTCGTTGGCACCATGCCACCTGCCTCTGGGACTGCATGTTTTCCAAGAAACCTGCTGGTTCACCTCGTCACAAACTTGATTATCCGATCACATTCGTACGTTAAATGAGAACTTTAGCCTCAAAGCAAGTTATTACTAGAGCACGCGCAGAAGACCGAATTGTTGCATCAACACATACACAGATAAAAGAAAACCTAAATTCTACTGCGAGTCCATAGACATAGATGGAGTTCTAAGTAACAAATAGATATTATATTGTTAAAATAGGAATTTGGTACTTTCTGTATAATAAAGGATTTTTGTTAAATAAATATTTATAACAAAAGCGTACATTAATGAAGCATGCAATCGTATTGGTTACAACAGAAAATGTGACTAAAAATCGGGTATAAAACATAAATGGAAATTATAATACATATTAATAAGGCTTTTGAAAGTGGTAAAATTTCTGAAAATAATAAAATTATCAGGGAGATTTTAAGATATGTGGAAAATGTGTTAAAATGACTAGTGAACGTTTTGAATGTAAAGGGTGGCCTATCTCTTGGCCTTTTTCACTTTCAAAATATTTGTGAAAGCTCACATGCCATAATTTTTTGTTTCTACGGATATCTACTATAAAGTAATACAATTGTAGAGTTGAAATCATTAGCAACAGAACAACTCGTTTTTATATATCTAAACTTACTACGAAAACAGGTATTCTGTAAATGTTACATTTCGCAAAATTCGTAATCATTTCGGTATATTAAATCGTACTTCAGAGACCGGAATTTGCAAAATCGTGAAACGTTTTGAAAGAACTAGTTCGGTGTCTAGGTCGTACAGCATATCAACATGCTGCTTAAGTGAAAACGTGAGTACATATCCAAGCACTTCCACTAGGCATTATAAGAAGAGTACGCATCTCGTGTACAACAATACGCTATGAATTTGCAGAGCGATCTTCATCTGCATACGTACAAGATCTAATTATTTCGCAGTTGAAGCCATTGGACTATGTGCAGCGCGAAACATTCGTTAGTTGAATGATTTGAAAACTGTAGCATTTTTCATCCAAAATCATCTTTAGTGACGACGCGCATTTTTACATTCGCGGTTGTGTTAACCAGCATTGTCGCATTTGGGTCTTGGAAAATCCACATACACTTTTTTCTAAAAAGTCACTCTTTGGTGCGGTTTATGGACTGGTGAGTCGTTTTTCTTCACAATATTCGTGAAAAAGCCATTACGGTGAATTCCGAATTATATCGTGACATGCTAACGAACTTTTTATGGTCAGATTTGA
The DNA here is from genome assembly GCA_036346225.1 of Platerodrilus igneus. Classification (NCBI taxonomy): domain Eukaryota; kingdom Metazoa; phylum Arthropoda; class Insecta; order Coleoptera; family Lycidae; genus Platerodrilus; species Platerodrilus igneus. The sequence goes on along the minus strand of JARFIW010001181.1, from coordinate 968,081 downwards.
ATGAATTAAATGTGAATGAGCTTTGGTTTCAGCAAGATGGCGCTACGAGCCACACAACACGTCAAAACATCGATCTGTTGCGTATTTAATTTGGTGATCGAATAATCTCACGACACGATGATGTGAAAAGATCATCAAGATCTTGCGACTAGACACCATTGGACTTTTCTCTTTGAGGCTATTTGAATGGAAAAGTGTATGCCAATCATCCAAGAATAATCCAAGATGTAAAGAACAACATTTGACAAGAAATTTAATTCACATTTTTTTGTGGAAAGTCATCGAAAATGTCGACATTCGGATGCAGGCCTGCAATCTGAGTCGTGGTGGTTACATGAATGATAACGTTTTCCATACATAATAATATTAGAATCATCTTTCATTTTCAATCAATATTTCCGAAGTTTGCTGACAATATGTGTGCTCTCTTTCATTAACAAAAAAAAACAACATATGACCACACTATATTAACAAGACAATTGTTACGTTAAATTTCCGAAATCGATTGATTTCTGCATGTTGTACATAAATATTAAATTCAAACTACGTTTATTTAGAGATGCCTTATAAAATTTCGAACTTCCCACTCATTAACTGATTTAACAAACTCGACTGCTTTTAAATTAAATGAATACTTATTTAAATGTCCTATAAGATCTCATAGTTTTTAGTACAACGGTAAATACGTGCAATCCATTCTATAATAATTTCTTTTGCGCTGCAAAGATTAAAAAGTTCGTCCTTTATAACGTCAGCTGCATTTTCAATGCGTAATTTTAACTCATCGCCAGAAAGATATACTACAGATTTCTTAAAACCGCACACATAAAAGCCTGTTGGATTAATGCCGGGCGAACGAAGAGGCGTGCAATAGGTCTTCCACGTTCGATCCATCTGAAAGGAAATTGTTCACTTAAAAATTTACGCACTATATGCTTTGGTGAAAATTGGTTTTTCATGGGTTAATTGAATATTGTGCTTGACGGTGTTGTTGAAATGGAATATATCTCTGTATTCAAAACATAAATCTCTTATTGTTTTCTTCTTCCGTATTAACATTATTATCGAAACGAATGTTAATTAAATTTTATCTTGGCATTTTGTCATAATCTGTGGAATTAGAATAATTATCAGAGTTCACTTTAATGCGGTTGCTGACTTCCCGTAGATTTCTATCTCGCTAAAATTTAATTCTGGTGTTGTTAATGTTACTTTTACGGGGTACCCGCTTACGTTTCAAATTGTTGTAGTGGCGTAATTATCTTTTATAGGTACTAATGCGGTGTGTTTCAACTCCATGTTGGAATGACAATTTCCACAATACTTTTTGAATTTACTAACACGTTTACTTGTTTTTCTGTTATATGTTCGATGGTGTATTTATGATCGCTTTTAATATTACTATTTTGAAATTTAATTGATATTTGTCCTTGTTTTGTTTCTAATAGCCGATTTTTTATATCAATATCTGCTCCTAGCCTTCTTAAAAGATCCATGTCTATCAATGCCTCGTACTTATCATTAAATTCGAAGATACAAAATTTGTGTTTCATTTTTACATTAAAAGTTTTTGGTAACGGTATATTGGCAATAAATTGTTGTAGTGTCGTTTTGTGTGCTCTCTTAATTTTGAAAGATTCTCTTTCTACAAAAGCTAGGTAGTAATTTTGTACAGTTTTTGGAATTATTAAAGTTTTTGAAGACCCTGTACGAATTAATAATTTAATTTTAACATGTGGTATTTCTATATAGGATAAATGTAATGATTTATATTATGTAAATTTATTGCGTTTTTTCAGGTACAGAGCTGTCCAACGGAAAATCTGGGTACGCGATTTCTTCATCATCATGTTCGTAATTTTCGTAGGAGTCGTTACATTCGTAATTTTCTGAGTAATTTGCTTCGTAGTTATTACTTGAATTTGTATAATTATCTGTTACTTCAGGCATTACTTGATTATTATAACCTTCTACTTCTTTATGAAATAGCTCTTCTGAAGTAAAGTTGCGTTTCTGTATATTGTTGGGTTTAAGTTGAGACATTTTGCTGTGCCATCTAGTGTTTCACCATGAGGTGTCTATAGGGATTGGTTTGTAGTAATTATTGGGATTGTTTCTATTATTGGTCATAGGTGAACTTCTGTTAAGATTTATGCCAAATATTGCGTTATGATCGAAATTATGTGTATTGTTCGTCCATGGTTTTGTAACAGTTATTGGAAATTCGTCTGACGTTATTTTAATTTATGAAAATAGGTGAATTAACCTGATTTTGGTGTGCGGTATGTTGAACCCTGCCATAAATTTTTGTTGTATGCGTTTACTTAAGTTAAAACCTTGTGTTGAATGGAAAGGGTTGATTGCAATCTTAAACAACTATAATCCTTCCTTTGAGAATCGTTTGGTATCTCCGCGTAGGTCAACTATGTCACTTCGACAAAAAATTGCTCCCTATGGAGAAGAGACTATTTCTATTGAAAGTACAATAGCGCAGCAAAATCCTGTCACTGGTTCATTCATTTCGACTTCGTTCGATGGTACAATAACACTTTAAGCAACATCCGTTGCTTCGGTAGAGGATGGGACTGGCATATTGCAGTCGGTTGGGGTTTTGATTGACAAAGGTAGCCAAGAAAGTTTTATTACCGAAAGATGCCGCCAAAGGCTAGGTTCAAAGAAGTCCGGAACAAAATGGTTGTACAAAGTTTAGATTTAAATTCTTTGTAGGTATTGGGTAAGCTTTATTGTGTTATCACTCCGAGTCGAGCACAAGAACCACAATATAACACTGAAGTTTTTGTACTACCTAACATATGTGATTGTTTGCCTGCGACTCCGTTAGCCATAACCACCTGACCTCACATACATGATCTAAAATTGGTCGACCCAGGCTTTTATGTTCCTTCAAAGATAGAAATGCTACTTGGAGCTGACATTTTTGCCCAGATAATTTTGAATGAGTGTCGCTGGAGCAAGACTAATGAACCGGTGGCGATTTGCACCACCCTTGGATGAATATTGTCAGGGAAGGTCGTTCTTTGTCTACTTCATTCACTTCGTTTTGTGCCTTTGTTGTAGCCCTCGACCAAGATATTCGTAGATTTTGGGAGATTGAAAATATTCCTTCGGAGGCCAGGCTTTCACCTGATGAGGAAAGTTGTAAGGAAGCTTTGTAAAAAATCACACCTTAAAAACAGCAGATTTGTGGTTCGGTTGCCATTAGCAAGCTCAGAGCCATTTTTGTTGATTCTAAAGCGATTGCACTCAAAAGATTTTTGTCGTTAGGGCATCGGTTGGAGAAAATTTCTGAATTATACTTTAGCTATCGAGAGTTTCTGAAAGGCTATGAAAATAGTGCTCACAGGACTCGAATCGATTGCCCATCTTCTTTTCACTTAGACGGTGACAAATCATATTATATTCCACATCATGCAGTTCATAACTAGGTAAGCTTAGGGTAAAGATGCGGTTGGAAGTTCCTTGAATGAGAACATGCAAGTCGAGCCCGCTCTCCAAAAGCACATTGTCGTTTTATTGTTGCACTTTCGTGTGCAACCTGTAGTCGTTACTTCTGATATACGCCAGATCTATAGACAAATACTCGTTAAAGATAGTTGTAGAGATTATCAAAAAACCTTATGGAGACTTTGTTCTTTGGATTCTATTTCAGACTATATGTTAAACACTGTAATGTATGGGGTCTCTTTGTCACCTTTTCTAGCGTTGCGAACAGTTCAGAAACCAGTTAAGCTAGAAGCAACCAAATATCAGTCAGCCTCGAACGATTTAGCTGTTGACGCATATGTTGATGAATTGGTTACGGATTACTTGTCGATGGAAACAGGCGAACAATTGATCTTAGAATTAAATGATCTTTGCAAAGGTGCGAGTTTTGAATTGAGAAAGTGGAGTAAGCAATAGGGCATAAGTTTTACCGGGTTTACCGGTCTCATTCTGTTATTTGTAATCTTTTGCTTTTCAGAATGATGTCAACATTTCCATGAAAATTTTAGGCCTTCAGTGGCATGCAACGTTAAATGTTTTTTTATATAGACTACATTTTGGAAATTGTTTGTGTACAAAGCTAAGCATATTATCCATTATGACCAGAATTTTCGATCCACTTGGACTATTGACTGACTCCATTGGTTTGCATGGCTAAACGCTTTATACAGGAATTGTGTTTTAGGCATAGATTTGGATCAAGAGCCGTCTATTGAATTTATAAATAAATTGAAAAAATTTATATCGGATTTGCCCAAAATTTCGAATTTGCAAATTTTCCGTCAGTTTGTTACAAATGATATGCAAAAATTAGAATTACATGGTGTTTGTGATTCGTCGGATTTGCAGTCGTCGTTTACTTTCGTCAAATTAACTTAAAAAATGTTATAGTTTCGTTGGTCTGTGCGAAATTCAAGGTAGCACCACTTATCAAGATCACACTGCCTAGATTGGAACTCTGTGCAGTGGTACTTTTGTCAGAATTGATAAAATTTCTTGTATGTGCATTTAAAGGGGTCTTGGAATTTTCAGCTATTTTTCCTCGGTCTGATTCGAAGATTGTACTTGCATGGATTCAGTAGACCTCCAATAGATGGCAAACTTTTGTCGCGAAACGAATTGCTCGTATTCAAGAACCGTTAAAATGGTATCACGTTGCCTCAGATGAGAATCCGGCAGATTGCGCGTTGAGAGGATTATTTTACTCTAAGCTTGTAAACCACTCTCTAATTTGACAGTTATGATGAATTAAACCGATCTGTTGAATTTGATTCGTCGGTTGATGTTGAAAGAAGCTCTCGCGCGCTTCTGGTTTTACCTGAAAGAATATTTTGAAATATTTATTACACACATTTTCGCGTTTGCAGAAAATCTTAAGAATATTGGTATATTGTCGTATATTTATATTTAATTTAAAGGTAGAAACTAACAACCAGTGTAATATGTCGGGTATGTTGACATTAGCACTGCAAGGCTCTTTTAATCTATTCGTCAAATACATTCAGGGCGAAATTTTCGTAAAAGAAATTGGAAGTTGTAAATCGAATAAACCTGAATCGAAACAACTACGTCCGCTAAGTCTACTTATAGATAAGTAAGGTATGCTTAGGGTGGGTGGTAGGTTACAAAATTTCCGTGTTGTTATCAAAATCCCATGTTTTAACTGAACTGATAATCAGGTATTATCATGATAAGTTTTACATCGTGGTATAAGAACTACACAGTTCTTGCTTGCTCAGAATTTTTGGATTTGGTCATCAAAAAGCAGCAGCCTGCTTTAAAAAATGTATTCATTGTTTTAGAATTAAACCGCATTCGTCAGTTCCTTCAATGGGTGCAGTTGGCTGTGCCTAGGATAACTCCAGGAAAGGCATTTTTACACACTGTCATCGATTATGGTGGCTTTATCCGCACTATCTTAAATAGGACAAGGGGTGACAAATCCACTATCTGCTGGTTTGTATGCATGAGTTCCAAGGCAATCCATTTGGAGCTAATCTCAGATTGGTTCACGGAAGCCTTCATAGCAGTCCTGAGGCGTTTTATATCTCTTAGGGATCGTTGTTTGAAATCTTACTGCGATTGCGGCACTGATTTTGTAGACGCAGCTAATATTTTCAAAAAACTATTCTCAGATTCTGCAGAACCGCAAGATATGGAATTCGTTTTCAATTCGCGCAGTGCTCCTTATTTTGGACGTCTGTAGGAAGCGGGTATAAAATCAGTCAAAAGTCACCTAATTGCGTGATTGATCAAATTTAACATTTGAAGAACTGTATACGGCGCTGATCTAAATAGAGGCGGTTTTAAATTTGCGTCCATTGTGTGCACTGAGTTCAGATCCAAATGATTTTTTTTGACCCCAGGTCATTCCTTAAATCTTAACCTGGCGTCAATTATACCAGATCTGAACTTATTTCGTCTAAAAATATCAAGATTAAATTTATGGCAATTGTTGCAGCAACATGCAGTAATCTTTTTGGGATAAGTGGAGCAAAGAATACTTACATACTTTGCGCCAAAAAAATTAATGGTTCAAAGACTCATCAGCACTAAATATTGTAACGTTGGTCCTTATTAAAGATGAGTAAATTTTTCCCTTGAATTGGTCTTTGGGAATAATCGCGGATGTTCATCCTGATAATGATTGTGTCATTCGTGTCGCCACCGTGAAAACATCGCAAGACTTTATTAAGCGTCTGGTGGCGAAATTGTGTCCCCCTCCATTAGGGAAACATAATTAAAGTGAATACTAGGAAAAGTTGTTATTATAAATTTGTAAGTTTGTCTGACGTTATTTTAATTTATGACAATAAGTGAATTAAGCTTATTTTGGTGTGCGGTATGTTAGAACCCGCCATAAATTTTTGTTGTATACGTTTACTTAAGTTAAAACCTTGTGTTGAATGGAAAGGGGTGCTTGCAATCTTAAACAGATATAATCCTTCCTTTGTGATTTTATCGTGTTTCTTTTAGAATGCCACTCTTATCGACGAAGATGAGTTTCTGAAAGACATAACGATTTTTTAATTTTGTGTTACCTACGGGAGAACGCAGTGAGTTACAGGGGCATTCATTAACCAGACTCACTCACGGTGGTGAACGTTATCGTGTGTGCTGCGTTTGTGGTAAATAAGTGTAATCAATTGAATGCATAAACAATGGTTGTGCCCCATGGGAAGTACGAACTCGTTTAAAAGCAGTCCACTAAAATTTCGAAGTTGTTGCCTCACAGAAGTTGGTAAGTGTTGTAAAAGGCTTTGTTACTTATAATTGGTTCGATTATTGAATTTACACACCCCAATGTCGAAACAATTTATAATTATCAAATTTTTAATAACTTTTCTATTAAAATGAGTATATTGTATTTAAAAAATAATTTTAGATGGCGATAGGAAATTAAAATTAAATAAATAAATTTGCATGCAGTTTCCTTAAAGCTCCTTTAACAACATTGTTATACTCCAAATTTGAATACGCTAGCTAGCAGCTTTAGTCGTTTTTGAATTACAGCACTGTTTCTAAACTTTTTAGCCAGTCTCAATATTAAACTTTAATATAGGTAATATTATAGAACATGCTCAAAGTTCAAAAACTTAATTGCCGGCTTGCATCAATGCACCTCAAATTTAGACAGAAAATAGAAAGTTTTTGTGTTTTAAATAGTTTTCTGAAATTGCACTTATTTTTATTAATGTAAATTATCCAACTGTACGCTTGAATAATATGTCGGTCTAAATATAAAACACAATGTTTTCCTATTACCTTACACAATGTACCGTAACTAATTCAGCTTGTTTAGTCTCATTATTCTTGTTTCATGGAGTATAATTAATTAACGGTGGCCATGAAACAATATATTTAGACATACATTTTAAAGTAGGTGAGAAAGTACAGTAAAATTAGCAAACTAGCGAAAAATATTTGACTATACTTAAAGGGTTGGTACGCAAATATTTGACCGAATAATGAACCGCTTTTTCACTGCCCTAAAAATACGTTTCACTACACACAATACTATGCTTACATACTACTAATCCAATCGATGCGGAACTTTGCACACCCTCATTTACATTATTAACGCATTAATTGAGCGTTGCAGTAAAAATCGACAGCTGTGAAAAAAGCATTGAGAGCAATTTTAATAGCTACTACCCCTTTGTCATTTTTGAACACATACGAATAAAAAATCCTATTTGACGGATAATTTTGAACTCATTAGAACAAATTTTATTAATTCAGTTCAAATCTTATTTCTTAATTGAACTCTGTGTCACGTAGATAATTCTATGATAACCAGATTTTGATACTACAGGGACTGACAATCGAGTTTCTTAAATATGTGTTGTATTTTTATATCCGAGCACATCGGCAATATGTGTTTCTTAGGGTAGTGCCAGTGACTGGCATTTAATTGAAATATCATAACAATCCAAATGCTTTTCCGGAGTTAAATATCAATTTGTACATAACAGTTTAAAGAATACTAATTATACTTTGAACAAATTACAAAAATACTGGAAATTGTGTAGCACGTAATGCATTGAACCAGTCTGAAATCAAAGATGTAATTTAAAAGAGGAAAGCAACTGATCAAGTAAGGCCGGATATTGCTAGATATGGTTTAGATAAGGGCTAACAATTTTAGCAAGCGGAAAATATGAAAAACAACTTCTTAGGATAACAATGTGCTCGTTGCTTGGCTAAATTCAAAACTGAATGAATACTTATAAATGTATTAAGGACAATGAAAATAAGCATTTGTAAATGCACAAAATGTGTGGGCAATTGAAACCCAACTGTAGACACCTAGTCAACGTAGTCAGAAGCTGGTTTTATGCACTGCTACGTGAAAGGCAGATGTAGTCTCTTTAGTCGCAATAACTGAATTGTCTTGAATGGGATCATCGTTTTTTAAAAAATGTTTTAATAAATGGCATTCTAAACATAGCCAAGGTTTTTGGTAACGTAGATTGAAATACATTATATAGGGTTTTTAAGGAAGCAGGAGTAGATTACAAGGACATACGAATGATTTGTAATTCATATAATAAATAAACAACAATAATAGAATTGGACCATGAGGTTGCGCAATCAAAAATCGGCAAAGAGAGGACATTCCCAATGTTATTTATTTTATTTACAAAGGAAGCGGTGAATAAAAGAGAAAGAAATTGAAGAAATGGATATCGTATTTTAAAGAAACAAAATTCAAATGTTCTGGTATGCGGATGATGCAGTGGCAAATGATTCAGTTAAGTCAACACTGAAATGCTTAGTGGATAATAAAACTATAATATCTGAAAAAGAGGAGATTATTTACCATATTTAATTATCAATATCATTTAATACATTTAGTTTATGTGTATAAAAGATGCTGAAATTGTCCTCTATTTTGTAGTAAACACATATCCACTCGACGGCACATGTTGCAGGGCGGCTCCGTAGCTTAGTTGGTTCGCGTGTGACTACTAAGCTCAAGGTCCCAGGTTCGATTCGTGATACGAACCGCTTCGAAAATATTATGCAAACATTTTTCACAAAATACGTTCTCGTTCGGATGAGAGGTAAACTGTAGGTATATTATCACGCACGTTAAAGATCTCCACCTTGCTTGGAACAGCAATGGTTTGACAAAATTCAAAATTTCCAGGTTAAAAATAACTCGCTTCCTGGCCAATGTAGTACCTTCGGGTGGAGCATTGGAAAATTAAAAATGTAGAGGCGTATGTTTTCAGATACTCTTTCCAGTACGTTGACTGTGATTTCCCTTACAGCAGCAGGTATTTTTGTTTTAAATCCTTTAGCTATTTCGGATTATTGCAGTACACTTTCTCCTTGAGATGGCGTCACAAAAAGAAATCTGGCGTGGTCAAATCTGGTATGCGTAAAGGCCACAGATTTTTAGAGACTAATCGATCACTGAAGAACTAACAAAGGATCGTCATCTTTGCATTGCAGAAGTGACACGTTGCACCGTTTTGTTGAAATCAACAATAACGTTCATTCTCTTCAAGCAAGCTGCAAATTGATTTATGATGTCTGTTTAAACAATTGAAGCAACAGTTGTGTAAAAAGATATTGGTTCAATAATTTGCAGCCTAGATATAACTCAACACACTTCAATCTTTTCTAGATGAAGTTGGGTTTCATGCAGCTGTGAGGATTATTAGCAACCCAAATGCGAGTGTTCTAGTTATTAACATATCAATTTAAGTGAAACCAAGCTTCAGCGCTGAAGAAAGTATTGTTCAGCTTATTTCTCACATCGTTACAAGTGAATTTCTTAAACCACTAAAGGCAACACGTTTCTCTAAATCCAAAAGACGCAGTTCTTGAAGTATTATAATTCGGCATAACCGCAACTTCAGACGTTTAGTGACTTTGTGTTATGCTGAATAAGACGCTCCAAAGCTGTTGAGACAACCGACGAAGTGATTTACCGAGAGATCGGTGCAGAGACTGCGGAGAACGCTCCGTAAATTCAGATATTAACACAGACTGACGTCTTTGCGACCTATCATTAACACAGTTGTTTCACGATATCATACACTGTTGTTTTTCCTAGAATATCGACATTAAGGAAGTTCTCGTGGAACATACGCACTGTTTGTAAGATTTTACTATGAAATAAGCTTGCAACAATGCGACCCCTTGATCTTGCGTGAGCATTATGACGAACTGCGTAGCATACTGCTTAACGCTAGCGTCTGTATGTTGAGGACACGCATACGCTGTTTGTACAGAAATTTCCCCAAAAACAACGCTCTACACTACAAGCCACAAAGCAGAGTATTCCTTATTACTTTTACACCAAGCTACATAAATATCTACGGTTGACTTATCTGAATCACTTATTAACAGAAACATAAATAGGACTAAATAAAATTAAAAAAAGAAAATTGAGACTAGTAAACATTTTAATAATAAAAATGTAATAGTAAATGTAAGACTAGTAAAATTAGTAAAAGTAAAAGAACTTTTTTAGTTAGAGAGATTGATTACCAATAACTGTAGACGGATAATACATGTAAAGGGTGTAGAATAACGGAAGGTAAGTAATTAAACCAGATGACTGTCATATTTAAAACAGGAACCCTACAAATGTCTTTGCTTTTTAAGCACAAACAATTTATTTAACATTTTATTTAATAATTATTACTTTGCTTTTATTTTTCTCGCTTAAATATCTCGATTATTTTTAGAAAAATTAAATAAATCGGGTCCACATATTCTACGCTACAAAGAGCATAGGTGGTATTAAAGAATAACTTTTTAAAACAAGTAACGCTAATGGCTACAAGTGTAGGATATGTTTACATGTAAGAAGATTGCTACTACTATTTCGGAATGTGGATACAGTATATTCATCAGGTGTTTGACATCTAAAAATTCATGTTTTGACACTGTCCATCAAAAGTGACAGAGCGGGAAAATATTTTAGGGTTTGATTATAACATCATTTTAAAGACACATGCATTTCCGAGCAATGCTTTTGTTTTACTTTCGAATGAAAAAGTGAAAGTAAGTGCATGAAATATCTGAAAACTACTTTTGGTGGCGAGGCACTATCAAGAACAACTGCTTTGATGGTATTGATAATTTAAATTTTTGTCGCAGTTGCCTTAGTGGTAAATTACGTGAAGGTCAACCAACAACATCGAAAACATTGTAAACCATTGATGTCGTTCAAGGAATAATAATGGCCGATGGGCATGTAACACATTAAGAAATTAAGTCACACTTAAATATCGACACCATCACTTGCGTTGCTTAAAAATTTTGTCCACTTTGGATTTTCAACAACTTAATTCTTGGTCAAAAAGAAAACTGAGTCGAATGGTGTAAAGAAATGCTTAAACAATTCGACTTGGGATATCAAATTTGGTGTACGATGGCATTAACGATGATGAAAGTCCGAAATGTTCATATGAACCTGAAACGAAACAGCAATCAACTAGTAGAGTATTAAGTTGAAACAAAGGTTATTCGTCGCAGTTTTTCCGAGAGAATAGTTTTCTTGTTTTGTCAAAAACTGTACATGTAGATACTATTTCGTGAGAATATGCTAGAATTCCAAATGCTGAATGTTGTTCATCATTCTGTTTATTGCATGTGTTTTCTGAAATGCGAACATAAAATAGGAAACGTCGCGTCATTTGCCATCAGAACTTGGCGCAAATTACAGGTTAGGTCTTGCTAATTGAATTTTTAAAAATCATTTATCGTTCAACTTCTATAAGAAATAATACAATTAACAAACACTGTACTTTATTTATTTATTAAATCACAAACATGAACACTTGTATTCGACAGAGAATTAATGTTAAAACTTCAGCTGTTCGTATACATCTACACATCTGTCACTTTTCCAGCCCGTTGCCCACGGCTCGGTTTATATAGACCAGGACCCTCATATCTTACTCTCATTAAGTAATTTATCAATTGTCAACATACACTTTTATGAGTTCTTGATGTCTTCATATATCAATAAAATTTATTTATTTAGGATACACAAATATTCCTTAATCTATTTTTGCAACCATTACGTAATTCAGTTGGGTTGACAATTATTATCTGTCTTCCTGAAGGGGGTCGACATCAATCAGTCATTATTTTGTTCCATTTGCTTACTCTTACAGTCTAAGAAGGTACTTAAGTGTAAATTACTATTTACTCTCGCTTTAACATCAATCTTTATAAAATAATATATTACACAACCTCTAAGGCGTAGCTTCCACATTATCTTTATTTATTGCTTACTATCTACTGAGCGGTTATAAACTAAGGGTTCTAATTTGACACTTTCCCTTTACATAATATCGTATTTCAAGTATCTATGAACTAAGCTTTCGAATATCCTATTATTAATGCTACTTATTGAGATATTGTGACTCGCGGCATTGTAAAAACCGGTCAAGTGATGGAATTAATGTCTCATCTTCGTTCAGTTTTGTCTTGAGTCCTCATGACTTCTTTACATTTTCAAAAATTAAAGATCAACTTCGTAGTTAACAATTTTCAATACTAGACTACAAAATGGAAGCGTTAAAAATTGAAATTTTTAAAGTACTGCTTTCAAGATGAATAAAATGCTTGGTGGTTGGAGTATTCGTATGAAAATATGTATAGATTGTAGCGAGTAGTATTTAAAAAATATCAAAGTCATTTTTTAAATTTTAAAAGTGTTTGTCTTTCTCTATGCCGAAATTTTAGTTACAACTATCGTAAAAACTCAGAGTTTCTGCAATTTTTTGCATTCATTAACAGAAAATTACTCTTGAAAAACTTTGTCGGTTAAAATATCTGTACTCATTAGAGTAGTTGGGGTACAAAAGTCGATTTATCAATATACCGAAGGACTTGCGCTTCGATTTGCAGCAATCATTCTGGTACTCTTGTAGAACTTCTTTCAATTTCATGAAACACATTTTCTTTTACTTGTGAAATTGATGTTGGTTGGGGTGGTTGGTTTCAACGGAAAGTTAAAACCCCCACTTTCGTATAGACGTCGATGAAAACAAGTAAATATCATATGTTGCGTGTAAAAGAATTATAGGATTAGGATATTTTTCTTCAAAAGGACGCCTGGTGGCTAAGGAATTACCATAAGCAAAACCTTAAATAAAATGTATATCACAGAATTTGTTACATTTATAATTCATTTTGACAGGCAAAACCTTCAAATTAGACAATTCCGTTTACCAACGTCGCATACCCCACTAAAAAGTTATATTTCTAGTATAGCATGAAAAATACCTTCTTGGTTATCAAGGTATTACGTAATGAGATTAAATATTAATACTAATTATGAAATATCTTTTATTTGATCTAAAATTGATTTATGATTACCTGTAAATTAATTGTGTTTACATGGCGTTATTCTTTCTAGTTAAATGTTCTTGTAATGTTATTTTATATAAAATTAAATTGTTACAATTTTTTGTTTAATCTTCTTAAATTTTTCTCAATTTTTCAAAAGGATACAACTCTAAGATTAAGAGGATAGAAGTTGCGCATAGATAAATTATTTCTCCTTCATGTCTGTTAGCAAAACTGAACTAAAAGTTAACAGCATGTTAAAATTTCCTTCCCCATACTATTTCAGTAATCATTTTCCTCTTTTGTATTAAGTATTAACTACATCGTTATCTACGAATCGAGACTTATTGCGCGTATAAATCCTACAAACGAGTCGAGACGAATTTCAGTTGAAATTTCTCAATTTTACTTATCTTAATAAGACAACATTATCGCATTTGATTAATAAATTTTGTGAGAGACTTAAGTTTACTTGATCGAAAAAGCACATATCAGCCACCACTGTTAAATGTGAAGTTTTAGAGGATGCGCAAGAACGTTTAATTAATTCACACTGGAAATAACTCAGAAAGTTATTTTCACACGCTGGCCTTTTACTATCCACTGTTTCCGGGGCTGCTAAAAATTACATTAGCATGTCTAGATCACGAAAACCCTTTACGATGTTGTCGTTGGATTCGTTCACTTGTTTATGAAAACGGCATCGAAATGTTAACTCATGTTTATTTTAGCAATGAGACATGGTTTTACTTAGATGGCTACATTAACAGTCAAAAAGCTGGATTAGGAGCGCTAAAAATCCTCACGCGTTTCATGAACGACCATTATACTCATATAAAAATTGCTGTTCTATATACGATTTTCCGTGTCGTGTAATAGCCTGCATTTTTTGACAAATCTGTGGATGGATGTGGTTTATGTTTATACCAATTTAATCCAACAGTTTATTGCAATGTTGGATTTAAACTAACTAGAAAGCAAGTGCAATTTTATGGCCATCGTTTGATATCGAATGGTTGTGGCTGTCGAATTTCCCAGAACTTACACCAGCAGAGATTTTTCTGTGCGCATATTTAAAAAACGCAGTTTTTGAAAATAACCCTCAAACAGTTGACGAATTGAAAGCTAACATTAAACGTGTTATAAAATGTGTGCAAACACGTCACAGGGAAGCATTTTGAACATCTACTGTAAAACTATTTGTATTTTAATTTGAATATTTTTATGTAGATAGTTTATTAACATTAATATTCTTCTATTACATCTATGCCATTAAAAAATAGTATTATTGCGTCCTTTTTGAAACACCCGTTATTTAAGCATTTTTAGTTTATTATCTTTTTGTTTTGGGAGCTGCAGACAAACCGTTATAAATCTTTCAAAATCTCATGGGCTGTGAGATGCGCAATGAAAGAAGCGAGAGGTATCTTATAAAAAGAAAGAACAATACATACAATATAAGTAAAATCTAAAAACATTTAGTTTCCGGATGCGTATTCTGAATTAACGCAACTGCTATGCTATGTGGATTGCATAACCAGTAGTTTATCAACATAATATTAATTATAAAACTACAATGTGTGTATGTGGAACCTGTAACTTTTTCATTGTATTGTTTATTGTTCTTTTCGTGTGTCATGTTTACGTGCATGTGTGGATAAAAATAGACAGACTAAATTTTTTAAAACTCTCGGCATCCAAAATACTATCCTCTTATTATTTTTTAAGAATGCATATTTCATAGAAATTTAATCTAAAAAGTCATAAAATTACTACAACAATCCTCAAATTGGCCCACATTAGATTTAGGAGTTCTCTTATTAATTTTCTTCCTTGGTGATACAAATTTGTCACCCTCCGGTTTGCTCTTCGTTTCTGAAATAATTCGTTCGACTGTGTTTAGTCCAACCCGAGTTGCTGTTGCTACTTGTTTTTGTAAATTATTCATAGGAATGACAGGCATTTCATTCTTTTCTTCTCTCATAAACTTATACGCACTATAAATAAGTTGTCTTCCTTGACTATGAACCGTTTTCTTGCGGTTACTCATTGTAAAATTAAAAGCTCAGAAATAACAAAATAATCTGTAAAACAATACATTATTCTTCTAATTGAATTGAAACTTCATTATACCTACATATAAAAAATTAGTCTGAGTTGCAGTAGTTTTGAAAAAAATGGTTAAAGTTGAATCAACGCTGAAATCTCATAAATAATAATCGGAAACAATAACAATGAACCACTAATCTTAATACGCAAATAAATGACAAATGAATTAAAAATCGACAGCTGAGTTGTCAATGTTTTTAGGCTGCACTTTAACGTAAATAACCTAAATTGGTGTTCTGCGCAACAACCCATGAGGTTTTGAAAGACCTCTACTACCGTTTTGTTTTTTGCGAACTAAGTGAAATACAAAAAAAATAATGAGACAAAGTGATATTTTTAATTGCATAGTTAAAAAAATATTAAACCCAAAAAGTAGTGGCGTGAATTATTCTTTTTTCTCTTATTATTGTTAGCTGTGATATCTTCCGGGACGCCACTGAAATAAATATGCTAAATTTAATTACATTAAAACATGTTCATTACAATTGCAAACAAATAAAAAATTTCAAAAACATCGGAAAAGGTTTTTCAATTATAAGGAAAGGCACTACTTCTATTAAATTTCAGTACCCTATATCCCGGAAATAAAGTGTTTCCGGGAACAGGTTTATATGAATTTTTATGCAAGGAATTTCACTCTGGTTTGTATGTAATATTTATGAAACATTTTGTTATTGAATATAAAATTGTGTATATTACCGTTGTTCTTAAATCAAATGTAGACAAAGTCGACTATTTTTTATAGTATTCATCTTGTCATAATATTATGGTAGAATTTTTAAATTGTAGAGCTTCAAATGTTTGAGTCGTTTCAAGAAGAAAATTCTTAATCGAACCGTTGTTGACTCGGGAGAAAATTACACGCTTTATCGCTAACTTAAACGAGGTAAATTTATGTTGTTTGATGTTGCGAGAAAAGGCTACAACATTCCGTTAATTAACGTCAATTCCATTTTGATAAACGTGAAGTTCTAATAAACCGTTATGTTTAATTACTACTATACATTAACTATTTTTTAAGAGATGTGATTATATTTACACAACTAAAGGTGTTACAATTCCCTATTTAATTTATTGTAATTGAAAATAAGTTCATGACAACCTATAAATTCCAGATATATCAGAACACTAAAGCAATATAACTTGGAGTCTTTAAAATTCACGTATGCATGGTGTCTCCTGGTAAGAAATGTTGTACGACTGCAGCGTTATTATGAGGGGTTTAAGTATTACATAGACAGCACGGCTTTTAAGTGTATTTTAAGAGAATTTTAGAAAATCTTTATGGTACGAAACACACATTTTTTGACCATTCACAGTCACGCAATTTATACTGAACTTAAAGTAAAACTCGAATTTACTCTACTCACAGTATGTTACATGCCAAAATGGCATGTAGCATGTTCTAGTTTTAGTTATAATCTATAACGTAATTCCCGCGAGAGTGAATGGCGGAGTGCGCGCGTGGTGTTAAAAGACGCCATTAAGTTACGAGCCCTCGAGCAAGCAACATCTATCTTGGTGTGGTGTGTCTTTTCTTTTTAGGCATGTAGGTTCCTTCTATCTTTATCTTCTATTGTACCTGTTACCTGGTGTTACTTCATCCCCTACGCGCATAGAAGACACAAGAAGAACGGGGGGAAATCTGATTCAACGAGGCGTGAATTGAACTCAGCCCGCAAACATCGTGGGACCCTGAGAATGTAAGTAGTTTATTTTGATTTAAATTGTGCTTGCAAATTGACTTAAAAAGCGGTTGCATCACTTTTAAAACGTGTACGGTATAAGTTACAATTGGCGCAGTATAACGAATGCCCGACTGTAACAAGTAATGGATATTCCCTAAAGTGGTTTTTGTAATGCTACTATGAGGCGTTACTTTTTATTATAGTGGATTGTTTAGCAGCAACCATTTTGTCAATGACACGATAAAATGCCATATCAGCTATATACGACTCATCCACCTCGCTATTCGACGGAGCAAAACTGTTATTCAAAATCTCGTTGGATGCTGGTCCTAGTTTATTCCTTACTACCACGGCTCTTCTCTTACCTCAGGGTCTCCAAATGCGTCAGCAAGCGATGATTCAGATACGTACGCCAAGGGTTTGTTTTATATTTAAAATCATTAAAATTTCAAATTAACAATCATCAATAAAAAATTTAAAGAATTAATTAAATCTTCAAGTCACCCCAAATAAACACATTCATAAGTTTCTAAAAATAATATAATGTAAAATTCTATAGGGTCTTCTCGTCTTTTAAAATCGTTTAAGCTTTTTAATTTAAAAATAAAATTAAAAATCAATTTAAAAAAAGACAGAAATTATCTTGTCCAATCATTCATTCCAGTTTCCAATAATGAAACTAATGATTATGCTACCTTAGCACAGTTAAAATACTGCGGCAATTTAATTAATCATTGAGCAGATTAAACCTTAAATCAAAATCAAAAAGACATGTTTTTATTAAACAGGCAGAAAATTCCTTGCCAAATTCCTTGTTTTAAACTCGCAAATTTAACACATATAAAATAAAATTTACTAATTCTATCATTTTTAACAATTAAACATAATTTTAAACTTAACTTAAATAAAAAAAATTAAAACAATAAAAATAATATTTACAACAATCAAAAATATAAATTTATCTTAAAGATTAACAATATTAGTTATACAAAAATTACAAAAACTAACATTTTTAATTTATCTATATTAAAGATTATCCATTATATATATATATATATATATATATATATATATATTGCTGTAAATCCTCTCTATTATTCGGGAACTAAGGTTTTCAAATCGAGCCCCAGCGTTGGGCCGTCATAAATATGCTGTGATCCTCTTCTGATAATCGCCTCTTTACTCTTTCCGCCTCGGCTGCTTACCTAGTTAAAACTCTCATCCTCATTCATAAAAAAAAAACACATTCCTACCACAAACACCAACGTTAACTCTATTTACATCAATATTCACAATACATTAAAATTTCAAAATTAAAATTCAGCATAAATTTCAGTATCAGAAAATTTCAAGATTAAATTTGTTATCATTTTAATGTGCATCCAGAATTAAAGTCCTTGTAGGATGCCTACTAATTAATATAACAATATATGCAGACCTGAGTCTGAGTACAAAGGGAGCATCTCCCACCCCTTTACGTTAATTAACCAGGTTCGTCTAATTGAGCTCAAACACATACCCAAATTTTCATCATAATCAAGAACATAAATACTAAATACTCCTTTCTACTTAAACAAGCAAATTTCACCTTAAAATTAAAAATTTGTTGTTAGTACAAATTCACTACTGTCCATTTTAAGTAAATAAATTATAAAGTTATTCAACACACACAAAAACATCAAAATCGAACAACAAAGCATAAGTTACCTGAAGGTTAATGCACTCGTGGCTCCAATGTACATCGTCCTTTGTTAATCACACCATTCCAACTGGGTTATGTTTAGGTCCTCGGATTACTGGTCGCCTTTAAAAATTTTCTACACCACCATTCATCTAAAGTTGTTTCAGGGCTTTTCCGGAACTCATCTGTGTATATCTGAATCTTGTTTTGTGGATCCAGTCACGTTTACGAATCATTTAATTATTAACACCCCCGAAAATAGCAAAGAAATTCATACTTCTTTCACGCTATACGCCAAAACTGCCTACTTTTGTTTATTCATTTATCGTTACAATTTCGATAGTTGGTACAGTAATACTCGCCAATATAACTAGACTTTATTACCTTGTATCTTCTTTTCTAAATGCACTAACTAACTTTCATCGTAGCACGTAAAGAGCAAACTGTTTTAAAGTGTTCAATCATCACCAAAATATAAGAGCAAACTGTTTAAAGTATTAAATCAAAATCGTAAATCTAAAAGCACTTTTTAAAGCATCGAATCATCAAAAATCTAAGAGAGCGAAACTGTTTAACGTCCGGGTTTATATATCGGATAGCCTGTTCGTCGCTTTTGTCCCCAAAACGGACAATTCTTAGAATTTCGCATTCTACGTTCCCTTTTCGATAGTCGGGCACGCGATTCTATTAACTTTGCACACGCGCCAGTTAAAAATCTCAGAAATTTTCACACGGCTTGCAACGCGTCCGAGAATAACTAATTAATTTTGTATCGAAATCGTTACGTTTACACCTTATATCTGCATCTGATTTTCAACCAATCGCCGCTCTCGTGACGTTGCTCAAATCACGCCTTTTACCATCTGTGTCTCTGTCCCGCGAATATTATCCGTCTCTATCTACCCTGTTCTGAGTGGTACAAATCGATACTCTTTACTATCAGTTATTTCAGTCCACGTGGACTGTTAAATAACCCACTTTATTAGCATTTCCCGTGAATATTAAGCGACGGTTTCTCCAACCTTCTCTGTAACCATTTGTTATCTACAAAATTTAAGCAGAACGTGACTTTTAAAAATACGCAGGTGTTCAAACATAATACTTCTAAATAACACTTCTACGATTTGAATACTGTTGGGTTTTTACAAGCTTTTATGCATATTATATGTTACTAATGGTTCAATTAACTCCAATCAAAATAATAATGAATGGCGTTGACTTTTACCCTTTAATTTTTAGTGAATCCTAATTAAATATTAATTATTATTTGTACATTTTGTTTAATACCGGTTACTTAAAATTGAGTTAATTAATATAAATTTTGCACGTAATTTCTATTTGATTCTTTACTTGGAATAATTAAACTACATTAAAATTGAGCATTTTAATTCTGCTTCTTTTTATATAAAGCGTCTAGTAAATAATTTAACTCCCTTATTTTTAATGAAACGAATGAATTTTTATGCTTCACGGTTTTAATAACGCGTATTATCTAATAAAATTCCTTATACACGGTGATTAAAATTATTTGATGTAATTAATTAATTTTCTACCCTGGTCTAAATTTGAGTAATATATATATATATATATATATATATATATATATAGATATATATATATATATACAAATATTTTAGCTAGTTAATTACTCATGACTTTTATGCAAAGCCCATTAAACATTTCAAATAAATAATTATTCAAAACCAATCAAACAATAAAATTAAATTTTTTTCTTTAAAAACCAGGTATATTAAAACACGAATAACATTTAATTTCCAATTAGCTATTATAAATTTTAATTTAACAGAAAAATAAATACCAAATTAAATCTTTCTAAGTCGGGATAAATTTTTATAAATCAAATATTTAATAAACCCTGATACAAAAGGTACGTCAAATAAAAACTTCTTTTACAATTTAATTTCCCTTTTAAAAATTCATTCACATTACTAATAACCTATAATAAAATAAACCTTTTCAAAATCAATAATAAATAAAAAATTAATTTTAAAACAACAATTACAATAATTAAATACAATTCAAATAACATTTCAAAATGAACTTTTTAATGTAAATAAAATACTTTATCTTAAGATGATACCTGTTTTCTAGATACACCTTCTGGTACATCTACTTTGTTACGACTTATTTCAAATAACGAAAGCGACGGGCAATATGTACACATTTTAAAACCTAATCAAAAAAATAACAAACAATCTAATTTACCCTCAAATCCAATTTAATTAATATTATTAAACACCAAAACCAATCCTAAAAAATTTGTAACCCATTTCACACTTTTTTACCAACTGCACTTGATCTGACACTCAATATAAAATATTAATAGAACATTAAAATTCAATTAAAATACATACAAACAACGATATACAAGCCTAACAAAAAAGAAAAAATAATTGTGTACTATCAATCACGGAACAGGTTCCTTTGAACAGATTAAAATGCCGCCATATTTTTTTACTTTTAATTAAATATAATCTAATAATAAGATAATAAAAATTACATTACAATAATAGGGTATCTAATCCTAGTTTAATAAAAAATCTCACAGAAACCATAAACATATATATAAATAAAATAATTATTAATATCCATCTCTCAAAATTATTATTAATTTATCAAAACCATCTATTTTTCAATAATTGAAAAGTTTTAATTATCCTGATCATATAAACGCAATTGCTGGCACAAGCTTTATTAGAACTACTTATATATCCAAATTAAAAATTATTAAATACATAATTCTATCTACTACAAATCCTTATATAAAAAATCTAATCGTATATAAAATAGCGGAATTTCTATGGGATTAAATGTGAAGATATTTTTTGGGGGTCATATTATTGCGATTTCAATATTTGGTGATAATCGTCTATGAAAATATCATCAAAAGATGTGAAAAACATTACTTCTGAAATAATGAGGGCTCAAATTCTGTTTTCGGCGTGAATGCCGGCAGCGATGGCAGCTTCAACTCCAGTTTCTGCGTTAGTGCATTCTTCTACTTTAGTAACGGCGGGGCTTTATTTATTGATTCGATTTAATAGTTTATTGGGGGGAAACTATACTAAATAAAAACCAAATTATTCATATCATCGATAATAAATTTTTATTAACCCGCCTAATTTATGGTAATTAATAAAAACAAAAATTTTAAAAATTTGTTTACGGGCAGTATTCAAAGCATTTAAATTCAATGCAAAAAACGAAATCAAAATAAAATATGACAACATAACAAACAAATAGTTGTAACACAAAGGAATTAAAAAAATCAAAAACAAAATAAACTTTATCATAAAATATTTAAAACTTGAAAATAATCGTTACCGTAAGAACGAACTATTACAACCACCAAAGAAAGACCCAAAGATCTTTCACAAACCACTATTGAAATAAAAATTAATGTAAATTGCATAATCATAATAACATGGCAAAAATTAACCCCTATAATTTTTGTCATATATATTACGGTTTTTAATATTCATAGGAATTATCATTATATCAGGAACTATTATTAGCAGAATCATAAGGTTCAATCAAACAAGGATATGAAAATTATTAACCTATTTATCTATTAACCATATGAGATGAATATTAAGAAAAATAATACTCGCCCATTGGAATTGTTCAAGAATATTGTGCTTAGGGCAGTTTATTGCGCTTGAAAGGGGTTAGTGCATAAAAATTGCGGGGCAGTTAGCTGCCGCGGAAAATTATTATTTGTATTAAATGAGGTTGGAAAATAAAAATAATATTTTTATTTTTATTTAATTTTATGAAAAAATATTTACAACAAAATAATTCTCTTCGACGGAGCAAAACTGTTATTCGAAATCTCGTTGGATGCTGGTTCCAGTTTATTCCTTACTACCACAGCTCTTCTCTTACCTCAGAGTCTCCAAATGCGCCAGCAAGCGATGATTCAGATACGTACGCCAATGGTCTGGTAATGCGCGTATCCTTCAAATATCACAGCCCTAACTTACGCTAGCAACTTTGTTGCAAATATTCAAAATGATTATTAAAACCCCACTGACAGAAGTCAGTAGCAGCCCTCTTTTAAAATTTAGATAAATCCGTCAAAAGTTTACAAAATTTATAAAATTCCAACTTGAAACGCTTTTTGAACTGTGTTTAGCTTTTACTTTAGAATGATTAAACCTTACTACTCATTCATCATCATTAGGTCTTCAGTCCTGGAACTGGTTAGACGCGTACCATCATTGTTTCCTATTCTAAACTAACCAACAGATTTCCCTGAAATTTGCACAGTCTGCATCTATCACTATCTGATCTAGGTCTACATCTACCTCTTTTTTCTATCTCTGCTTGTAATATATCCCATACTATTCCCCAAAATGCTTTAGAACGTATTTCGCCCTTCTATTTCTCTTTTTCCCCAGATATCCTTGTTTCCCTACTATTTCTATAGCCTATTTGTTATTATCTTTGTTTGTCCATGCTATCGTCCTCATACATCTGAAGCACAGTATTTCAAAAAGCTGCTACCGTTTTTCTGTCTGCGTTTCAGACTGCCCGTATTTCATAGGCATACTGTGCTGTGCTCCACACATATGCTTTCAACATTTTTCTTCTTGTTCTATGTTTGTTCTTTCCTCATAGGTGCTGTTCGTTCTTGTTAGATACAGTTCGGTCACCTTCTATTGTTTTGCAGTTATATACCCTATTTTTCCTACCTTCAGTGGTTGTGAAGGGAGGTAAGCAGCCTGTGGCTGCCAAGTTTCCCCAACACTTAACCATTTACCGATTTAATATATTTTTCAATATATCTTTTCGCACAGTCATCATTAGTTGCAGATATTTCGCAACCAACAACTAGTTGTTTATACTAATCATCAGATTTATCTGCGCTTATTTTTTCGTCATTAGGTTTTCCGTCTCAAAACTGGTTGGACACGTACCTGCACTTATTTATATTCTGAGCTAGCCTACATAGTTCCCTGAAATTCTCACACAGCATGTGTATACAGCTCGTTACCCTTCTATTGTTTTCAAATTTTATGCCCTATTTCACCGAGATTCAGTGAAGGGGATTAAGCAACCTGTGGCTACCAAGATCCCCCAACACTTAGACGTTTGCCGAAATAATGGTTTTCCAGTAAATCCTTTCACACTTAACATTATTCGAGAATATTGCCCGACCAATTCTTGTAGTTACTTATAATAATCATCATTTTAAGCACAGTTATTTTTTCGTCATTAGTTTATCCATCTTGGGATTGGTTGGATGCGTACCTCCATTGATTTCTATTCTGGGCTAGCCTACACATCTCGCTGAAACCCCTACAGCCTACATCTTTTACTATCTGTGTGCAGTAGTCTAACCTAGGTCTGCCTCTTCTTCTCTTTTTTCCGATCTCTGCTTCTAGTATATTCCGCACTATTCCCTCATGCCGTAGTATGTGGCCTATCATCCTATCTCTCCTATTTTTTACAGTTTTCCACATATTTATTTCTTCCCCTACCATGTTTAGTACCTCTTCGTTCTTAACTTTGTCTGTCCATGATATCTTCATCATACGTCTGTAGCACCACATTTCAAAGGCTTCTACCTTTTTCTTGTCCGCTTCTCCTACTGTCCAGGCTTCACATCCGTACAGTGCTGTGCTCCACACACATGTTTTAAGCAATCTTTTCCTTGTTTCTATGTTTGTGGTCTTTGAGCACAGTAGTTGCTTTTTCTTGTTAAATGTAGCACGACCTTGTGCTAATCTTTGTTTTATATCTTTTGTGCTTTTCCCATCTTGCGTTATTTGGCTTCCTAGGTAGCAGAAATCCTTAACCTCTTGTAAGTTCGTGTTACATACTTGTATTCTTGTTTTTGATTTATTTTCCCCACCTTTGCATACTAGAACTTTAGTTTTAGTTTTGTTAATTTTCATACCGTATCTCTCTGTTAGAACCGTTTCCATTTCATTAAGAGCAGATTCTAACTCTTCTTTGCTAGACGCTAATACAGCTATATCATCTGCAAATCTAAGCATATCAATTTTTGTCCTTGCATAGTAATTCCAAATGTCTTCCTGCATTTGACAGTATTCATTGCCTCTTCTATGTACAAGTTAAAAGCAATGGGGATAGGGCACATCCCTGTTTCACCCTTTCCTAATGTTTACTTCTCTACGTTCCTGCTCTAATTCTATTACTGCTGTTTGCTCTTTGTATAAGCTATGTACTATTCGTCTATCCCTATAACTCATTCCAATCTTTTGAGTATTTCAAACATTTTTTCCATTTTACATTGTCAAAAGCTTTTCCAAATCTACAAACCCTATATACACGCTTTCCCTTTTTCTATTGTTTTCTCCATTATCACTCTCAGAGCTAAAATAGCCTCCCGTGTTCCCCTGTTCCGCCTAAACTCAAATTGGTCTTCTCCTAGTATTTCTTCCGCCCGTTTTTCCATTCGTCTTTGCACAATTCTAGTTAATATTTTTGACACGTGTGCTGTCAGACTTATTGTTCGAAAATTTTCACATCTATCCGCGCCTTTCTTTTTTGGTATAGTTACTATGATGCTACGTTTGAAATCTTTGGGTATCTCGCCTGTCTCATACATATAGCTTACAAGTTGGAAGAGACGTTCTGTTACTGCTTGTCCAGCGGCTTTTAGTGTTTCTGCTTGCACCTTATCTGTACCCGACGCCTTACCATTTTTCAGACTCTTTAATGCTAATTCAAACTCATCTCTAAGTATAGGATATCCCAAGTCCTCATTTTCAATGTCTGATTCCTGTTCTAATGCAGTTAGTTCCTCTCCTGCATATAAATTCCCTATATATTCTTGCCATCTACCCACTTTCTCTACGTTTTCTATAATGACGTTTCCTTGTGCTTCCCTTATATTTTTGCTGTACGGTTTTATATCCCTAAAATTCATTCTAATTAATTTGTATGCTTCGTCTGTCTTTCCTATTTCCATCTTCGTTTGTACCTCTTTGCACTTTTCATCAATCCACTGTTCTTTAGCTTTCCTGCATTTTCGAATAATTTCCCATTTTCCTTTTTTGGAGGGGAAAACCAGGTAATATTTCATTTCCTTATAAATGGGAATCATGTAAACATGTTGGAGTTCTTTAACAACCATCAGGTAGCTAATACCTATGTAGAGCCAGGTAGATAGGAAAAAGATAGAAGAGTATAGGAAAACCTAGATCAAGCTATATTAGTCAAATTATTAGAAATTTAAGCTGTGAAGGTTATGTAGAACTTTTTAGATTAGCACAGAATAGAAAAGAAGTTAGAGCAGCGTCAAACCGACCTTAAGTAAGGTCGAAAACAAAATGATGATGAATTTAATTCTTATTTAAAAATTTAAATCGACATTTTCTTCTTCTATTTCGTTTTCTAAACAATAGTTAGATATGTAGGGAGTTTTGATTATCAAATATTACAGACTTTAGGTAAATGTAAAATTTCTGTGATTCCCTGACCTCTAGTTTTAAAAATTTGTTCTCTATATATACTAAAGGTTTGCCATTACGTCTGAGCATCCTACCCGGCCGGAGGTGAATTCGCCATAATACTTGAATATTTCGCAAGGGGTGACCGTCATGGGACGGTAGAGCATTCGACCAGGGGCAGTAAATTTAATGAATTTGTGGGCGTGTATTGCTATGCTAGACTGGATGGAGTACAGAATAGAAATCAAGATGCATAATATTTGGTACGGTGTTTTTTCAAAAAAATTAATTTTAGAGGTATCCCCATACAGAATGAGCGCAAAAATGCATCCAATTATCCAAAAGGACCTCTAAACCCGGACATACGCTCCAAATTCTGGGTCCATACTCGAGCGTAAAGCGAATTTCCTATACACTTATATTCTTTTGTTGGAAGTGGAATATTATGCTTCTGAAATGCGTCTAAGTATTCGGAGATGCAGAGAGGACACAGCTGATCTTTGCTATTGAAGCGCCTGAACTAGTAAATCGAGGTGATCAAATTAGTAAGCAAGCGCAGTTATTACATATTTTTATTGTATTAAGTATGAATTTTTTAAAAAATGGGGTAAGTTGGTTTTAGTAGCGGTACGAGTTAAGCCGTTAAAGTTTTATAGCCCGTTTGGGTTTATTATATAATTTGAATACTTTGGTAATAAGAAGATTCTTATGCAGAAAATAAACACTTTAAAAATAAATATAATGTTAAATATAATTAGGTTCAAAATATGGTAAACATCTAGGAAAAACAAAGTTTGTTAAAATCATCGAAATTGTGGATAGTGTTGGGGGTACACTAATACAAAAATGGTAAATTTTTTGTTAAGAAAGAGAGATGTGTAGGGTCTTTAATAGTAGTCTGAGCGGGAGGTTCTCAAAAATTTGTACCTGCTGGACATGGCGTAGAAGTTAAAACATGTGGGTATAAACAGCTTATTGGACAGAAGTGTTGGAAATATTAAGGAGAAGTATTCACATTCCATATATGTTTCGTGTACGGTGTATCTAACAAACGTTAGTTACAGAATTTGTTAGAGGAACTACCGAAAATGTACCAGCTTGAATAAAGACATTCGTATAAAGTGTATTTATTAAATATAATATATCGTTATGCTTGTGTGTTTACATGCAAAAACTGTCTATTACTTTCGTTTTTACCTTACTCAATTTCCGGCTGCGATCGGTGTGCTTTTCGACAGCTGAATTAAAAGATTATTTTATGTGCCGATTGGCCGACATAGATACATCTGGGTTTTACAGCTATATGCATTTGTGGTTAGTAAGAAAGACTTTTATTTATGCTGGCGTCCTTGTGGAAAGGGATGGTACTAAATTGGTATACTACTTACAAGGTTTTTCTAAGAACATATTTATCAAAATGGCAAATGGCATAGACGAACTAAGAAAGGCGAGATTCGTAACCTTGGCGTACACGACAAGTAAAAGCATTCCCCCAAACATTGTATATTTATCTAGTAAAGAACCTTGCGGATTATTTAGAATCGAGGGTCTTACTAACTATAAGAGTCATATATTCCTAAAAGTGTTGGACATACACCTACACAACAGTGTGTGAGAAAATCACGATTGCCTCCAGTACCAATAAGATAAAATCGAGCAAGCCAACAAAATACGTATGCAAGACACAGTTAGGAAGTCATAAGGGATTGCTACAAGATGCAGGAATTACACGAAGGAATGGATCTGGTTGTCTATCGAATTAAAGACTTTATGTATTGAAACAAAGTTCGGTACATTTTGAAATTTCAAAATCTGGACGGTTTTTATGTACCCAATTATTAACTAGAAAACTAGATAAAATTAAAACTACCCCAAATAAACATATAGAAAGCACAATTTTTTGTGTATAACTTGGTACTAAAGTTAAGTTTTATTGGGTGCATACTTGGTTGGTTAAATGTTTTTAAATTATGTTATTTATCTACTGTTAAAATAAAGATTTAGAAGGGCATAGTCTTACTTTTTATTTTTAGAAAATGGTGACGTCACCGTGATCTTGAAAAGGTTGTGAGAATTTACCTATAGGAGGAGAAAAACCGAGGAGGATGACGGAGGAGGAGGACAGATGATGAGGAGGAAGACGGAAGAAGAGGACGGCGGACGAAGATGGACTTAGGAGGATGAGGCCGAAGGAAGTGGTGGAGGTGGCGTGTGATGCCTCTGTTCTTCAACGCCTGTTCTGCGTCTGCTTTAATATTCGTCCATTATTTAGATATTTAATAACAAACGGATCGTGTTTTAGATTAAAAAAATAAAGGTATTTATTAGGTTCAACGGAAGCAAGCGCTTACTAAATAGTTTCACCCCATATTTTATAATAAAAGCTTTGTGTTTAAATAAGTTTACGTTCAAATGCATTTAATTACTCAATTATATGTAAACTTGCATGAGTATTAGAATTTACGTTAGTATTTCTATTGAAAAATGTATGGAATTTAGTTTAAATCGTTCTAATTAAAAAGTTTAGTTAAATAACTTCGTGTTTTAGAGAGATGGCATGTTGAGATAAAGCATACATGAACGATGCGACCAATTATTAGATAGCTCGGTGTGGTAGTATAACAATGAATTGTCGAATGCTGTTAACATACTTAAATGACACACCTACGTTCTCGATCAAACTTGAACGTGGAAATAATATATAGCGAAACAAATCAAAGGTACACGAAACAGATGGACCCGACTAGAAGTAATTACATCAGAGAGGCTTGTTCTTCAAGGCTGATCTATGCCTACTGGAGATCAGTACTTATTTAAACTTCAACGTCGGCATGTAGTTGATCTAATTATATCATACGTTACGTATTTAAAAGTGATACATAAAATGTACAGTATTTGGTAGTAAGAATGATAGATTATTTGAAACCAATTGAAAACTATTATAAGAGAGAATTTACCTAAGGATATGAAAATTAATAGGATATCCATGAACGTATATTGGTAATGGATGAATCTGCATTAAAATTGAACTTGTAAAACGATTTTAAAGAGGATGGAGTGGTGAATGATGATTATTATGTTTTGGAAACGCCAAACAACAAGAAGATATGTAACAATAAATGATTTCTAAAGACTCATTTATTAGTTTAAGTTACAACGGAGTGAAAAAGTAAATTCAATTTAATTTTATAGATTTATGGTAATCCTACGATACATGTTTTGTCATTACACAAGGTAAAATTGAACGTAAATGAATTTAGATAAGTTTAATACGGTTTTATGTGATAGGATATTAAATTACATGGCTTATCAAGGTAATTGTCGTACAAATTAAGAAGTTGTTGTTGAGTAATTATCTTATGTTTAAAGAGATATTCTGGACTCTATATTTGGTATACAAGATTTGTGTTGAGAAAGTTATTTTTCATCGATGTTATATTTAAGATATTGTTTGTAAGAGGAAATCGTTGTGAATGCATTATTCTGTATTTGAAAAATTATTTGTAATAGGATTATTTCGTATTATTATAAATCTAATGTATGGTTACAGTGGTTTTATTAATTAGGGAGCCAGTAAAAATACTTAAACGTCGTGCAATTAGAAATCAAGCAATTCACAACACTTTTATTAGGCGTCCATCATTCGAGCAGTCCGTAGCAACATCTATCGACTCCCAACCTGCGGGTCGTTTAGAATCATATCATCTACAACACTTTTATAGACCCCCAACGTCGAGCATCCACACTACTTTTATTGGCGTTCCAACCTTGTGCTCGATTAAGCCGCTTGTAAAGTTTTGTTTATCTTGGGATTCTGTTGGAAGTTCTCTGAAGTAGATCTGATACGTCTTTAGAATGACTGATAGATTAAGAGAGATTTGAGAATGATTAAGAACTCAAGGTGTTGAGATTGGTCCTTAAGAGAGTGTTTATTTGGACGATTTGAAAAGGGAGGAGCAATGGCAAAAACAGAGCATAATGAGGATGTAAATGTAGGAGACGCTCGGGAATCGAGGATGATGACTATTCTGTTGAATTTAAATAAACGTATATAGGAAATGAGTGAAAAGTATGAAAGAAATAATTGAAAAGAATGAGTGAGAATAGAAAAGAAATGAGTGAGAAATATTATAAGAATACTCAGGAAATACGAGCGGAGTTTGGAGAGAATTTTGCAAGATTGGGAGAAAATTTACGATTGGAGATTGAAAAAATGAAAAAAAATTTTTAAAGATTAACACTTTAAGTTTAAAAGCGACTAATTAAACTATAGAGCAAATAAAATTAGAAATTAATGTAAAGTGGTACAAATTTTAGAGGATATGGATGATGTTAAAGAGGAAATTGTTCAAATAAAGTCAATTGAAGAATCATACGAAAAAAAGATGAATGGGAAAATTAATGACTTAGGTCAGTTATCGTATTTAAATTTGTGTGCGAGTTACATATCCCCCATATTAAAATACATATAAGTATAAATGTAATTACTATATCTTTGCAATAGAATGTTACATTGTATGAAATTGAGGTTATAATTAAAGGTTAATCAAAGTTCATATCAGAAATAAGAAAGGAAACAACTGCTTTGTATTCCAGACGCAACCTGATAGTGCACGTGCAGAAACAATGAACTGCAATAAAGCAGTCTTAATTAAAATTACTTAGAATAAGACATTGTATGAATATCAAAAAACTGCAGACAGCAAGATCTGCACTTTCCCACAAGATGAAGTGAGATCAGTGGCTTCATAAATACTGTGAGGAGTCCCTGATCGCTAGACAGTCTCCGAACTTCATAACTTTAACATTGTTGGTAGTTCAAGTTACTCATTGGTAATTATTGATTGTTAAAATATTAACTTTGATTATTTTTCTTGTCAACTAAATTAAGTCACGTTAATGAACATAACGACAAGTTGTTATAGAAGAAATAAATCAATTTTGTAATTACTGTATTAAAATTAATTTGATAGGAGTGTTTTTGGAAATAAATGCTCCCAAAGGCCCAAAACCTATCTTGTGTATTACCTGAATATCAAATCAGTTGTAGCAAACCCATATTTCGTTTATTGTTAGACCACCCCGGTTACGTATCTGTATTGCATATTGCATATACGAAATATTTTGTTGTACCATTGGAATAGGAATGTTAATCGAAGTGTTTCTGTAAGTTAATGTTATCAACGAAAATTTACAGTCTGGTTTTTTAGGTAACTTAGGAAGGTTGTTTCAAAAAGAGCGAACACGTATCTGTAAAAGAAATGGGTTGTTTTAGTACACCTACACTAACTGCCTACCAATTTTCAAGAGCGCAGGTATTACAAAAGCTAAGAAAAAAATTTTTTAATTTTCTTATAGTGTCATTACGAAAATTCCAAAAAGTTAGTGAACCGGGGCGAACACGTTTCTGTAAAAAATATGGGTTGTTTTAGTACACCTACACTAACTGCCTACTAAGTTTCAAGGGCGCAGGTATTACAAAAGCCAAGACAAAAAGTTTTTTAATTTTTTTATAGTGTCATTACGAAAATTTCAAAAAGTTAGTGAACCGGAGCGAACACGTTTCTGTAAAAAATATGGGTTGTTTTAGTACACCTACACTAACTGCCTCCCAAGTTTCAAGAGCGCAGGTGTTACAAAAGCTAAAGAAAAAATTTTTTAATTTTCTTATAGTATCATTACGAAAATTCTAAAAAGTTAGTGAACCAGGGCGAACACGTTTCTGTAAAAGAAATGTGTTGCTTTAGTACACCTACACTAACTGCCTGTTCAAGAGCGCAGGTATTACAACAGTTAAGAAAAAAAATTTTTAATTTTCTTATAATGTCATTACGAAAATTCCAAAAAGTTAGTGAACCGGGGCGAACACGTTTCTGTAAAAGATATGGGTTGTTTTAGTACACATACACTAACTGCCTACCAAGTTTCAAGAGCGCAGGTATTACAAAAGCTAAGGAAAAAATTTTTTAATTTTATTATAGTAGCATTACGAAAATTCTAAAAAGTTAGTGAACCAGGTAGAACACGTTTCTGTAAAAGAAATGGGTTGTTTTAGTACACCTACACTAACTGCCTACCAAGTTGTAAGAGCACAGGTATTACAAAAGTTAAGAAAAAAAATTTTTAATTTTCTTATAATGTCATTACGAAAATTACAAAAAGTTAGTGAACCGGGGCGAACACGTTTCTGTAAAAGATAGAGGTTGTTTTAGTATACCTACAGTAGCTGTCTAACAAGTTTTAAGAGCGCAGGTTTTACACAAGTTAAGAAAATGACATGTATTTCAATTTAAAAGAGCAACCGCTTAAAATATACACCTAAGAATAATATAGGCATCTCAAAGTTATTTATTTTCAATCGCCCTTAGATTTAAAATGCGTAAAGATAATTGGATCAATATACGAAACATAATTGAACAATAGAAATGCTTGTTCAGTTCAGTAGGCGTGGTTTTGTTGTGTTGTAGATGGGTAGGCGTATCCATATTTAGCGGCCGGTAGATAGTGGCCGCTAGCTTCACCAACGTTAATTGTTGATTAGTGCCATGTTGTTTAATTCAGTTCGGCGGTTTTTTTTAAAATAAAGGCTACGCTTTTAAAATACTGAAAACGTGTACTTAGTTTGATTTTAGTGCCCTCTCTGCTCATGTGGTTTACCAAAACAGAATCCACATCAATGATACAGGGAGAAAGAAAATGTATTTAAATGTTTTGTTATATTTTTTAAATAACAAGTATTGATTGTTATTCAATTTCGCACAATCTCCACTCTCTTCTATTAGTTCTGAATTTAAATGCCTTGTTTGTTCTTGCCAAGCAACCCTCTCCTTAATTTACATTTTCAAAATTGAAAATGCATAGTAACTAAATTGTCTGTAACAAAATGTATACCGAAAATTGGATTGTAGGATTGGCAAATAGTCATCATTTTTTGAAAATTATACTCTAATACTTAATGGAAAGATATTAGAATGGTCTCTTGATATTTCAAAATGTGAACAATTTACATCCAATAAATCTAAGTTACTTCATATTTGTACACATTTAAGAACTCCGTGCATCAATTAATCGCAAAATTTATTGCATTTGTTGTTTACCGCTTATCAAACAGAACTACTCATGCTGATATAGAATACAATGACACCTTAACTAAATAAATAATCAAGTCAATTGGTTATATCCTTTTATTAAAAGAAGAGCGGTGAACATGTCATTATATCATTGCAACACTGCAATTGCCTCAAAACGATTCAATTTATTTACTCTCAGTTCCTACTTAAAAAAGCCAATTGGAACTTAGTTGCAGGATGAACGAAGTATGTCTTTGGTCAATATTCTTTCTGAAGTGCATGATCGCTGGTACAACTATGAAATGATGTTATTAACAAATTTATTCCTGGGGAATGGGATTGTGGTTGAAGTGAACCTAAACTGTGATGTTTCATTATATACAATTACCATGGTAATTGTTAATTTAAGAAATAAATATCGCTAGTTTTTTTAATACCTAGAGTGCAAGCTATAAACCAGTTGTAATGTTATTTATTATTCATTTATATTTTGACACCAACATAATTATAATGATGCGATCGCTGGTTATACAAGCGCAAGCCTCAAATGGTAACACCAAACCTATAATATAAGTATAATAGTTATAAGTATCCGATAACCACGTGCTTTTAAATGCATCTTCAATATCCATACTAGTATCAAGTTACGTGTCGGGAACAAATGTATTGAAAATTGCAGTGAGTTAAACAAAATAAACCAGGGTCTGTATTGTTATGGTTCTCTTCTGAACACAAGTGAATGTGCCTCAATTTGCATTTCTTTATTCGATCCAATAAAAGTTTCTAATTATTCATAAATATTTACAGAGGATCCAATAATATACCGAAATTCCGCTGCAAAGATCGGTAAAAGTAATTATAATCAATATGTACTGTAAATTAACTAACCTTTATCTTAACCTCTATCGACACTAAGCGTATGCATTTTACTAAGTTGATCCAATAATTTATTTTATAACACTTGTGGATTAATGTCAAACTGAACTAAACTATAACCACCGGCAGTAACGGTATTTATATCTGACAATGTACCTTCGATATCTTTCTAGACTGTGATAGAATATACTCGAATCATTTCTTTTGTTTGCTTTCTATCGCTTTTGTAAATACACCTTTGCAGCTGTCAATCACGCCCTTGTTAACTTAACGGCTTTCTCTCTTTCATTTTTGGAATATACACCATTACAGTAGAGACTTATTAAATTCGTTGAATAATGCTAATTCTTGTGATTTTGCATCAGAGTAGTCTTAATAGTAGCGATATATGTAAAATTAGTTTGGATTTAGTAATAATAAATTTACAAATAGCCTACCGTAGTAACTTTCGAAAGTATCATTATTAAAGAAGATGTCTAACAAGAAAAAATAAAAACTAGATCTATTATTTTGTTTGGAAATTTTAAATTTTAGAAATAAATATATTCTTAGTGGTTGTGTAACTAGAAAGCTTTATAAAAAAACCTCTATTGGGTTTTATACGTATTTGATATCTACTTGTACGAAACGAAAAGTTTCAAGTTTTAAGGAATTTATAAAGTGAATATTAGCATCTGATATTTTAAGGTATAACATCGATATATTTTGACCATGCAGTATGCTAAATATAATAAATCATTGATTAAAAATATATAAAAGAAATGCATATGCACATAATATAATGAATGTCACATGACAGCTACATACCTGACTAATATTCAAGTACTTAACTTAATACTTACATATTCTATGAATCCTCTATCTTGTGAACTTATTTTTATGGAAACCTTATGAAAATAGACAACAGCTGCACGGTCGATAGTAGCGGATTTTGGTAATCATCATGCTTGCATATCAAAAAAAACAGCTGTCAGTCACACATTTGCTGTTTAAATATCAATCACATATTTCATAACTCGTGGGCTTAATAATCAATAGCAAATGCAACTACTTATTTTACCAACTTAAAAATTGCACCATTATCTTGTACTTAAATATTTCCTTTAACACATGCTTGGCAGTAAATAATTAAGAAAATGTAGAATTTACGCCAGTACATTCCTCTTCATACGAAAAGTTTGCATAATTACCAGAAAATCATTTTATTTTTGAGAGCTGCATTTACAAAAAGTTCCTTTATCTCCTTTTCAACAACTGCAATTATACTATTTTCATCAGTTTCATCTATTATTTCCATCTCTTCAATATCATCTTCTGCAGTTTCCAATAATTCTGAGTTTTTCTCTAAAAACGATACAACTTCTCTTGTAACTTCACCAGGGCACCTAATACTTAAACTTCTATCTCCTTCACCTTCCATCTCCTCCTCAAATTGATTCGAATTCACACAATCTCTTTGTACTTCTATATGGGCTTCTTCGTCCCATTTAATCCTCTCGTCTCTTATAATTATCACCTTATTCTCAGTGTCCATTATACCTTGCATCTTACTTATAAAATCCATTCCCAGAATGGCATCAACTTTTAACCCTGGCACTATTAAAAACTCTTGCTCAACCTCCATCTTTCCCAACTTAACTTTCAGAATTATGATACTTTTAATAACTGCAAACTTCTTATTATTCGGCGATACTAAATTATTTCTTTTAATAGGGATAACTTTCTGCATTAACTTTTCTGAATTATCTTTAATAAAACCTTCACTTACTAATATTGCTTCAGTTCCTCTATCTACCATTAATTTTATACCTTCTACTTGCAATTTTATTATAGGTAGTATATCATTATTTTTATCAACTTTTTCATCATTTTTAACTCAAGTTTTATAAATTTACATGCATGTTCATATTTATTAATTTGTATATTTTCGTCGCTTGATTTGTTTGCTTCTAAAAATCTTGCCTACTTGACATTTCAGGCTGATTAACTATCTCTACATATGTCCATCTACTATCGTTGGTACTATTTATGCCATTTCTTGGTACATTAGCCATATTTTCTTTTCCGTGGGTAACGGTTCTATTCCCAGTGGTCCCGAGATTTATTATTCTCCCTTCCCCCATTTCACCCAATGGCATTTCCTCTATTTTAACTATTTCTTTGCATATTCCCCCTCGCAAATGGTGTGACTTGACATCTCTCCTGTTCATTATTCTTCTGGAATCTAAATGTGTTTATGGACTGGCTCCTTGGCCTAGTCTCCATCCTCCTTGGTTGACTCATATTAACATAACGTTGAAGATATTCTAAAAACACATCTCTATCAACAATATTTTGTAAAGCTATGCATTGCCTTACTTCCGTTTCGAAGTGACCTGCTAAATATTTTATAATATGCTTGTTTGCTAAAGGAGTATCAAGTTGTTTGGTAACGCTAAATTTCTTGATCGCATACAACTCCTTTGTCATGCCTGAATCGTTACTATATTTGCCCATCAATAAATTATCTCTAGCGTTAAATTGTTGGTTGTCTCCCCAGAAATATTTTAAAATTTTAATTTCGAAGTCTTTAAATGAACCCAACACACTTTCAATTAGTCTAAACCAAATTTCGGCACTATCCTTCAACATGGATCTTACAATATTTAACTTCGTTTGCTCAACCCAGCTACCTTGTATTAAACTTTTTAAGTTATTTAAAAATATTTTAGGGTTAAGTTATCCCGATAAAATTTTGAATGTTGTTCTAACGGAGCACTGGTTGGACTCTACGTCATCGGTTCCCCAACACGAATATTTTAAACTCTTTCTTCTAAATTCTCAAAGTTATTCCCTAAGTCTGTTTTAAGATTTTCCAAATCATTTCTAAATGTTTAAAACCAGCTTAGCAGCTTCCCGTTATTTCATTTACCTTTTTATCTAAAGTTTAATTTTTCCATTAGTTTCTCTTTTACTTGCTTCCTGATATGCCTTTATTTGAACTATTTCTTCTTTAACATCATCCATATCATCTAAAATTTGTACTACTTTTCGTCTAATTTTAAATTTCATTTCTTCAATGGTTTTATTAGTTCTTCTAAACCCAAAGTTATTCTTTCACTAATCTCTTTAATTTTTCTTTTATTTTTTTCACTTTTTAATCTTAAACTTTCCCCCAATTTTGCTGTTTTCTCCAAATTCTGCTTGCAACTCCTGAGTATTTTTATCCAATATGTCACCCTTTCTTTGATATATTTCTCACCCATTTCTTTCGTGTTTTTCTCATTCTTTCCCATTTCTTTCATGCCTTTCTCATTTTTCAGTCATTTCTTTCAAATTTTCCTTTTGTTCTTGCATCCATTTTTTATTAATTGCTTTTTGTTCGTGCACACTCTGATTTAGACTTAATAAAAGAGCTATCGTTATTGACTCCTTGGTCTCTCTTACACTCTTGGCCTCTGGATGTTTCTTTTTCGCTTCTTCCACATAAACGCTTTTCTGAGAACCAATTTCCACTCCCTCAGCATGCAAACTTTCACGAACTTCTTTCATTTCGTCAGTCATGATGGAAACTAATCAGATATCACAAAAAGAAGAAACTCCAAAAACAAATCCTACAAAACAAGGAACTAATTGACAGACGAATTAATCGTGCCACAAGTTGTGTCGCCGCTAACAGAGTGCTGTGACAACGCTGCATTTTGGAGTGTCACTAAAAGAATGCTGTGACAACGCCCCGCTTTGATGCGTTACTAAAAGGGTGCTGTGACAACACTGCGTTTTGGAGCGTCACTAAAAGAATGCTGGGACAACGCCCGCTTTGATGTGTCGCTAACAGAGTGCTGTGACAACGCCGCGTTTTGGAGCGTCACTAAAAGAATGCTGTGACAACGCCCGGCTTTGATGCGTCGCTAAAAGGGTGCTGTGATACAGAAACAGCAAATTGTAGAATTTCAAATTGTTGACTTACCTTTCTATCCAACTTTACTTTGTCTGGCTAACTCAATGGAATTGACGGAGTTTTTAAAATGAAATCAACTACAGCAATATCACAAATCATTTATACAGTATGAAATATTTTTTTCCCTACAAAAGCACATAGAACATTTACAACATCGTTTCTTTCAAACATCAAATTATTTCTAACAAGTATTTATTTCCTTACCTTCGGTAGATGTAAATTTACAGAAGTAAATCTCTTATGGATAGCTTACCTGGTTATGATTCTCACGCTTGTAAGGTTTGTTTGGCCAAAAAGATTCTTGATAGATAATCTATTAAAAAGATCAAAGTGTTTCGAACTCTGAGCACAAACTTTTTGATAAATACATTCTTAAAAAAATATATATAATTAAGTAATTCGGTCTTTAGATTTAAATGACAAATACTCAAATATCAGTTACAAACAATGTTTTTAAAAAATTATACTTGCAAAAGAACACGAAGGGCTTTACCAATTTGTAATTAACGGTATTAACTATCTTCGGCTTCTATTCCTTAATTGACATCAAATCCCAGTTAACAAAATCATCATATTATTTACATTTCCATTTAGAAACTAATGTGCGTCCTCGGTTTAATTATTCAATATAATTTTAAACAGCTTTTTATATCGAAGCAATTTTCCATGTGCATTGTATATTACAAGATCAAATAATTGCATTTACCAATTTTCATATTTATGCAGGTTACGTTTAAAACTAACTTGTGTATTCACTGTTCCATTTGAATTATTAAATTACGATATGCGTATCGCATACTTCAAAACAACAGCTTCGAAATTATTTTCTCAAAGTAACATCTTTCGCGATTGAATTTATGAATGCTTCTCTTTAATAAACCTTTCCGTTTATATACAAAAATTATCTATTTTTTTTCGAATATATTAGTGTTTACGTGATTTCATTCCAAATAATACATGCCTATCTAAGGTAATTTTCTGGGAATTTGTCATTAGCGTTCAAATTGCCACGTTTTACTACCTCGTTAGCGCGTTCCACTTATTAGTGATGTGCGCTGCTCGTCTTGTTTAACACCCAAGGTTATTGTGGCATCGCATACTAATCCAGTAATTGCGAAAGGTATTAAATAATTTTTATCGACTTTTATTACATTTTGTGGGTTTTTTAATGTTCCTACCACTTCTGGAAATAAACGTTTCTTAATTAATTAAGTCATACTAATTTGACGTATTTTTTCAATTTTTTTCATAATGTCGTATATTCCAGAAAATTCTTAATTTAAAATAAATTTGTTATACAAAAGTCAATTTACATGATTAATTTAAAGTCTTATCATGCAAACTAGGTGCATTTTTATAGAAAATATTTGCTTTTACGGTAAAACATGTTTTAATACACATTAAAATTAAAAATTGAGATTTTAAGTACACGAAATTATTTATTTTAGTGTGATCAATTTGCATTCGCATTTAATGTGTTTTAAGGTATCTTAAAAATAAGTATTTTTATCTATACGACTGACATTATTTGCTATGTGTTTACAATACGCTTATATCATACAGGGTGATTATTTATACACGCGGAATTAGATTTTTCGATTGTACTTCAATGAATAAAAGTACGCTTGTAGTATACAGGGTGTAACCATGAATTTACGGAAATTTCTATTCTTCTGGATTTTTATATATTTTAGTGGGCTTTATTTGGAGAATTTGGGTTTCAATGACCTTTCGTGATTCCTTAACACGTCTATATATATATATATATATATATATATATATATATATATATATAAAAGATTTTTTTTTTTTTTTTAGATATAGAAAGCAATTACAAAAAAAAGACTTTTCTTAGAATCATTTCATATAAACCAAGAACAAAATTCCATCAATCACAAAGAAAACATCAATAATTTACATACAGTTTACTCATACCTATACACTTTTAATTCAAAAAATATACTAACTATAATGATATTGCTTACCACACAGAATTCTATTTAATTTAAGTCAAAAGTCAACCTGTTTACTACACCTGTAAAAATATATGATTTTAAAATCTAACTATTTTATGCAACCCACCATACAAAAAATTTTTACAAATAAACCACATACTACTATTTAAATAAAAAATATAATCAAATAGTGTCATAATTTGTTGTTTGATGTCATCCTTGATCCTACATTTTTGTCAAATAAGTGAACTGACATTTCATTCAAAATTAATTTTAATTCTTAATCAGTAATATGACAAGCTTCCTTCTGTTACTTTTATTATGGGTGAATACATAAAATAATTTTATCAAGTAATAAGTAAGTTAAACATATATTACCTGTTATATGAATTACCTATTTATATACTTTTTCATGTAGATCGATGATTAAGGTGTAAATTATCACCGAAACGTACGATTTAATACAAATGATACACATTTAATGTTTTGTGTTTAATTTATGAGCGACTTTATCCCAAGAAGCAAAAAAACAAAATCTTTTCTAATTTAACTACGCTCAAGAATTATCAAGAACCTTTTATATATATATATATATATATATATATATATATATATATGAATGTATGTATAAAAATCAAATTGCAGACTTGATAATTAATGAAGTAATGTTGATGGAAAATTGTTCTGGGATAAAGGCGTCCGATATGTATATATATTTCGTGTGACAAAATTTTTTCTAGAATTTTGATGGATAATTTAAATATTCTTCTATCACCCCGTCTCAGTATAGCTGATCAGCAACCTTAAGCAGAATTTTTTGTAAGGTTCAAATCACCTCGAGACTTGACCTCAACATTTGTCAAAAATAAACTATCCATTCACAAATAATTTTCTATTCGCAAAAAACTTACACTAGTTTAATATATTTAATAACACAAAATTGTTTTTTTAAGTTTAAAACAAAGTTATACTTGTACTTTGGATCGTCAATCTTCATACTTCGAAATATACTTTATCTGATTTCGAAAGTACTTTTATTATTAATAGATTAAAATAGTCGGTGACCTTGCACCAAGATTACTTATTATTTATATTGGAGCAATAAATTAATCGTCGTTGCACTCTATAAAAAGCTATTGGATAACTATCTATCAATGATCGAATATCGAAGGACTTATGTTCAAATCTTCAATGCCCGCTTCTCATTAAATTTAGCTTTTATATAAACACATTCTTAATACGTCATCGTTCTCCAATTTCGATCACATCCTCATGATGTAACAATCTTTAATGGGAATTTATTACGATTTTAACCTACCAAACATGCAGGCTCAAATATAAATATGTCACTATATGATAATAAATATAAAGTTTTGTACAGCTTTCTTAATTTACATAACATAGCACTTACAAACACTGTTAAAAACGTTTATGGGAGAACGCTTGATCTTGTTTTGGTATCGGAAGACCATATGCATAATTTCAGTGTCAAAAAAGACGAAGATCCACTCGTTCTCGAAGATGTTCATCATCCAGTGCTAGCAATACATGCTGACTTTAAGACGTATAATGCCACTACTACTATCGTGCTTTAACGGTATTAATTTAAGCTCTGTAATTTCTATAACCTGAGCTTGGCGTTTCGGAATGCTGATTGGGATCAGGTAATGCAATGCGTTCATGTAGACAAAGTGGGGCATTTTTACAAAATTTTATATAATATTTTCGATCTACATGTTCCAAAGTCTGCCCAAAAATAGCATAAATATCCGATTTGGTTTACATAAGAAATAATTTATTTGCATCGGCTCAGAAACACCAGGTTCTTATCTATACCACTTTCAAATAGATACAAAGCAGTCCGTAAACAATTAAAGTCTCTAATTGAAATTTTACATAACAATTATATAAATATAACAGAAAACTCGATCCATCACAACATTAACAATTTTTGGTTTTATGTAAAGCAAAACCGTGCCAGGTGCGTTAACGGGGCTTTTATTATGGACGTAGATAGAAATATTCTCAGTTCAGCTGAAGCTTGCCTTAACAGCTACAGATTTTAGTTTGTGACAACTGCAAATGAAAATTGATAGTAAAGCCAAATTACTGACTTTCGTTAACTAATACAGGTTTGCATTACTAGCAAACACATTTGTATCATGTACAAAGTATAATTTGTGTTAACTGCAAATAAAATTTGTGGACATAAAAAAATTATTCGCTTTCGTAACTACTACAATTTGCATTACAACCTAACACTTAGTAAATCGCTAATTTTGTCTCCAGAACAACTTTCATCTGTTAAGTTTATTAATTTTCCTGTACTAGATTTTTGTGTAGACATGGCAAAAAGAAACATGCTGTCCATATACCTACAAAATCTTTTAGTTAGATATTTTTTTTTGTTAGTGCAGCAAATCATTTCTTTCAGTGCACTATTGCTGCTGAAGCTTGTAAAATATTAGGTTTTGTAATTAGACAAACGCATAGTTTTAGGAATGTTAACACGATCAAAATGCTGTATGCGACCCTGGTACGTCCCAAACTCGAATATGCGTCCGTGGTTTGCCACATTCATGGTGTAGGTGTCACTAAACATATCGAAAAAGTGCAGAACCGATTTCTTCGTTACCTTTACTTTAATAAACACAAACGTTATCCTGATTACAATACTTCAAGAACTGCGGTTCTACAAACAGAATTCAAAGTCCACAGTCTTTTAAACCGTAAAAACATTGCTTTTATTCAAATGTGCTACAAAATAGTAAATAATATTATTTCGGAACCTGCTCTTCTTTTTTTATTAGGCTTCAAAGTCCCTCCGTACTCGACACAGGAAACACAAAAGTTTTTTATATTCCACGCGTTTCATATACT
The DNA here is from genome assembly GCA_036346225.1 of Platerodrilus igneus. Lineage (NCBI taxonomy): Eukaryota > Metazoa > Arthropoda > Insecta > Coleoptera > Lycidae > Platerodrilus > Platerodrilus igneus. The sequence continues at coordinate 925,114 of JARFIW010001181.1, read as the reverse complement.
TTCTATTGTCCTTGATTGGTCATGCAGAGGTTTGAGTAACAATAAATTGGACGCCATGTTGCCGTCTTATCTCATATTATCTGTATCTAAGTAATTTACCTGTTTAGTGCTTACCCATATCTCACTACTAGGTCATAGCTTTAACTCTAAACATCTTTACTTTTCTTCGATCTTTGTGTTTTTGTAACTGTGTGCGTGAACTGTGCGTGCGTGCGTGTGTGTGGGTGTGTGCAGCGTGTGATGGGAGTTTTTCTTGTGTATGTGTGAGTGTAAGCGTCTTATAGGGTTTTTTACATTGAACGCTGTTTAAGTTTGGCTTACAATTATTGTTAAGTTGATCCATGTAATTAGGTTTTGCCTGTTTGTGTTCACTATAAACAAATAAATAAATAAATACATAAAAGTTTCTTATCTTTTATTAATGAATGAAACCCATAGTTGCTTATCTCTCTTCTATTACAATTTTACGAGCTTCTGTAGAGGCATTTAAACTTGTTATCTTATCTGGTTTATAGTTTTCCGGTGTTATCGCGTTCTATGAATCGACATGTATTTATGCACGGAAAATAATTAGCTGTCCTTTGCTTATATACAACTGATTTATGACTTTGAGAAACTTTCGAAAACGTAGTTTGTTTAAGTGAATAAATGCGGTATTTTTCATTTTGGATTAAATAACATATATTAAATGATATTTTTAAAGAGGATGAATGCATTATTGAATCTGCTTACGAACTTTTTAGTCTGTATAAATGCATTAAACTTGTTCTTAACTGATATTTCTCAAGAGAATAAATATTTATACACGGGTTGTCAATCTAACAAATACTTTTGTATTTTCACGGATTAGACTTGTTTTAAGATTGGGCTTCGTTTTTAAATGGCATATCTAAATACTATATGTACTTAGAGCGTGTTATTTTACATTGCATATCACTTATGTGTTAAAGGAATCTTACGAGAGTATTACACAAGGTAAAAATTAAATATTGGAAAATTAAACTTTTCTCAGCGAAATTGCTGCAAGCTACCAAAGATGGGTTGGTTTATTTAACACCAATGCGTGTAGCAATAAAGAAGTCAGTATTAGTTCAAAAACCGTCTAGATATATCACGTAATAATTTTATATATACACTGGACAATTTTTGGCAGTTAATGATTATTTAAAATATATTAAAAATAGTTGGAGCAAACAACATGTAGTCAAAATTATAAAGGGAATCAATTTGTCTTTTAACATGTTAAGCTAACTAGTTTCCATATTTTAAATCTGATTTGAACGTAAATTGTAGTTGTTTTGATAAATACAATTTTTATGAATTAGAACAAAGAGGCACTGATGATGGCTTTTGCAGAAAGCGCTTTGCGATTTCATTAATTTTTTAATAAATTTTACACGTAAATACTTTGAAACTCTAAGAAACTGAAGAACTTTTGTTATTTGGAATAATCCGGTCAGTTTGCCCTGTTATCCTCATCATTTTGTTATAGATGTTGTAATACAAAAATACTTATTTTTGCATACATATATTAAGGCTTTTGTGCTTAGTTTGACAATAGAAATATATCAATATGTGGAAGACCTAAATCTATGTGTTAGCTTGAATGAAGGGTTTGAAATTATCTTTGTTCTCTTTCGACTACAATTAGGCTTGGGATTGAAAGTTCCGACTTCAGTATAACCTACTATTCTCACCTATAATAATTTGTATTTTTTAAAACTAATTTTATAAATTAGTAGAGAATGGAATACTATCAATAAAATAGTTGCTGCAATTAACGTTACAGTACTGTTGCACTCATACTGGGCGTCTAATTTTTTTTAAATTAGAGTGTTAAACTTCATTAAACGAACAATAGCCATGATTGACAACTATAAAGAAATATTTAAAGAGCATGTTTGGATTAATACAATAGGGAAACACCCGTATATTCGGGTGGCTTGTAGAACAACAATGAAGATATTGTTGGCAAATATAAAGGAACATTATATATGATTTTTTTAATTCTCCACCGGAAGGTACTACATTGGCCAGGAAGCGAGTTTTTTACCAGAAAATTTTGAATTTTGTCAAACCCTTGCAATTCCAAGCAAGATATGGATCTTTAACGTGCATGACAACACACACATGGGACCTACATTTTACCCCTCCTTGGGCTTAGTGGTCACACGTGAACCAACTAAGCCACGGAGCCGCCAATATAAAGGGACCGCTGCAACATGACGAATACCAGATTAATTCGAACGCTTGTGATATGGAGTATATTATTTGATCAACCAGTGCTAGTGTCTAAGTTAATTAACAGTGAGTTATATGCAATCTATTAGTCTGAGCTAGACAAGGTATTATGGCTCTATAATCAGGGTGGGTTTGGGTTAAAAGTAGATACTGAACTTGAATCGTGATGGAATGTTAAATTAAATAGAAATATCACAGTATACGAAAGTATTTAATGAACTGTTCGTTCAATCAAGCACATGAAGTAAAAGCTACATAAATCATACGTTGACACTTAATACCATAAATTAAAAACAGAGAAAACATCTAATGACCGTAAGGTAACAAATTATAACCTAAACCTAACTTAATTCTTAATCGGTCGGCACTAACACATAATCGACAAAACCGCGACGGTTCAAGTAGAAAGTCAAATAACTGTTACGAACAATTTTACAAAGGGCAGATACCAGTAAATCAAATATGCATGATTCCAACCTTAAAGTTTATACATCCAACGGCGACTGTGAAGTTTAAATAATAGTTGTATAATAATAATGTGCACAATACTCGGCAAAATCAGTAGCAGGGTTCTTTATCATACATTCAGTTGGTGCGGCTTAGAATCAAGCAACATAATAACAGCTGGTTACAAGTGATTGATAAGTTACGCAAGTAAATCCAATAATTGAATACCTAGGTATCGTCATCATCATTAGGTCTTCAGTTTTAGAACTGGTTGGATGCGTACCCTCATTGTTTCCTAGTCTGAACCAGCCTACACATTTCCTTGAAATTTGCACTGTCTGCATCTATCACTATCTGTGTGCAAAAGTCTGATCTCGGTCTACCTCAACCTATCTTTCTTATCTCTGCTTGTAATATATCCCGTACTATTCCCCAGAAATGCCTTAGAACGTATCCTGTCCCTCTATTTTTTTATTTTTTTCGTTTTCCACAGATATCTTTATTCCTTTGCTATTTCTACAACCTATTTGTTATTAACTTTGTTTGTCCATGCTACCATCCTCATACATCTGAAGTACAACATTCCAGGAGGCTTCTGTCTCTTTCTGTCTGCTTTTCCTACTGCCTGTATTTCATAGATATACTGTGCTGTGCTTCACACTATGCTTTGAGGAGTTTTCTTCTTGTATCTATGTTCGTTGTCTTTGAACATAGTTGCTGTTCTTTCTTGTTTGATGCAGTTCGGTCACCTTCTATTGTTTTACAGTTATATACCCTATTTCCTCGATATTTAGTGGTATGTGAAAGGGGGTAAGCAGCCTTTGGCTGCCAAGTTGCTCCAGCACTTGAACCTTTGTTGAATTAATAGTTTTCCAATTTATCTTTTCTTACAATCAACATAAGTTGAAAATATTTCACAATTAACACCTGTAGTTGTTTATAATGATCATCAGATTAAAGTCCACTTATTTTTTCGTCATTAGGTTTTACGTCTTGAAACTGGTTGAACTTGTACCTCAGTTTATTTATGTTCTGAGCTAGCCTACTCAGTTCCCTGCAATTCTCACAGCAGCCTATATACACCTCGATTCCCTTCTATTGTTTACTAATTATATGCCCTATTTCACAGACATTCAGTGGTGTGTGAAAGGGGTTAAGCAGCCTGTGACTGCCAAGGATCCCTCAACACTTAGACATTTGCCGTACTAATAGTTTTTCAGTAAATCCTTTCGCACAATTAACATTAGTTGAGAATATTGCAAAACCAATATCTGTAGTTGTTTATACTAATCACCATGTTTAAGTACAGTTATTATTTTTGTCATTGGTTTTTCCATCTTGCGACTGGTTGGAAGCGTACCTCCATTGATTTCTATTCTGAGCTAGCCTACACATTTCCCTGAAATTCTTACAGCTCACATCTTTCACTATCTGTGTGCAGTAGTCTAACCTAGGTCTACCTCTACTTCTCTTTTTTCTTATCTCTGCTTCTAATATATTCCGCACTATTCCCTTATGTCTTAGTATGTGGCCTATCATCCTATCTCTCTTATTTTACTGTTTCTCACATATTTCTTTCTTCCCTACTATTTCTAGTACCTTTTTGTTCTTAACTTTGTCTGTCCATGATATCTTCATCATACGTCTGTAGCACCACATTTCAAAGGCTTCTACCTTTTTCTTATCTGCTTCTCCTACTGTCCAGGCTTCACAGCCATACAGTACTGTGCTCCACACATATATTTTAAGCAATATTTTCCTTGTTTCTAAGTTTGTGATCTTTGAGCACAGTAGTTGCTTTTTCTTGTTAAATGTAGCACGACCTTGTGCTAATCTTTGTTTTATATCTTTTGTGCTTTTCCCATCTTGCGTTATTTGACTTCCTAGGTAGCAAAAATCTTTAACCTCTTGTTAAGTTCTCGTACAAGGTATAAAATGTACAAATTCTACTTTTGCGTCAGGAAGTATCTTTTCCATACACTTACCACAACTCACAACAACTGCTATTAATCATCTGCAACTGTAAGTCTAAAATTATAATCGCTGTCACTACTTGTTTCTTTCAACCCTCGTTCATACCGCGACTCTACTTTTCGAAATCCCGAGCACTACTCTCGCTGCCTGCGTTCTCATGTCTCCCCTAATAGTTGTTTAAACCTGAATGCTTAGAACTACCGACCAATGCACTTCTCGCACCTTAGCTTAATACATCATGGCTTAATATTTATGTCATAGACGTAACATCAGCAGGACACACCAAAACAAAGGAGAAATTATACTTAAAAAAAACACTAATAATAATTATTGAGAGTAAAATAAGGCATGCTTGACACAAGTGCTAATGTGCAGTAATAAATAAATGTGCATAAAGACAATAAGACGTACAGGTTTGGTGTTCTCTCGTTTTAAGAAAGACATGTGTAACAATTATTGTTAGTGAACTTCTATAACGACATTTCTGTAGATTAAAGATTCTTTCTAAATATTTGTATACTTTTCCAAATTACCAAAAGGCATTTTGCAATGGCGCTTTAGTGTCAAATCCCGAACTTATCGCTGTGCTTCTTGTTCTTCGAACAGTGTATTTTTGCTCCAATTACATAGATCGTAAAATTGATTTACAATCCACGTTTGCTGAAATAGTACTACCGGGGTGCAACTGCCATACCGTCGCATATTTGTTCTACACCGCACTTTAACGCATATACAGTAACTATTTCGGACCGTCGCTTATTTGTATAATGTCATCGTGGCAGTCGCGTTTCATTTAATAAACTATTTAAGTTGCTAATGATTTATTAAATTTATAACCAGTTTAATTAGTTGTTCGACAAATAATATTTTTCAGGCCGAAATTTTAATGCTTCTATTTTGTTTTAGGTGAGGCCATCTGTTATATTCCACCAAAATGTGGTAAGAAAATGATTCTTTGTTCGGGCTATGTAGTTCAAATGATAAATCGATGGACTTATAATCTGAGAAGCGTACAAAGCTGCATATTCGGTACCTCAATGTGGCAACGATTTCTTGGAAGTCTGCCATAGTGCTTTATGATGGTTACGTGTTGCATGTAAGATGGAGGACAATATGATCCTAGCAATTGGTTCCCTTATGGTTCTGTTAATACATAAATTTATATTTTTGTTTGCTTTTTATTTGAAGCGGTGTTATGATAAATCTTTCTTTTAAACAGTTTCATTTGTTTGTTTCAAAAGACACCACTACTAAAAGACGAATAAACTGATGGGTTCATATTGTCTCATTTGAATATTAGTGCTGTATAGGTGTTTAAAATCTCAACTACCTGCGCATATACCCTAAATATTACTGAAAATATTAAAGGCCAAACTGAAAATATAGTTGTAAAGTGATAGTAATGCCTACAACAGCGGTGACGTTACTCCAGTATGATTTAAAAATTAATGTTACTCTATGAATTTTTCTTTACTTTTTTCATACTGAAAAAGCCTGTTAAGCGTTTTATAACTTTCACGAACGTTTTATTTCACAACTGCTACTAAATATAAAGCAAAAACATTATTAAATAATTAAGTTAAATAATCGTTATAGCTGCGGTGTATTGCTTCTTTACAAATTCTTAACTTACCGTCGACCCGATACTGTGCACACTTTGATTTTGACAATTGCAAATCCAGCTCATTTGTATGTTTTCGGTATTTTATTTAACTGGTCTTAGTTAATAATAATTATAAACCAGTCTTTTTCAAGACTACGCTACGTTATTTATTTTGAAACCGTAAGTAAGTAAACCTTTTCAAATTTCATATTTTTGGAATATTTATTGTTTTGTCTTAGATGAATTATGAGCAATTTAAAAAAATGTCCATAGCCAAGATTGCGAAATTATATATAATCTTTACAAATATATGAAAGAGCAGAAACATGCTGATCGAGACGTCATTTGTCTGAACATTTTGATCAAAATTGTGTGAAAAGCAACTGGTGTTGGGTTAACAATTGTTAAAAAAATGATTGAGGAAAGCAAAACGCAAACAGTTGGTGCTAAGATACAATTTACTTCGTCAAAGAAAACCATCAAGAAAAGCAACACAAAGTCTATAGTAGGTGAATTTGAAGAAGAAATTGTGCGCACAATCATTTATCGATTTGCAAACATTCCCCATAAACAACCTATAATGCTTTCTGTATTTGAGGTTTTCAAATCAGAAGGGATTAATTTCTGTGGAAAATAGATTCGTTTAGAAGATTAGTGCATAAAATGGGACTTTGTTGGAACAAGTACCAAGACAACTGTAAAGTCTTGATTGAAAATCCAGAAATTCAAGCAAATGGAATCGATTATTTATGAAATGTACAGCAATATTGAGCAAAAGGAAGAAATATTATATATTGTGATTAAACTTACTTACACAGTTCACTTGATGTATCGAAGACATGGATTGATGGTTCAAATCATGTTTAGAGACACAATGAGTTAAACAAAAATTGTTAATTATTATGCATGCTGGCAGCAAAAACGATTTTGTTTTTAATGGGTTGCTAATTTTTAAATTAAGACTTAAAACTGGGGATTATCGCGATTAAACGAATGATAGAAATTCTGTTAGGAAAAGAAGCAGAATCAGGTAGAAGTTCGTCAGCATTAGCTAACAGAACATCAACTAGGATGTCACCAACCTTAGTTAAAAGAACATAAGTAAGTAGCATTTTGTCAGCATGAGAAAAATGAGTAAGAGTAGGTAACGCAACAGGATCAGGTAAAGCTTTAGCGACAACAGCAACAGACATCACAGCTACGGGTTACCTAACTTCAACAGGACCTTCTTTATCCGTATTAGAAATCATCTTCACTCCAGCTACGGCTGTAATTGCCGGCACAACAGGAATTTTTTGAGTCGAAGCATTTAACAAAGCAGGAACAGGTAAAATTTTGACAAAAACGGGAAAAGACATTAAAGATACAGGTTCGTGGACTTCAGCAGGACCTTCGCAGACTGAATTAGAAGTTATGGTCATTTCAGCGACCTTTGTGCTTGCAGACATGACAGAAAAATCTTTGGTAGAATCGTTTAGGAAAACGGGAACAAACTCTTGAGAAGCTAGCTGCAAGTCACCAATTAGAAGCATGGGTTGTAAGGGTGGTGGAGGCACAGTTTGGGGTGAAAGTAAATAAGTAGGGCGAGCAGAAGGAGGAGTAGAATAGGATGTAGAACTAGAGATGGAAGAAATTTTGTTCGAAGCTGTGTTTGCCGAAGAGGTGTAGGTTTCGATAGTAGTAGCAGGATGACCTGGATGAGGGACAGAAGAGAACGTAGAGTGAGAAGTAGAAGAAGTTAAGCATCTAGAGGTGAGAACAGAATTGAAAGTCTGATTCGCGGAACTATTAGTAGTAGGATGACAGTTAGGACAGTTGTGGCGCGTAACTCCCTTATATCCGCAACTATAACAATGGAGTACTTTAGGACTAATACAACGGGTCGAAACATGACCAGGTTTGTCGCAATTAAAGCATACGACCTGACGAGCAGGAGTAGAAATAGGGGTAAGAACAGTAGAACGTACGGAAGAAGTACGGGATCTACCCGTAGGCGTAGGAGAAACCTTAACAACTCGGTCATGTGAAGCAAAAGTATTTTTCTCAGTATTCGCAAACTTATAAGCAAAATTAGGGGGTTCAAAATGTTGAATCAGTAAATTAGACAACGACTTCCAGTCAGAAAACCTATGCCGAAAACCACGATACCAAAGTAACGCTTTCGACTCAAACAAATCCACTGCAGGCTCAAATAACTGCAATTCCGACACTTGGTGAGTTCGTCGGAGTTTTTAGACTCGTTCCAAAAAATCATGTACGGTAAGAGTGTTTGGATTACCAGAAAATTTCAAATTCCACTCCCACGCAGGAAGACCTTGGTAGGAAGCCGAAAAAGAAGTCATTTTTAGTAATGATAAAAAAGAAATTGGGAGAAAGCAACTAAATAAAGACTAACCGTTAACTCGATAAAAGCCAAAAGAAAATTATTGCAAATACAGAACCATCTAAAGCATATCCGACGGATCAACTTCGGGAACACTAATAGGAGCGAACCAACAAAATAGAATAGGGCTGTAGAATAAAAAAAAAAAAAACCGGAGGAAAAACTAACTCTAGACGTGACGGGGAGAACAAAATGTACAGAGAAGGAAGGAAGAAAAAGAAAAATCTTGGGCGCTAGCGTTTTCAATGGACTAGGATTATTGGCGAAAACACAAGTCCAATAATCTCAAATTAACCCACCAATAATATTAAACGTAAGGGCCGAAACATAAGTAATTTCAGGCCGAGAAAATGCGGGTCATGTAGGAACTTATGCACTAACAATAATACACACAAAAAAATCGGAGCAAAATTAACTAAATAAAATCACAGCAGAAATTAATTACAAAAAATCGCAGCCCCACGCCAGGGCGTCAATATTTTATGTTACGTACATTGACGTAACCTATTAAAAAAACCAAAAAAAGAAAGAAGTATAACCGGGCTCGATCGGCGAGTGGGCGGGGTTTTATACATACAACAAAAAAATTAAGGGAGACCTGAAATAAATAAAGAGAAATTTACACTCACGCATTCATACTCAACACAAAATATACCAAAAAAGGAAACCTATAATTTAAAAAAATATATGTACAATAGTACATGAGTACCCAAACAAAAATTAGCAATCCCTACGTAAACTTACTCATATATATATATATATATATATATATATATATATATATATATATATACACACACACAATGAACAGAAAACAGTTTTGAAATAGCAAGCTGTCGTTTTTAGGTATCATCCCCTAAGTTATTTAGCAACCAACAACAAAACCCTAACGCAACTCTAAAAACCACAGCTCTAAATGGTTATAACTATAAAATCAGATATGCCACATTGGCAGTACAATGTCTTAATCTAATAAAAATTTAGAACACAAAAAACCCACGGTAAACCAACAGTTATAAATTACGATTACATACAAATTCCCCATAAACGAAATTAATAACTATAAATTACGATTACATACAAATTCCCCAAAAACGAAATTAATAACTATTATCCCAATCTAACTAATGATCAACCCCATCACACGCATAAAGATCATCTTTCTACCATTATTAAATTTAGTTCACCAATAAAGCGGAAAGGTACTGGTTTGACCCGTCTCGAGAACCCATAGAAATAAAATATGAAACAACCACTCACCCTCGTAATTGTTGCCGTGTTTAATAACGGAGCAGAGGAAAGATATGCGTGATCCCACCTTGGAGTGGTTCTCGCATCAGAACAAGGGACGACCATTTATTACAGCTTTAAAGCCGCCGGACGAAAACACGCTGTAATGCGTGCCAGAAATTCGCCTCAACCAAAACGGAAACAACCACACATTCTTGCAGATTACAAAGCAAAAATCAATATTAATTTTGTTTAACTAAGCACCAAAGCTTACAGTAATATCGTTGTTAAGGCTTCAAAACTGGAAAACCCGAGTTTATTGCAATAATTTTGACGAATTTTTTCAAAAGGGAAAGCACATTAGCATCAATTATTGGATACTTGGAAAGACGTTCTCGCCTATCTAATTATGGCGTAAATTCTACGTTAAGGAATTCTAAGAAAGGATATTTATTTCTTTAATGAGCAGAAAGATTTATCAAGTAAAATATATAGGATATTTATTATTAATTGCAATACAATTTTAAACACGCGAAAAAGTTAAAAATTATTGTACATAAACTAACCAATTATTTCCGAAAATGAACGTAACAAAGTAATTGTTTGAAGTCCTCCCATCGTTTAAGGTCATGGCGACTTGCAATTAATGTTAAAGCTCTGCCTGTTAATTTACTGAGGATCAGGCGTAGAAGCATGATATTGCGGTCAGCGTCACCTTCTTTATAAAAAGATTTTAAAAATGTCTCGCAAGCAGTGATAAATATACCTAGAATTGCTCGATTCCCGTCGTATACGGAGATAGAGTCGAGATACAACCGCATATTTCCATGTTATAAATTTAATTCTATAATTACTTTTCAGTCGAGTTTGTATTACGATTAAAATAAAGTTGGTATCTAGTTATTTAAAAAATCACTTATCTTTTACGTATGCAATTACAAAGTGCTATAATTATTTGATGAATTCTGCTGAGCAATTGTCTCATCAGTTGCGTTAAACTTATAATTATAACCTTTGTTGAGATAGTAATGTGTTATTAATTGAGTTTCAGGTTTTCTGAATAATTTTAGTGATGGTTTCCTGCAATAAATTGTATAGAATTGCGTTATAATTTTGCGCGCTTTGTTTCCGACTTGTGCTGATTAATTCGTTTCAATAATAAATAATATGTACATAGACTCGCGTTATAAATATATCTCTATTATAATTAATTTTTCAGACTTTTGCTGATTGAATTCTTTCATTCATAAGTTGCTATGGAATGTGATAATAATATAAATGGTGCAAAAAAATGCATATAAAAATTCTTTCATTGCTTACTAGCTAATATCAATAATTGAAAAAGAAAATGGTTAGGATAAATGAACTTACATAACTTTCATTTCCAGTTTCATCTGTTTTTTTTCTTTGGGTTTGGTCGATTTTGTACCTTGTCCAAAATTTGTTGTTTGTTCTTCCAGATTAAGAATTGACATTCCAGATCACCAGTTCCTCGAATTTGGATATTCACTGAATTAAATGAATAAAATTAGGATGAGTAGTTGAACAACCAACAAGGTTAAAATTGTGAAGCTCAAGACTGACTGGCCATCTTGGGCTCTCGAAGGTATTTATGTTGTCCCTGCCCCTCACATTGCTTGTGGGAACTGCAGAGCTCATGTCTGCTTATTTCTTTATTTATTTATAAATACAAAGTAACAATCTTAATTCTAATAATTGTAATCTTATTGTCTACTGTGATCTGCCCCTGTAGTGTCATAATATGTGTGGAATACAATGTATTTACATCCGTTCTCATATTCCATTAACCTTTTATTACTTGTCCTTCAATTAATTATTCAATGTAATAATATAACATCAAATTTAATAATTCCTTTTGATTACCTATATATCCTAATTTGGGGGATATGCAACTCGCGGCCACTTGAATTAGCAAACCAAGTTGTAAATCAAAACATCTCTGAAATAAAAAGCATGGAAGGAAGCGAGTTATACCGTCAAAATTTAAAGTGAAACCACGCACATTTGATGGTAAAACACCTTGGCCGCCATATTTGAAACAATTCGAAGCTGCTGCAATAGCCAACGGTTGGTGCAACAAAGAGAGGGTATCTCCTTAATAGTGGCCCTACGGGGGGAAGCTCTTAACATCTTGCAAACGATACCCGATCACCAGCAGAATGATTACGGCCTCTTAACATCGAAGCTTGAGATGAGATATGGAGACGCTCACCTTCAACAAGTTTACCATGCACAAGTTAAGAACCGCTCGCAAAAGACAAATGAAAGCCTGTAAAAATTCGAAGCTAACATTGCTAGATTAGTTACATTGACATACCCAACGGCACCAGATAACTTCCTCGAACAACTGTTCAAACATTTGCGAATGGCATTAAAGATGGCGAAATACAGCAATCGCTAAGATTGGCACGGCTAAAAATGTTAGATGACGCATTGGCTCATGCGCTTGAATTTGAAGCTGCTAAGCAAACATCACACAAAGTAAGTCACAAAGTTTGGCCTACCTTAGAAGAACCTGATCAATCGCAAAACAGCATAGAAAAAATAATCAACCGTATGTTTAAAAAACAAAAGGCGGAAAGGCTGGAAAGACGACGACCGCGGAGATAGGGTATGCGATGCTGAAACTACGGTGAAGTTGGTCATGTTCAGAGACGCTGTACTCAACCAAAAAAACAACCGGTTGAGCAGCAGGGAAAACTAATGCAAGTCGACGTAAGGGGGCGAACGTTGACAGCACAAGATAGTGCCCCGGAGATTATCATCCGTACTGCATCGTCGATGGGAAGTCTGGACAGCATTTATATTGATGGTAGAATTAATGCTAGGGTTGTTCGATTCCTCGTGGATACAGGAGCGACAAGGACTATTGTGAGACCAGATTTGGTTGGTTGTGGAAAAGTATTACCTGCATCGGTACGTTTTCGAAGGGCAAGTGGTGAGAAAATTTCAACTCACGCAAAGACTACCGTAACGTTGGGAATTGGAGACAAACTAATTAATCATCGGGTGTTGGTAGCTGAATTTACAGAAGAAGTTATGTTGGGAATGGATCTCATGAGAGAATATGGGTTTCATGTGAACATGAAAGAAAATGTGCTTCGGATAGATGATGATGAGATTCCATTTCAAGGGATGTGTAACCAGACGATGCAAGTTTAAATGATTTGTGATATGAAAATACCCGAGAAGACGGAAATGATCGTGATGGGACGCCCGGATGGTAGTTTCTGTGAAGGACAAGTATGCATGATGGAAGCAACTGAATCGGGAATGGGTCAGGAGGGATTACTGAATGGAAGAACACTGGTAAAGTTTCGAATTATGATACCAATAAGTGTGCAAAACATTAATCCGCATACGGTGACCCTGAAGAAAGACATGATTGAGGGAAGTTGCGATCCAGTATGCCATATTAAACGTTGTGTGGACGACACAAAGGATAAACCAGCCATTGGTTGCTCACAGAAATTGCTGGATATGTTGATACCTTCGTGCCAAGGACTAAACGGCGACCAACTGGGCAAGGTAAGAGAACGATCGGACGATATAGAGGTGTGTGGATAAGAGTGAGAAAGGAGGTACGAATGTGGTGCAACACAAGATCAATACTGGAGATGCGCAACCGATACGACAACATCCCAATGTCACAAAGAAAGACAGCTATCCTTTGCTTAGAATTGATGACACCTTGGGTACTCTATCTGGATCTAAATGGTTTTCGACCTTGGACTTGAAAAGCGGATACTGGCTGGTAGGCTTGGAGCCAAACGATAAAGAGAAAACTGCGTTTACAATTGGAACTGAATTATGGCAGTTAAAGGTCATGCCCTTTGGATTATGCAATGCTCCTGCTACTTTTGAACGTTTGTTGGAGTTAATACTCCGTAAACTGTCATGGAAAACATGTCTGGTGTACCTAGAATATGTGATAGTGTTGGGCGGATCTTTTGAAGAACATCTTAAGAACCTAGTGGGGATATTCTAAAGATTACGAGTGGCAAACCTTACATTGAGCCCTAAAAAATGTCACCTATTTGGAAAAGAGGTGAAATACCTAGGACATGTCGTTTTGGGAACCGGAATAAGAGCCGACTCTGACAAGATAAAAACGGTGCAAGAGTGGCCTACACCAGCAAATATACACCAACTGCGCAGTTTTCTGGGATTGTGTATATATTACCGACGTTTTATACTAGGGTTTGCGAAGATTGCTAAATCGTTGACGAAATTAACCGAAGATGGACAAAAATATAATTGGAATGACGACTGCCACAGCGCATTTGTACAACTGAAACGACTACTAGTTACAGCACCGATTCTGAGTTATTCACGGATGTAGGATAGGAAACGTTCTTTTTCAGGTGCAGGACGGTCAAGAAAAAATAATTGGGTATTTCTTGTCGCAGCCAGAAAGGAACTATTGTGTGACAAGAAGGGAGCTGTTGGCCGTCGTCAAATCAGTAGAGCACTTTTATATGTACCTATACGGTCATGAATTCCTGTTAAGAACAGACCATGCTGCACTAAAATGGTTTCTGCAGTTTTGAAATCTTCAAGGGCAAGTTGCAAGGTTGATAGAACGGCTGCAGGAATATGACTTTGACACAGAACATCTTGTAGGAACTAGCCATCGGAATGCAGGCACGCTGTCTGTGTCCGATATACTGCAATCATTGCTTCAAGATGGAAGAGAAAATACGTGTCATCCATAGAATAACGGTAACTGACGATACTTGGCAATCCGAAAGAATACGAGAAGATCAGGAGAATGACACCGAATTAGGACGAATTATTGAGTGGAAGAGTAGAGGACGACGACCAGCTTGGGAAGAAATTAGTATTTCAAGTAGGAGCCTTGGTGAATGAAAATAGAATCTCGAAACGACGCCTGGAGTGTGAAGATGGCACTGAGAGATGACTTCAAGTGATAGTGGCGAGAAGCAGAGTGCCGTAAGTGTTGCAGCATTTGCACGATGGTATCTCCGGAGGGCACTTTGGCGTGAATAGAATTCTCGAAAGAGCGGGAGAGAGAGATTCTATGGGGTGAACTGCAAGGAAGAATTGAAGAAGTGGTGCCGAAAATGTGAGTTGTGTGCCTCTGAAAATCGCCCGGTCACAAAACGAAAAGCCCCAATAAGACAATATAACGTGGGAAATCCTTTTGAGAGGGTGGCCATTGATATAGCTGGTTCGTTTCCTGAATCGGAGAAAGGAAATAAATACATCTTGCTTGCAGTGGATTATTTTACCAAATGGTCGGAGGCGTATGCTATACCTAACCAAAAAGCCGAGACGGTTGCAGATGTACTAGTGAGGGAGTGGTTTTGACTTTTTGGAGTTCCGTTGGAATTACACTCCGATCAAGGTCGCAACTTCGAATCAGCGTTATTTCAGAACGTCTGCAAGCATCTTGGAATCAGGAAGACTGGAACCACGCCACTTCATCCTCAATCGGATGGAATGGTTGAAAGAATGAACAGGACGTTAGGAAAGTACCTAGCCAAAGTTGTCTATGAACATCAACGAGACCGGGACCAATATTTACATTACATTACAGTTACATGACCGCACAGGATACTCTCTCGCTTGTGTGATGTTAGGACGTGAAGTGCGGCTACCATGTGATCTTCAGTTTGGGTTTAAACCTTGAGAAGAGGTCGCATGTAAAGATTACGTTGATAAGATTCGCGAAAGATAAAATAGCGTTCACGAAAACGTCCGAAAGAATATCGAGGCGGCAAGCGATCGAATGAAATCACAATATGAGACGAGAGCACAAGAAGATGGTTACCAACCTGGAGATTTAGTGTGGTTGTACAATCCACAAAGGAAGCGTGGATTGTGGCCAAAATTACAAAGACAATGGGAAGGCCGGTACGAAGTGTTAAAACGAGTTAATGATGTAGTGTACCGGATCAGAAGATCTCTCCGTGGTAAATCGAAAGTGGTACACTTTGACCGTTTAACATCCTACGCTGGCAACAACCAGGAAGACTCGAGTAATGAAAATGGTGTTTGAAGAGTTATTAATCGTGAGCCAAATGTAGATTTTGAGAGTTTCATGGCGGCGTATGGTGGTCATCAGTCATAAATCTGACGCCAAAAACTGTTTTTTCAGTTACGGGACGTAAAGGTTTTAAAGAGGGGCCGGGGTTACGAACTATAACGCAACCCGTCAAACACGCAAGTTGCATAACCGAAATATATTCTACAGAGGTCTCCAACATTCGAGCAAACACCAGACTATGAATCATCTATTTAATTTTAGGGTATATATATATATATATATATATATATATATATATATATATATATATATACAGGTTCTTACAAAATTGCATGGCACTATTTTAAGGGAGTGTTCTTTAGCACAAAATAAACATAAAACTTTTAATAAACGTATGCCCTAAAATGTACCTCTGCGTCTGCATCTCTCTAAAAAATGCAGACGCAGAGGCTTGATACCTAAACACATTAGGGGGATGTATAGAAATGCATCCAACATCATAAACGTGTACAACCATAGACGACTAACAAGGATAAATCATCACATAAACAGGTCAGCAAGATTTATTATTAGTGTTGAAATTGAGAAGTGTCATTGCATGTTGGTTTATTATAACAGGAACTTGCAATTTATTATTAATTCTCTTAAAGTAGTTCTGCCTCCTGCATTACTTAAATCTTTTGATCTTAGGCAAGCTGCTAGATATGAATATTTACATCATAAAATTAAATCAGTTAATAGAAACAAATTTAATAGGTTGTTGGATGAACATTTGTACAATCCCAAACCTTATATCGATAATACTAAATGGGTTACGAATATAAGTGGTGCGGTAGTGCCTGACTTTGTGTTAAACTTTCTATCGTTGGGACCTAAGTTTAGCTTACAACCACAAACTACAGACATTCGTCTGGATAAATTGATCAGTCGCGTTGAATCCATCATTGACAACGATGTATTAACGCAGAAGAAAAAGGATGTAATTAGGTGTAAAATCTCTAATGGCATTTTGAACTATGCTAATAATCCCAGAAATAACCAACATTTCAATATATACAATGAGCATTTCTACAAAGTCAAAAAATACTTAGCTGACCACCCTGAAATTGTTGTTACCGAGGCTGATAAAGGTGCAGTGACAGTTATTATGAATAAGCACCAGTATATCGAAAAGTCTCTCAATCTTTTATCAGATACTTTTACTTATAAACCGTTGCAAAGGGATCCTACATTCACTACTCAAAAAAAGGGGAATGAGCACATCAAATTATTACATAAAAAGGGGATGTTGGAAGATTCTGAAAAGAATTGACTGAGCATTAACAACTCGACTCCTGGTAAATACTATGGATTACCAAAAATACATAAACCAGTCCTCTCTACGACCTTACATATCTACGGTTAATACACCTACGTATGGCATTGCTTCTTTCTTGACGAATATCCTCCAACAGGCTTTCCCTCTTGGTGGATACAATGTTAAAGATAGCTTCACGTTTGTGCGACAATTCAAGAATTTTCACCTACCAGAAGATCACATTCTTATTTCACTGGATGTAGCTTCTCTCTTTACTAATATTCCTTTATCTATGGTTATCAACATTATTAAGGACAACTGGAATAAAATCATGCCCTATTGTAATATGTCTGAAGATATGTTTCTGACAATCGTCAATTTGGTCTTTAACAATGCATACTTTGTTTTCCAAGATAAGTTCTACTTACAATTATTTGGAACTCCAATGGGGTCACATCTATTACCCATAATCGCTCAAATGATTATGGACAATTTACTGTCTAGTGTTCTACCGAGACTACCTTTTAGCATGTCTTTCTTGGTTAAGTATGTGGACGATATCATTTGTTCATTGCCAGCTCAATATGTTGACCAAACTTTAACGTTTAATGATTTTAATGAACACCTTCAGTTCACTTTTGAAATTGAAGCAGATGGTAAATTGCCTTTTTTGGATGTTTTGGTCATCAGCGATTCTACTAATCATCTGTTATTTGATTGGTATAGTACACCTACAAATTCTGACAGATATTTAAATTTCCATTCTAACCATTCCTTGCAACATAAGGTGAACACTGTTAAGGCCCTACGATACCGAATTGAGCATATATCAGACTCACAGTTCATAGCTAAAAATAAGGAATTACTGATTGACACTTTAGTGAACAATGGTTACCCAAAGGGAATGTTGCATAGATTGATTTATAGCAACTTCTTAAAAGTAAATGCTACAAAAATAGATATTACATACAAGAAGCTTCCTTATATACAGAAGTTATCTTCACTTTTAGTACGATTACTTAAACAACCTAAGATTGCTATCGTTTACGAGTACAATTACTCCATCCAGAATTTGTTTACGAAATTAAAGGATCGTACTCCAAAATTGTTAAACAGTTACGTTGTTTACAAGATCACGTGCAGTTGTAACAATAGTTACATTGGTCAGACCAGCCAGTGGCTCAAGAATCGCTTAATTCAGCACAGGAGTGATTGCAGAAAAAATTCCACTAAATGTGCATTGTCTTCTCGTGTTTCTGTAACCAGTCATACACCATCGTTCGACGACACCATCATTTTGGACAACGAAACCAATTATAAAACTGGGCTATTCATTGAGTCTTTTTACATTAGTAGAGAAAATAATCTTATCAATAATAAGATGGATGTTGATAGAGTTCATAATGTCTACTCTGCTTTATATAGTAATGATATTTTCAAACAACGTTAAAATATTACTTTTCATGTTATGTAACTAATGCCATTTTTGGACGTCCCCTGTCATGCCTACTTAATATTGTTACTTTCAATTTTGTCTTTCTGTTTTAACCGCCATCGTGGCATGACGTGCCCTTCAGGCAATGTTGTAATTTTTTAATTTTTGACCCACATTTATTATGTGAATCGTGCAGTAATTTTGATTCAATTTTCTATATTTTAATTGATCAAAGTAAGTAGTTAGCGTCAGGTTTTATATTTCTTGCTAATTTCGAATTTTTTGTTTCCATTTTAGTCTTTGAAAGAGGTTCAAAAAACGTACCGAAACGTTAGGTTATTGATTAAAAAATTAAATTTTAATCGGTTGTTTGATTTGGACTACATCCCAAAGAAAAAACTTACATGTGTATTATACTATATATGTGTATATATATATATATATATATATATATATATATATATATATATATCCCCATACTCTCTACCTGGGTTAAGCTCTGTTACAATGATCACCCAAGTGTGTGGAGAAGTCTTTATGGTTGCGGTGTTCGATCCAGTGCGACTTACGATGCCTAAATGTTTCCTTGGAACCGATCAACACTGGGGAGCTTCGCTTGAATACCGATCGCCGTAAAATATTTCACCTTGGGCCATATGAATTGCGCCTTTGACTTCCAAGGGGCTGTAATGGCTATGAATTACTCGACATTTGACTTTTGTCTTTTACCATTATTAATATTGCGGTAAGAGTCTAAACCTTGTAGACTTCCAATTTATTTACGCATATAAAGCAAACGGTGTCTATTTGTTAATAGGTGTAAACATGACAATTAGTTAATCCATAACACTATCTTACACCTAAATAACATACTAATAATATGTAACATTAAAAATTCCTTTTGGGAATATTTTCGGTCCAAACCAATTATTCTATATCGATTGCTAATTGTCAGAAATAGCTTTCATTACTTGTGGGACCTGTAATTACCACACCCACTTCATCACTTGGTCGCGCGCTAGGGCACGTCTGGGGCGTATCGGGTTGCGCGTCGGGGCACTAGCGGAGCTTCTCATATACACCACCATAAGTACATCCTTTTTCGCCTTCACCTCCATAAACATAACCTCCACCTCCGTACACAATCTCTACCTCTACCTACACCTTCACATACCACCTCCTTCTTCACACATATCTTTTGACACTCTACACCTCAACACACGACTTTCGCTTCTACCTCCACCTCCACACATAACTTTCGGCACCCTATACCACCACACACGACTTCCACCTCCACACATCACTTTCACATACCACCTCCACATTACCTCGACCTCTACGTACGACTTCTACCTCCACTTACACACCACACCTCCCCACATTACCTTCACCTCCACACACAACTTCCAACACCCTACACTTCTGCCTTCACATCCACCTCTACACACAACCTCTATCTCCACACACACAACTTCCACCACCCCACACTTCTACACCAGACTTCCACCTTCACACACAACTTCCAACATTTTACACCTCCGCCTTCGCATCCCCAGCTCCACCTCTACACACCACCTCTACCTCCACACACCACATCTAAATACTACCTACAACTCCGCGCACAAACTCCACCTATACACTCACACCTCCACCTCCACATTCACCTCTAGCTCCACCGTCACACACACACCACACACACACACACCACACCTCTACCTTCACCTAGGTATCTACATCCACTTCCAGTTCCACCTTCACACACCACTTCTACCTTTTGCTCCAGTTTACGTTTATTAATTGAGTAACATATATTATGGGTCACGCGGGATAAATGATCTTGGTATCTGACAAAAATGATCTTTTGGACCTTCAAATTTCTTATGTTGTCTTATAAGAAAACCGGTTTTTGTACTCGTGGTAACCTTGCTTATTTACTGATGTTATTTTGTTTAACTCACGGCGTATATATGTTATAGAGCTTCAAAATGATTTTTTTGCGAGGGAGGGGATTCAAAAATTTTAAGTTACGCCACTGGATATGAAGTTATCTTTTGTTACTAATGTTATCTTATATTATCTGTGCTAATTCATGATTAAAAATAAATCAAAATTATACCTTCGCATGCGAATTTTTCTAAAACCAACAATGTTATCAGCTGTCAATTTTAACACCATGTATTTCGGAAACGAGTAATATTTTATGTGGGCATATTTAACTTAGTCGTCTTATTTTTAATAAGAGAATTCTCAGTTGCGCTATGTGCCATCTTAAAGGACACCCTGTATATATATATATATATATATATATATATATATATATATATATATATATATATATTAAAATATTTGTTATTTAAATACAAGAATAACCGAAAAAAGTGTGCTTAGGTAGTTAAAACTAGGAATATGTGATTTTTATTTTTATTTCGATAGCTGTATATGATAAATGTAAGTATAATATAAGAAAGATGTATATCATAAGTAAATAAATCATAAATACTCCGTTATACCTATACGAGTTTATAATACCTTATGCAGGTGTCACGGTTCGAATAACTATGGTGTCTGTGCTTTGTATTGGGCTGAATGTTATGTCTCATTTGATGGCGGTTAGTAATATGCAGGTAGGTGTTTTACATACTTTAGATAAATCTAAATACCAAAAATTTGCTCAGTATTAATTTTATAATTTTTAAAATATTTTTTTGCCTGAGATTGTTAATTTATTTGATTATACACAACAGAAATTTAAAACAATCAGAATACGGCTCCGGATTGGCGCAAACTCAAAGCAAGAGTTTGCGCGTAGTTGTAAACCTTCTTGGTAGTGCTTTTATGTAGTGTTTTATAATGGCGTTCCGTTCACTTTGACATCTGAAAATCGTCTTTAGATAATGAAAAAAACTGTGTTATAATTGGTTCAAGAGTGTAACGAAACAAATAGTGCGAGTTTCTGTTATCAACCTCAACGTGCATTTGCGTTATTAGTTAAACTGGTACGGCGATTACATAAATAAAAGGTATGTAATGGACGCGCATAAAGCCTAAATTTGTATGGCTCTAACAAAGCAAGCTAAACTGATCATTCTGTAAAGGCGATTTTCGCTTCAAATGCTCGTTTCGGAACGTTTTTATTCAAATTTTGTTTACAATGGTAATGTACATAAGTGTAGATTTTACTTTTGTAAGGGTCGCAAGCTGCATTCTAAGCAAATTATGGTTCCTAAAATTATTTTACATTTTTTAAGAAGTAAGGTTATGCCCTATTTATATTGTTAGAAAACCATTAATTCTTGTTTATTAGTAAACATTTTAGTTTATTATTACGTAATTACGTTAACTTCGAATATCCTAGTATAGAAGTGGATTACTTGCTATCTTAACCATGGCATTGTTGTAGTTCATTGTCCTACAGGAGAGATAATTATTCATTGCAGTCACTTGACTAGATATTTACAAAATAGTTGTTATTCAGTAAATGTGAAGTAGTATTAGTTCGTGTGTTCCACCGTGTTCTATTTGTAATAATCCATACTTATGCCTGAAGTTGTTAGATATTAAATGATTTTTTTTTTGATAATGTCATATATTATACATATTCACTTTTACAATCAGTTTTGGCATTTTTTTATCACCTAAAAGCAGTAGATTTAACATTTTTGAAGTTTCAAAGTAGTTTAACACATTATCTATTAGAAACCACAAATTTGCGTTCTTATGTCCTATACAATGCCGACCTATATCCTGTGACTATTTACCTACAGCATCAGTTTGAATGCGTTATATCTATGCTACCACTAAAACGTTAAATATTCATTTCGTTATTTAGTCTTTAGTTATTGCATAAGTGATTCACATAAAATACACATTTATAATAAAAAATGCAAATCAGTTTATTAATAGCAAAAAATTTTATACACAAAATTTCTAATAATTAAAAAATTATCTCTTAAAAAATCATTAAATTTAAAGTTATCAACTTCTACATATTTAGAGTCACCAATCTTTGCATAAGGTTAACTTAATAAAAATATTTAAGTAAAATAATTTTATTGTTTTTCGAAGGACTACAATATCAAACAGACAAGGTTATTTTTACATTTTCTATTAAACTAGGTATTTCTAAGGGTTTATAAATAAAAAAGTTTAGCAAAATGTGAAGTATTAAAAAATTTTCTAATATAATAAAATTAATTCAAATATTTAGATATACAATATTGGGACAATACAGATCGAATTATTTACTACTACCTCACATTCGCTGTGCATCGCTCTCCAAATCTGTGACCTACATCAAAGTATATAATACAGTACTTGCTTAAGTTATTATCTGATATGCCTACAGTAAGGATTTAAGAATGAACATATCGAATTTTGAAGACGCATGGGCTTTCGTCCTTTATCTCCACCCCCTTGGATAAAATAAAAAATTGATTGAAACATATTTCAGGAAATAACACCTACTGCATCGGAAACTCTGAAGGCCATAAAGCTGTAATTGCCCACCAACTAATCCTCGGAAACATTCTCGCAGGAACATGCTTGTGTCACATGAACTCTGCCAAGTATGACTCCAAATAATCACGTGCATTCAATGTTCTGAGTGTAGTTCTGGTTTTTGGGTTGACAGAGATGTGCGTATGGTTGATTTAAAATATCAAAACCTACCTTCTTGAGTTCTGTAAGCTCTTTAACTGTTATGAAAATTATAGTTTCTTTCTTGATATGCTTCTTGATCTCCTTCATCTGGAACCCGAACAAGGGCTCGTGGTAATTACCTTCAAAGATCTATTGTGGAGGCAATACATTGGCAGCACATCAACTTATCGATTTCCACAATCATGTCCTCACTGTCAATCTTTTGTTGTGAATGCTAGCTCAACTGTTTAGTAACTATTTCTTGTATATAGTTGTTCCTGTTTCCATGGTTGATAAACATTATGATATTTATAATAAATATCAAAATATCCTATGTATACGATATATATCCAATATATATATATATATATATATATATATATATATATATATATATATATTGATATGATAATGCCGTACTCGGTGTTATGACGTTTTTACTTAACTCCACCGCTCTGTTCTCAAACCAAACTTAATCTTTTCAATTTTATTATTATGCCACGGCTAGCCCTTTTTAATCTACACAGAATGCACAACGTTACGATGATCAATTTTTCTCTTCTCCACCCCTTTATGATTACCTATTTGTTTGAATTGATAAAACGAAGTCAATTAATTTCGTATAATGGAAAGAAATATTTTTTGCAATTTTTGAAAAATATTTAAATACACCCTTCAATCAATCAATATCATATGTATCATTTATCCCAAAATTTATATGCTTTGAATTCAATCTAAAATCACCAAAAACTACCTTTTTACCAAAGAAACCTGGAACGTTTTAGACCCCTTTATAATATATTACATAAGTTTAACGTATGCAATGTTTGTTGTTGACTTCATTACAATTTTTATATAAATTGAATAAATTCAGTATTGAAATTTAAATAGAAAAATATCTTAAAATTAAATAGATCTGACCTGCTACAGGTTGTTCGGGTTGTGGATCAACACCCCTTTGTTGTTCTGATTCGTCTATCACTGCCCTGCTGAGTTGAACCCTTAGTTTTCCACACCACAAATTTGAAGCCCTATTATTATAAATATTTAGTTTAAATCAATTATCCCAAATTCTACTCACGTTAAACGGCAAAAGAAGTCTTCGTAATCGTTATAGTTTCCGAGATCGTTGCTGCAGACGTTGTGCTGATGAAAGTTCGTTCGAAAGTCATGATTTTAAATAAATATGTAATGATCGAATCCTTTACGGTAGCGACCCTCATTTATAGCTTTTCCTTTGTCTCTCACTAAGAATCCATATCCAACTTTATCACCATCACCGTCTTTTTTCCATGCAAAACGATACATATTTTTGAAATCTTCGAAGCTTATGTCTGTATTAATGTGTTCCGAATAGATATGTCTTAAATTCATTTTGTCATGCGAAAAAAGTATATTTGTAAAAAAATAAAAAGGTTTTTCATTTTTGTTTTTTAGTGAAGTAAAATATTAATATTATATTTATTACGTTAATATTAATATATAATTATAAAAACGAACGAACTAAAACTGAATTTTAAAACTTTTTAAAAAATATAAGGAATTAAGTTTTGTGCGAAGACCATTCTTTTCACTTAGCTTTGCCAGCGGTATCTTCAATTCATCATTTGTATCTGAATCTATGGGTTGTGCTTCCTTTTGAACCTCAGGAATGATATCTGATGACTTCTCAATCTTAAAGACCCAGTCTAAATGTACTTTTTTTTGCCCAGTTTTGATTAAGGTATTTGAACATAAATGTCAATTTGCCTACTTTTCATCACCTATCTGTTACAATTACGCGGCATATTTACCCGCCATTGTTATATTTTCAACAGATCACGTTATGATGCAATCGCTGTCTAAGTCAAATTTGCATGCACAATTTAAGTAAAATCAAATTACTCACGCGATGTGTATCTCGGAACTTAATCTCAGGATCCAGTGGTGGTTAAGGGTTAATTACGGCATATTGAACATCAAATTTTGCCATCCATCCTAAACTTCTATTGCACTCATAGGGGGTTGGAGGGAATAGGTACCAGGTACAATAAAAGCAAGGTACAGGAAACCTACATACCTGTTTCTAAAAAACACACTCCACTCAGATAGTTGTTGCCTGGTCCATGTCTCGTGGCTTAATCCTCGCTTTCGACACTCGCGCACATCCATATTCCTTCTGCGCAGACGCGACTGTCAGCGACGATGAAAGTTAGCATTACTAATTTAAAAAAACGCTGCAATTAACTTACAAATTATATCTAAATCTAAAAATGATACATGGCCAGTTTGACATGTAACATATCTCATTTCTTAGTTGTGATTGCACTAGTTCAAAGCTTGAAAAATTTTTTTCATGTTTTGCAGTAACAGCCACTGCAGGCAACAGTGGATAACAAAGGTATAAAAATCTTTTTTGAAGTTTCAGCCAATTAAAGTATTGTTCAGCATTATAGACTTACGCCATGGTATTAGAGGGATAGTATTAAACTCTTTGCGAAACAAATACGATAGAAAAATTTGATATTTAGTATGTGATACCATGACAATTGAAATGCAATTGGGGTTGTTTTCAAATAATCGAATTCTAATTGTTTCTGGTTGTCATTTGAATTATCATTGGTAATCTTTGGTCACACGAATTAGCTAAATAATGAGCACTGGTTAATGCCACTTGTCTTGGTTTATTGAAATGTTTTAAGATAACTTCTAATCGTTTCCAAATTTTTACAGTAATGGTAATTTTAGACCTATCTTGTTGCATTCTATCAAGTGGTTGCAACCGGCTTCATCCTTTCTAAAAAGTTTTTTTTGCATTAACACTTATGTGTATATCATTGTCAATTCTGAAAACATCTTTATTAATATATTCTTTGTGATTTTTTACACCTATTATCGAGGTAGGATGTCAATGAATCAGTAATGGCGTTCCATCTTTCCTCTTAAGACATTATGAGCTTTTTCCCTTCTATTGTTGTATCAGGCAGCTGGCAGATGTTGGCTTCTAAAGTATTTCATCACTTACGTGATGGAATCTTTCACCTGGAACCTGTATATCCTGTGCCAGCAGATTTGAAATATGTGCCATATTGTATACTGTCAGTATCATTTTGTGGTGTATGATATTAAGTTAGGCAACTTATTATACTGCAACATTACACGTGTAGATTGATTAAGACTTAATTGTTATTAGTGGGGAGCGTACTGTGCCGGGATGTTGCCTTGAGTTATACTCATCGTTATATTGATAATATAATCACGGGAGGTATTAATGTTAGTGATTATGACACACGTTTTTTTAAGCGTTTGGAAGATTAAACCAATTTAATGTTAAAGTTAATATCGAAAATTACAGTTTTATTTTTGTAGAAGCTTATCTTGTCTAGGTTATGTTTGGAAAAGGTATTTCACCTTGCAAACATAAAATTTGAGATATTCAAAATATAAGTACCCAGACTTGTAAATGCTATGCAGATGAAGGTTTGTTTGGGGTTACTTATGTTTTATTATAAATTTTTACCAAGAGAGTTACCAGTTGTCTTAGAATTGTTACATAACTTTACTAAACGTGGCATATCTTTTGATTGGACAAAGGATTGTCAGAAAGTATTTGCAACAGGCAAACAGTTGTTGTCTGAACAAACCCTACTTATACTGTACAATCTCACACTATCCTTAGTTCTAACAGTAGTAGTGTTGTAGTTAGGGCAGTTTTAGCTTATTTAGTTGTTGAAATAGAAAAACCTATTCTATTTGCTGCCTCCACTTTATCTCTGATAGAAAGGGGATATAGCCAAATAGAATCGGAAGCATTAGCAATTATGTTTGCAGTTAAAAAGTTTACAAGATAATTAATCGGTTGTTACAAGTAAGACAAGCAGGCCAGGCAGAAAAGAACGAAATCGGTAACGGAATGCTTGCTTGACTTACGATAACAAAGAAGGGAAAGAAAGATAATGAATACCACACTAACATAGTCGGTGATGGGGAGGGGGGGACCAAACAAAAGAACATTACTCAATTTGCCCTGAAAAATTAATTATTGATATAATTAGATGTCATATAGCATCATCTCATAAACATCCAGTTTGGATCAGAATTGACATTGATAGAAATGCATAGGTTAAAATTTGAGAAAGGGTGAATTTCTGAGGGCTTACTGGAAACATTCGAAAATTATAACACTTAGGATAAGTTTACGAAAATTGAAAAAAAAATAGGAAATAGCTTACTAGGAGTAATAAGACTTAGTATAGGTTTATGTAAATGGGAAGAGGTATGTAAATAATAAATAGTTTACTGGAAATATTAGAAGACAATAATATTCAGTATAGGTTTATGTAAATTGGAAGAAGTATATGTAAATAAGAAAGAGTTTACTGGAAAGATTAGGAGATAATAATACTTAGGATAAGTTTATGAAAATTGAAAGAAAGATAAGAAATAGCTTGCTGGAAGATAATAATAGTATAAGTAAATAAGAAATAGTTGACTGGAAATATTAAAAGATAATAATATTCAATATAGGTTTATGTAAATTGGAAGAGGTATATGTAAATAGGAAAGAGCTTACTGGGAGGTAATAATACTTAGTATAGATTTATGCAAACAGGAAGAAGTATAGGCAAATAACAATTAGTAAAAATGTAAATAAACAGAAATAAATGAAAATAAGATCAGTATAAGGGTCATGTGATAAAAACATCTGTGACAAGAAATATTTAGAATATGTGTGTGTAAATAGTAATCATTAAGGAAGTATTATAGAATGTTCAGAATAAATACGTGTGTATATAGGGGTGTAGTTGTAAAATAGGTTAGATTAGAATACGGATAGAAGTGTAAAAATAATTTAGAAGTTTGTGTAAATAGCAAAAATAAAAACAAAAGAATTTTGGACCAATGTGAATTTTGTCTTCACATTTTGCGCCAAAAATAACATTACTCACAAATTTTTGTTTTAATTTGGGGGAAAGTGTTATGTTAACAGGGTCATTTAGGGGTACATAGGATCACTAGTATAGTGTGCTTTATGCAAACACCATGAGGGTTCAGAAAACTAGACATTTTTACAAAGAAAATGAGAAATTCAACTATTAGGCAGGAAAGCAAGTCACAACACTCTGTATATAAACTATAGTTATAATTATTTTAAGAAATGAAAAGTACTCTAGAAGATTTAATTAAATAAACAACTTGGTAAGTCATAAAACGACGTGGTCGGAAGCTGCAACACAATATGCATGAGTAATGCATCATGATTACACTAAGAATCCCAGTTAAACAAGCAGGTTTGAAAATGTGTAAGATAGAAAACGCATATAATTTAAGACATAAATTAAATTAAGACTACGTGACCAGAAAGGTAAAATTCAACATCTTGATAGATTAGAAATAATTACGGCATGGTGATAAAAGCAAAATTCATCAAATTTACTGTACAAACAAGAAGTACGTGACCAAGGAAAGTGAAAATCCAAGAGAACCAATGCCAGTAACTTGAAGTCATATGTGCAGGAAATAGCGCATCAATTTCGTTTATACATCAAAAATTAGTAGAAATACACAAAATCTTGCATGTAAGAATCACCTACAAAGCTTTAATCATTGAACTATGTTATAATTCTTCAAACTTTCTACAATACAAACATTCAATTCTACGTACATATCTAACGGTTACTCAATTCTTAAAACACTCTCACTATCATACACAAACAAACTCCAACGGCCACCGAATTTTTCGAAATTGCCCCCATACCAACAAGCTCACATAAACATTTCTCTGTCTTTCTTTTCCAACCGAAACTCACTTTTTAGAAAAACCACTTGAACATAACACACGCACGCCTAACTAATTTCAACGATCCCACTCTTGTATATTCAATCCAACTGACAAAAGTTAATGTTTAAATACGCCCCTAATGCAACCCATGTTATACCTATTTCACTCTAACCTACATGCTAAATCAACTATCCTTTTACCTTGTCTTCAAACTGCGTCGTAAAACGACCAACCGCTTACCCCCTTCTAAACAATGTTTAAAATATGCTTATGTTAACACGTGCTATACTTATCTCACTTTTATACATACGCTCTACCCTCAACTATTTTTTACTTTGTTCTCACTCCACTAAACCTTGTATTCACTCACCTAATCCAACGAACGCTAATGTTCACCTACACCTATCTCACTTGTACCTATTCTATCTAATAATTTCTTCTTGTTTCCTTGTTTTGCAAGCTGCATTTGTAACTGACAACAGCTGTTTTACCCATTCCACCTATAATTCCATTTAATTGACTGCGATAACCAACACTACCTAGAATTTGCTTTTGTTTGTTCAATGTTACCTACGCTCCTTACTAATAATACCAGGAAAATTAAGACAGTTACCCTCGTTTATTATTTAATGTTGCTACGAAAGCTTCGACAAACAGTTTCAAACTTTTAACAAAAGTAACTGCCACTCTGCTTTTATAATCAATACGCAGATACTAAAAACGATTTAAAATGCTAAAGCTTTTGAAAATATACATCCACCTTTGCTGTAATTTATCTAAGAAGGTTAAATTGGTTTATAATATGAAATGTAGATACTCGCTTCTTCCCCTACACATTCCAAACACTTTTGGTAAATATTCCTATATTTAAATACGGCGGTTAAAATATGTTTGACTTTTTAAATGCTATCTTATCTACGGAATGTCTATATTATAACACACGCTAAATGATTATATGCAAAATTACATTTTAGCTTCTTGAAATATTACCGTAGAATTCTTAATTTCTAATCTAATGATTTGAAAAACGTTTTAAAATTTTTATTTATATTTTCACATACCGAATCACGAAGTAAATTGCAAAAATGCCTTTTTAACCCTCAAATATCACAGCAATATATATATATATATATATATATATATATAATAATAATTTTTTTTTAATACAAAAGCAAGATAAACGAGTTTATTTTACATGTAGAAAACATTCAAATTAATTTCTAATGACCAGCTCCAAGAAAAGTTCTGCATAATATATATATATATATATATATATATATATATATATGTTAATATATATATATATATATGTTAATATATATATATATATATATATGTTACTGTGATATTTGAGGGTTAAAAGGGCATTTTTGCAATTTACTTCGTGATTCGGTATGTGAAAATATAAATAAAAATTTTAAAACGTTTTTCAAATCATTAGATTAGAAATTAAGAATTCTACGGTAATATTTCAAGAAGCTAAAATGTAATTTTGCATAATCATTTAGCGTGTGTTATAATATAAACATTCCGTGGATAAGATAGCATTTAAAAGGCCATAAACATATTTTAAGTCGGATTTAAGTATAGGCATATTTTCCAAAAGTGTTTGGAATGTGTAGGGGAAGAAGCGAGCATCTACATTTCATATTATAAACCAATTTAACCTTTATAGATAAATTACAGCAAAGGTGGATGTATATTTTAAAAAGCTTTAGCATTTTAAATCGTTTTTAGTATCTGCGTATTGATTATAAAAGCAGAGTGGCAGTTATTTTTGTTAAAAGTTTGAAACTGTTTGTCGAAGCTTTCCTAGCAACATTGAATAATAAACGAGGATAACTGTCTTAATTTTCCTGGTATTATTAGTAAGGAGCGTAGCTAACATTGAACAAACAAAAGCAAATTCTAGGTAGTGTTGGTTATCGCAGTTAATTAAATAGATATATAGGTGGAATGGGTAAAACAGCTGTTGTCAGTTACAAATGCAGCTTGCAAAACAAGGAAACAAGAAGAAATTATTAGATAGAATAGGTACAAGTGAGATAGGTGTAGGTGAACATTAGCGTTTGTTGAATTAGGTGAGTGAATACAAGGTTTAGTGAAGTGAGAACAAAGTAAAAGATAGTTGAGGGTAGAGCGTATGTATAGAAGTGAGATAAGTATAGCACGTGTTAACATAAGCATATTTTAAACGTTGTTTAGAGGGGGGTAAGCGGTTGGCCGTTTTACGGCGCAGTTTGAAGACAAGGTAAAAGGATAGTTGATTTAGCATGTAGGTTAGAGTGAAATAGGTATAACATGCGTTGCATTAGGGGCGAATTTAAACATTAACTTTTGTCAGTTGGATTGAATATACAAGAGTGGGATTGTTGAAATTAGTTAGGCGTGCATGTGTTATGTACAAGTGGTTTTTCTAAGAAGTGAGTTTTGGTTGGAAAAGAAAGACAGAGAAATGTTTACGTGAGCTTGTTGGTGTGAGGGCAATTTCGAGAAATTCGGTGGTCGTTGGAGTTTTTTTGTGTATGATAGTGAGAGTGTTTTAAGAATTGGGTAACCGTTGGAAATGTACGTAGAATTGAATGTTTGTATTGTAGAAAGTTTGAAGAATTATAACATGCCTTAAAGGGAGAAGAAGGATATATAAACACCAAGAGATTGTTGCAGGGTCTCTTTAGTCTCTTAACGCTCTTAGTCTCTGAGCTCGAATCGCGTAAAGCTTTCTCTTAGTTTACAACCAGCTGATTGCTCCAACAGTAAAATACTTTAACGAGTGGATAAAAGAGTACTCTACGTCAGTAAAGATTGTTTTAATTTTAATTTGCACTAAGTGTGCAAAAGTATACAAATGGAAATGGAGTAAATGTCAGTGGTTGATCAATTTGGTTATTTACCAACAGCCAATGGTATTAGTAGCAGAGCTTGGGGAATTTAGATCCACTTTCAAACTCGTAGATGAGATGATGTCAGGGTCTAATGGTTGCAGCTGGCAGTTATGGTTATTGCAAGCCAGGTTGGGGTGCTCCTGTATGCTGCAGTCTTGGAAGGATTGATAGCAGGTCGTATGCAGTGATAGAATCCAGGTAACTGTTGCTTTTATTTGCCTATGTGCATTAACTGGTGCATAATGATTTTTGTGTATTGTGGGTATAATTGATGAACAATAGGAAAAACTGGGAAAGAGTTACGGATTGAATTTTTTCTGTTGTATTATTTTACTGTATTTTTATGTGGGAATTCATGTTAAGAAGGAGTTTATGATATTAGTAATATTTGGTTTTTTTGTACAAGGTAAAAGGGACTTTTTGCTGATTGATGTGCTAAAATTAGCACGAGAGGTTAAGGTTTACTATGAGCTCTTATTAAACCAAGGTTAATGTAAAACAAATGGTAAAGCCCTGTTACTTTCTCTAATAATTAATTGGAAGTAATTAATCTAGGGTAATTATGATTCTCAAACTGTATTATTTTTAAAGGGGATGTATATAATGTATGAATAAGGAGTTTACTTGTAATTTGGCGTGTATTTTTCTCTGAGTTATGTAATAAATGTATGTGATTTACCCGTAGCAGTTATTTTTTTGTAGTTAGTTGAATTGCAAAAATCAACTGAGCAGCCATGGCAAATTTCATTGTGAAGCAGAAAATTTTAAACTTTTTATGTATATAAGTAGCACGGAAGGTTGGTAGCATTTTGGCACCCATGAACGAGGGACATCATCAGAACTAGAGTTCAAACCAGAGCAGCTTTTGCAGTATTTTTGGCACCCAAATCGTGGGACACGAGTAGTAGAATGTTTAACATTTAGAGGCATTATAATTTGAATAAGGGCCGCTATACTTGCAGCCACGTCCCCAATGCTCCACCCGGAGGTACTACATTGGGTAACATTTAGAGGCAGCAGAAGCTTTCATATATATATTTCTGTGTAATTTGTAGGTTAAAATTGATTAGATAAGTACAGACTGCTTTATAATTTGGTTATGAGTGCAAGGTTATGCACACAAATGGAATAGAGTTTATTGATCGATTGATTTGGTGGTTTATCTATGCTAAATGGACCAGTAGAGTAATTGGAGGAGTTGAATGTACCGTAAATTGGTTTGAGAGAATTGAGTAGCAGATTGCCGTCACGGATGGTGTGATTCAACTTGGGGGTCGTTCCAGAACGTGCAGTCATTGATGAGGGCAACGTCATCGATGGTGTGATTGCTGATCCATGTGCGGTGGTGCATTCCGGGTAACAGATTTTTGTGAACCATTGCTTTTATGTGTTTATTTGTGCCTTATGGGTATATTTTTATAAACTCTGTGGACTAAAGAGTTACCTATTGAATGTTGATGATTTATTATTTGACAAATGCTTGTGGGAATTTATACTCATAAAACAATTTTTATAATATTTGGTTATGTACAAGGTAAGAGGGACTTGTGGGTAATTTGCACTGCAAAATTTAGCACAAGCGCTTAAAAGGTTTTACTATGAGCTTGTATTAATGTAAGGTTTATGGTTACCCCTATTACTTTAAATAGTTTTCTTTATGGACAAAATGTTATTTTGAAAATATTTGATAGAAAATGAACTATTTCAAAACCGAGGATGGATCTAATTTACTATTAATAAAGATTTTTGGTGTTGAATTTTCTGTCTGAATAAATCGAGGTGAATTTCTGTAGTCAAGTTTTCTTTGGTAGAATAGTAGGGTGGTATTTTTAGGTATTAGCAGCAGAGCAGGTGTGGCAAACTACATCGTTGGAGTTATTACACAGGTATCTTAGCAGCATTTATGGCACCCAAATCGTGGGGCCTTATTACAAGGGTAGAGTACGCAATATTTATGACGTCCCAAAAGTGGGGCTCGAATTAGCGGTTCAGCAGAGCATCCCAAGCATGGGGCTTCAATCCAGGTATACTTTGTGGTATATATATATATATATATATATATATATATATATATATATATATATATATATATATATATATATATATATATATTGCTGTGATATAGTTGCAATAACCGGTGCCCCTTTTATGAAATAAAAAGGTAAAATTTTTTCTTTCTATCAATTTTAATTTTAATTTTTAATACCTCGGCTAGTTTAGTTTTAACCACGCACGGAGTTTGCGACAATACGACAACAAAGAATTTTAATTTTTCCTTTTACCTCTACTTCCTATGCTTTTAAGTCAAAACACCATTAAGCACAACTACTATAATATTCTCAATATTTACAAAGCGTTTATAATGCATTTGAATAGAACCTCCTTCTAATAATTGAATTAAATTCTTTCAATAATTATCATTCCCGTTGATTAAACAAAAAGCCAGCAAAAATCACCCATGTTATTGTTATGTGAAGCCCTATGAACGTTCATTAAACTTCCTTCAATCTTTACGTACTTTATAACGTGTATTAAAACGATCTTTGTTGACCCTCACATAAAGTTTTCATGAAAGCAATGTTTAAAATATTCATAAATAAAAATACAATAAATTATTTAGATTGGCTAACCTGTTGTCTCTTTGTGGCTTGACTCTTCTCCAGTTCGGACCAGTTCCTGCTCCAACTGCTCGCTACTTCTGATTCAGCTTAGTGATTTAAATAGTCCAACGTTGAATCCAGATCTACTTTAGATATGGTTTGCATTTTTCTTTGTATAGCTTCTCCTGATCAATTCATAGATTATTTTAGAGTCCTTGTTAGATTTCTTCGTAGGATCCAGTAATTGTTTAAATACTTGTTGAATTTCCATGTCGAATCCAGTAATTATTCAGAGTCCTTTTGATAATGTAAAACTTAGAATCTATTTAAAAACAAACTTTTGTTACTTACGTTTTTAAGGATTAAAACGACGAACCTCATTTAATTATGCACTATCACCATTATATAATTTATTAACTATAAAATCATTTCTAATTCTTTCACGTAAATATTTTCTTTCAGGTGATGTGAACCATGTCTTAATTCAAGTTAAACTGATTTGTTTACAAATCCTGTCGTATTTAAAAAAACCGCCTATCTGTTGACAAGCGCATAGTTCAATGATTAAAGCTTTGTAGGTGATTCTTACATGCAAGATTTTGAGTATTTCTACTAATTTTAGATGTATAAACGAAATTGATGTGCTATTTCCTCCACATAGGGCTTCAAGTTATTGGCATTGGTTCTTTTGGATTTTTACTTTCTTTGGTCACGTACTTCTTGTTTGTACAGTAAATTTGATGAATTTTAATTTTATTGCTATGCCATAATTATTTCTAATCTATCAAGATGTTGGATTTTACCTTTCTGGTCACGTAGTCTTAATTTAATTTATGTATTAAATTATATGCGTTTTCTGTCCTACACATTTTCAAACGTGCTTGTTTATCTGGGATTCTTAGTGTAATCATGATGCATTACTTATGCATATTGTGTTGCAGCTTCCGACCACGTCGTTTTATGACTTGCCAAGTTGTTTATTTAATTAAATCTTCTAGAGTACTTTTCTTTCTTAAAATAATTATAACTATAGTTTATATACAGGGCGTTGTCACTTGCTTTCCTGCCTAATCGTTAAATTTCTCATTTTCTTCGTAAAAAGTCTAGTTTTCTGAACCCCCATGGTGTTTGCATAAAGCGCACTATACTAGTGATCCTATCTACCCCTAAATGACCCTGTTAAAATAGCATTTTCCCCCAAATTAAAACAAAAATTTTTGAATAATGTTATTTTTGGCGCAAAATGTGAAGACAAAATTCACATTGGTCCAAAATTCTTTTGTTTTTATTTTTGCTATTTACACAAACTCCTAAATTATTTTTACACTTCTATCCGTATTCTAATCTAACCTATTTTACAACTACACCCCTATATACACACGTATCTATTCTGAACATTCTATAATACTTCCTTAATTATTACTATTTACACACACATATTCTAAATATTTCTTGTCACAGATGTTTTATCACATGACTCTTATACTGATCTTATTTTCATTTATTTCTGTTTATTTACATTTTTACTAATTGCTATTTGCCTATACTTCTTCCTGTTTGCATAAATCTATACTAAGTATTATTACCTCCCAGTAAGCTCTTTCCTATTTACATATACCTCTTCCAATTTACATAAACCTATATTGAATATTATTATCTTTTAATATTTCCAGTCAACTATTTCTTATTTACCTATACTTCTTCCAACTTTCAATAACCTATACTAAGTGTTATTATCTTCCAGCAAGCTATTTCCTATCTTTCTTTCAATTTTTATAAACTTATCCTAAGTATTATTATCTCCTAATCTTTCCAGTAAACTCTTTCTTATTTACATATACTTCTTCCAATTTACATAAACCTATACTGAATATTATTGTCTTCTAATATTTCCAGTAAACTATTTCTTATATACATACCTCTTCCCATTTACATAAACCTATACTAAGTCTTATTATCTACTAGTAAGCTATTTCCTATTTTTCTTTCAATTTTCATAAACTTATCCTAAGTGTTATAATTTCCGAATGTTTCCAGTAAGCCCTCAGAAATTCACCCTTTCTCAAATTTTAACCTATGCATTTCTATCAATGTCAATTCTGACCCAATGTTCCTATAATAAGTTTTCTTAACCCTATGATTCTGAATCTTTCTTCAATAATGCACTAACTTTACTTTTCATTTCACCTGGACACTTAATATCTTTATTTTTATTTTTTTCCATCATCTAAGTTCTCCTCAAATTGATTTATATTCACACATTCACTATCTACTCTTAATTCTTCATCCTATTTTATGCATTTCTCTTTGCATATTACCTCTTTGCTTTCTGCATTTATTTTTATCACCAACTTATCTATAATATCCATTCACCATATAGCGTCCATTTTTAATCCAGGTGCAATCATGTATTCATTTTCGAATTTCTCTTTTCCTATCTCACACTTCAGAGTCACTATGTTGCTTATGCTTGCAAACTTTCTATTGTTTGGTGCTATTAAATTACACTTCCTCATTGGCATTATTTTCTTCATTAACTTTCCCCTTTTAATAAAATCTCCTGAGACGAGCGACACTTCCGCTCCAGTATCAATGAGTATCTTAATGACGTTGTTCTCTATATTTAAATTAATTATAGGCAATAAATTTCTACTAAAATCATTTTCCTTTTCAAGCTCTATGAATTTCCACTGATGTTCGTATTGATTTATTTCTAAGGGCTTATTTGGTTTGTCTTCTTTTAAAAATTTGTATTAGTTGCAGATGGGCCTGGCTGATTCGTAACCTCAGCATAGGTACCATTAATCCTACTTGATTCTGTCGTTCCTTCCTCGTGTCCTTGGTTAATTTGATTTCTATCATTCCTATTTCGGTCTCTTCTGTTTAGCTCTTGCCATGGTCGGTTTCTCAGATTCCAATCACGTCTAGAATTACCGTTGGAATTGTTCCTAAAATTTCCTCTATAGTTGTGATTTGTTCTTTCATAATACACTCGGTTAATTCGCATCCTTCTCGACGTTCTCTCTGGTTTTACAGGTTGAGTATTCGTTCAACCTTCCTCTCTATGATTCAATCCCATTTCATCATATTGCTGCAAGTATTCTAAAAATACATCACGATCCATGTCCAGCTAGATATTTAATAGTCTGTTTCTCTTCCAACAGAGTATTCAATTGTTTGGCTATACCAAATTTCTTGATTGCGTACTGTTCCCTGGTTATACCTAAATTTCTATTGTATCTCCCCATGATTAAATCATCTCTCACACTATATTGTTGAGTATCCCCCAAAAATATCTTAAAAATTTATTTTCAAAATCGTGGAATGTTGTTAATTCGTCCTTGATTAGATTAAACCACGTTTCTGCATTTCCTTTTATCATAGCCTTTACTAAGTTCAACTTGTACTGCTCATCCGTTATGCCCTGTGTTAGTGTTTTAATGTCCTTTAAGAATAATTTTGAATTAAGTTTATTGTTCCCTGAAAATTTCGAATATTGATACAATGTTAGATTTGGATGATTTATCCATAAGGGTTCCTGGTTATACATCATCCTGTTCCTGCTAAAATTCATCACGTTAATTTTTATATCCTCTATTTCTTTATCTACTCTGCGAAGTTCCGTTCCACAATTTCTCTCAATGTCCTGCACTTTTTCCTTTTTGTATATTTGTATATATATATATATATATATATATATATATATTTATTTATTTATTACATTTAAGATGTTGATGAAACACATATGTGTTTAACATCAATGGTCCGACATAATAATGTGTAACAGCAATGATCATGTACATATAACTTAAAAATTTATATCATAAGGATAAAAGTGTGGATGCGAAGTTTGCTCTAAGCTACCAATTGTATTGCATTTTCAATATATTCTTGAGTTGTATAAAAAGCATTGCTAATTAGAAACCGTTTAATTTTTTCTTAACTTATCTAATGGTAAAGTTTGAATACTGTTGTGTAAAACATTAAAATATTTAAATCCATAATAATTGGGACCGTATCTACTTCTTTTTATTCTGTGATATGGGACCAATATTTTATTTTTGTTCCGTGTATCAAAATGATGTACACTGGCATGAACATTAAAATCATTGATATGCTTCTTAACCCAGACTACACAACTAAAAATATAAGCACAAGGAAAGGTAAGTATGTTGAAATCGATAAACTGTTTTCGACAGTCGGCTCTGTAGCTTAAGTGTTCCATGGCTCTGATCACTCGCCTTTGTAATCCCAAAATACGGTTTGCAGCTGAACAATGTCCCCAAACTTCGATTGCATAACTTAAATGACTATGAAACATGGCAAAATAAACAGATTTTAATATATTTAAAGATAGAGAGTCCATGAGAGAACTTATGAAAAAAAGAGTTTTGCAAAGTTTAGAGCTCAAGCTTATACAGTGATAGTCCCAGCTCAGCAGATTATCCAAAGTAACACCAAGAAAATTCACATGGTTTGATGTATTATAGTCATTTGTTTTTAAAGTGAAACACAATTGGGTAGTCTTTTTCTCATTTAAGCAAAGGTTATTATTGACAAACCAGTTAGATGCCTGATCCTGAGTGTATTTACTTCCAATTAAAAATTGTTGCATATCAGAACCCTGATAATAGAAGGTTGTATCATCCGCATACAAAATCACATTTCCATTATTCAACTGATAAGGGAGTTCATTAATAAAACAAATAAAAAGGATTGGTCCCAAAATGGATTCTTGAGGAACACCATTAGCAACAATAAGATTCTTGGAAAGTTTACCATTTAAATATACTTTTTGACTTCTATTCTCAAGAAAAGATTTAATAAATGTAGTACTACTTTGATCAAAGGAAAGTTTCGTTAATTTGTTAATCAATAGTGAATGGTTTACACAGTCAAAAGCCTTGCTCATATCACAAAAATCAACTAATAGGAACTGGCATTTGTTAAAAGCAGAAGTAACCTTACATAATAGGTTAGCAATAGCATCAGATGTAGATACATTTCTTTGGAATCCAAACTGTTGTTTACACACCAATTTACAAGTTTCCAAATCATTTGTAATTTGATTTTTCATAATAATCTCAAGAATTTTAGAAAATACAGGGGTTATAGATATCGGTCTATAGTTTTCAATACAATTTGTGTCTCTCTTTTTATATATTGGTATGACTTTTGATTTCTTAAGTTTATCGGGAAAAATTGATTTTCTTATACATTCATTAATTAGTTTGGTTAACGGAAGTAAGATAATATTTACTACAGATTTTATCAAAGCACTATTTAGATTATAAATATCCCTGCAGCTGCTATTTTTTAACGATGAAATTGCATCACGTACTTGATTGCACGCTCACTATAAACGAATTTTATATTACTGTTAAAAATTGTACCAGTAGAAGTCTTGAGTGTTGCACTGTTTAGCTTTTTAGTAATTTGATCAGTATTATTCTGAGCAGTAATCCTTTTTGAATTTGTATTTGCTATAATTCTATCAACAGAACTAATAAAAAGGTCATTGAAGGTGTCTGGCGTAAAGCCATGTACTGATTCGTTCTTATTTTCAAAATTCATTTTTCTTTTGCGATTTAATAATTTCCATTTGAGTTTGTTATTATTCCCCGCTTTATTAATGAAC
This sequence comes from Platerodrilus igneus, assembly GCA_036346225.1. Taxonomy (NCBI): domain Eukaryota; kingdom Metazoa; phylum Arthropoda; class Insecta; order Coleoptera; family Lycidae; genus Platerodrilus; species Platerodrilus igneus. Next base: position 884,951 of record JARFIW010001181.1, on the reverse strand, counting down.
TCATCATGCGCCCTAATCTTGGCGTCTTTTAGCGCTGCTCTATATCGATACTTGAAATCAATATCAATATTCCTTTGGAAAATATTACTCAAACATTTCAAATACATAAAATGTTTTCTCATTGCCCTTAAATTTTGATCAAACCATTTTAATTTAATTTCATGTTGAAAATCCTTAAATTTCATAGATTTAATTGGAAAAGCTGTAGCAACAGCATCAACGAAGATGTTTATAAAATATTCATATTTTAGATTTAGATTTAATGTTTCATCGTTTACAAAGTTCCAATTCTGCTGCTCTAGAAGTCCGTAGAATTTTATCTGTCTTGCTTTTGTGAGAGGCTGATAAAAACTTAGTGACTCAGTTCTTTTAGGTCTTTCGAATATTGTATGGGTCAAAAGCAAACCCATATGATCGGATAAACCAGTGTCAATAACCTTGCACTCCTGATTTGGTGTGTTGGTAAAAACATTATCTAAACAGTTATTAAATCTAGTTGGTTTCGTATTCAAGAATTTAAAACCAAAACCAGTAAAAGAATCAGTTATATAGATAGAATCATTGTCATATGAACCAAACTTAACATTGAAATCACCGCAAATATAAACACTGTTTTTATGTAGCTTACCTAAAATTTTAAATACCCTGCTGAATGTTTTGCAAAACAGTTTTAACGATCTTTTATTGGGTGACCTATATGTTGTTATAATAAAAAGATTTAATTGCTTGATATGAATGGCTGCAACTTCAGCATGAAATTCACTTGATAATGCATTAATATCGGGCATTGGAACTATTTCGTAAATAGTATTTATATCAACTAAAATAGATACACCACCCCAGCATGATTCTGCCTACAATAGTTAGAAATAGGGATCAAATTATTGATTCTTAAAAATTGAAGTTCATCATAATTAAGATTTATCTCACTGAGACAAAGAACATTACAAGACAAATTTTCCGAAGCAAAAAATGCCTCCACACCATTAACCTTATTTTTAACTGATTGTATATTAATAACAAAAATATTTAATGTGTTTAAGGGTATATCCTTAAACCTATTTTTGGTTTTACCCACAGTCTCATTAGTTATTAATTTATTAGAATACCCTTGATAACCTCTATCATTATTAGACCATGTAGAGGGTAACACTCCATCTCCATTAAATAATGGTTTGTCATATAGTCCTAAAAACTCTCCCTATTATTATGTAAACTTAATTTCTTAGACCTAAAAGGTTTTACTAAAATATGATACCCCCATAGTTCCTGTGAGAGCACTTTTTCAATATCATCCATTTTAACTCCAAGCTTAAAGGATTTATAACCATCATATTTAGTTTGTAGTGGATTGCAGGAAACAACTTGAATGCCACCATTAGCAAGATGCTTAATAATATCTTCATTGCTAAATTTCGGATCCACCCTTGAAACAAAAATGAAGGATGATTTAGCCACACCATACACTGTAGATTCAGTATTATTACCAATAATTAAAGGTTTTTCTATATTTGTTGGCTTCCTAGATAAGGCGCCGACTAATTTAGTTCCATATTCTTTAGGACTTTTAGATTTTTCGAGATTAATTACGGTACCCATAATTTTACGTTGTTTATTTTCAAGTACAGTAATAGATTCCTTTTTTAGGTTAGGATCTTTATTTACTTTTGCCAGGGAAGCAGCTGTACTATCGCTCAGGCTTGCGCATTCATCTTGTTTACAAGTTTGGGCTTTAACCTTGACATTTACATTCCAATTTTCACCGGATGCACAAGAAGCGTCATGATTAACAATATCATATGTTTGCACCTTTAAGTTTAGTAGTGAATCTTTGATTGTATTCGTATCATTAGAATTGGATTCCATAGCTTGCGGATAAGAGAGCTTGACTTTGGTTTTCCTGATAAATGTAATTAAAGTTGACTCTTATTAACATATTGTTTTCTTTTAATAAAGCAATTTCACTACGCAAAGCTCTTACTAGTTTTTTATAAACATCTAGCAAATCATCTATATTACACAGTCGCTAGCATTAGTTTTAATTTCACCACAGTGGCGTAACTACACCCCTGCCAGCCCCCGCTATGCGGGGGGGCCCCAAGTGCAAGAAGGCCCAAACGATAATAAACTCAACTTATTCATCTTCAACGTATTTGGCAGGTAAGAAACGGTCAAGAAAATATTGCAGATAATTCAGAAACCGCAGGTTAACGAACGTTTTCTTGATGTTACTACTAGGAACTGCTGAAATACAAGAAATAATAATTAAGATAAATACTGAACACCACCTGCAGCCTGCATCCTTTCTTCTTTCTATCCGTTCTGTCCTATTTTGTAAGGGTTAATAAACAGATGAAAGAGACTGTAAACTTTAATAACAAAGATGTCTATATTATTCTTAAGTGATAAGTTGTATAAAGTGGTAAAGCATTATTAAACGACGTATAGTAGGGTTAGTTTGGTTTGTGGGATTTTAAATAGGAATAAAAGGGCTATTGTCTGTACAGTACAGATTCACAGGATGGCAGGTAGCTTAGTAACCTTCGCTTTCTAGAAATATAATACTAGAAAGAAATTCATTTTGTGGTTTCTAGTCAGCTGGTTGCAACGTATTTGCATTAGCTGCATTATATATAACGGAAAGGAAGTAAAAAGCATTCCAGTACGTTTTACTCAATAGTGTTGTGTTCGTATTACAGGAGGTCTTTCATATTTAAACGTAAGTATTTATATCTATTTTTATTAAACTACTATTGATTTGATCATAGTTGAAGTCGCGCTGAGAAATACATATAAATAAATCTTTAAGCATTCAATAAAAATCATTTATATTTTGTTAATTAAAGCATTTAAAGCAAAGTATGTATGTGTTATTTGTAATTTCAAAAGGCTTTTAAATAATTATTACTTATCTAATTACATTATAATTAATTTCATTCAAAATTGCAGGAAATAATATACAATGAGCACTACAAGCGGCGCTGCAAAAAACGAAAAGGAAACTATTGGAAGAATCAAAGAGCAAGATTCCAAAAATAAGTTCCTTTTTTACTTCTAAAGAGTCCGAAAAACAAGAACAATCTATGAAAGAAATTGGGCTTTCGACAGTAGCATCTACTAGTTCCGCTACAGACGAACAGCAGTCGTCAACAATTTTAAAAACTCTCACCCAGGGCGCAAGTACATCACATAATGACGGCCGCGATAGAAATTTGGAACTAGATACCACTACAATTACAGAGGTAAATGTGAGTAGTACTTTTCACTTAATGAACTATCTATGGATCTGACGAAAGAATATCCAACCGATTTTGCACATTTTTTAAAAATCAATGTTTTACAACATGACAATTTAAGAAAAGAAATAATTAATTACGGATTGTGTAGACCAGATGGTGCGTTTCCTAAAGATAATAAAAATAGAAGTTTTTCAGTTCACTATTATTACTTAATAACTGCAAGCGAAAATAAAAGCAATACGTTAAACTTACCACACAATTCAAATGGGTGGTTGTGTTATTCTAAATTAAAAATTGTGTTTATTGTCAACCATGTTGGCTGTTTGCTTCAGTAAGGTCAAGTTGGACGACCGGAATTAATGATTGGCAGGGTTTATAAAAAATTAAAGAGCATTTGCTTGCTCAATCTCATTTAACTTGTTGTTTTATTTACGATATGTGGAAAAAAATTATACCATAGATAAGAAAGATACTCTACTATTAAAACAAGAAACTGAATTTTGGAAAAATGTTTTACACAGACTTTTCAATGTTACTTTAACACTATCCCAGCGCATGCTGTCATTTCGAGGACATAGAGAAAGTTTTTCTGATTCAAAAGACAGTTACAACGGTAATTTCTTAAGTTTAGTTCATTTAATTAGTAACTATGATCCTATATTACAAAAAGTGCTTGAACGACCCAAAGCTTCAATTAAATATCTTTCCCAAAAATTCAAAACGATATTATTAATACTTTAAGCGCACACTTAAAAATATTTTATTAAATAAAATTAGATCCGCTCCTTTTTCTCAATCATAATAGACACTACACAGGATATAACTAAGATTGATCAATTAAGTAAAATTGTAAGATATATTGATTTTAAAAAGACAGCTTGGGAGAGGTAACCAAAATAGATATTTGTGAAACTTTTGTGGGTTTTACAAAAGTAGAGTCCCGATCTGCTGAAGGACTATGTAATACTATATTAAGCAATTTAACCAACATGCAATTAGATATAAATAAATGTAGAGGGCAGGGCTACGATGGAGCTAACGTTATGAGCGGTACGTATTCTGGCGTGCAAAGAGAATTTTAAACATAGAGCCTGCAGCCTTATATATGCACTGTAGTGCCCATAACTTAAATCTAGTCATAAATGATGCCGTTAAAGGTATAAAAGAAATAGAATCGTTTTTCTACTTTTAGAAAACATATATACATTTTTGCTAATAGTATAGTAAGATGGAATTGGCTTTCTGTTTTTAAAGAAAATTTCACACAATTGAAACGCTTAAATCCGACACGTTGGGCGGATCGAGTAAAATCTTTAGCTGCCATAAGAATTCGGTATAAAGATATAGTAATGTCTCTTAATAAAATTATTATGATATCAAAAAAACAGATGAACGAAATGACGCAAAGCAAATATTAACTAGCATGGATAATTTTAATTTTATTTTTTAAGTGTTTTTAAGTCAAATTCTAGAAGAGCTTAACAAGCTCTCACAAACTGCTCAGAGTGAAAAGGCGAATATTAATCAGATAACTCTCTTATTACAAAAAACTTTAAAATTTTCAAGGAAACAAGAAATAACTATTCCAACATCAAGGAGGAAGCAGCGAAAGTTGCAGGGCAATGGAATATTAAACCGGAATTTATAAAAAAGGCAACCAAAAATAAAAAGCATTACGATGAATTATTCAATGATTATCGATTTAATGATGAAGAATTTAAATTTAAAATAAATGTATTTTATCGCGTAATGGATATTATAATTTCACAGCTGCCGAATCGTTTTAAATCGCTTTTTCATGTAAACGAAAAGTTTAATTTCTTAGAACCTAATGTATTTTTGAATTTAACTGCAGACGATATTTTATCTAAGGCAAAACAATTGCAAAAATTTTACTACAAAGATTTAAATGATGCTATAGGTATAGAACTTACTACACTCAAAAATAATAGACTTATTTGTGATGAATTAAAAAATGTTAACGGTATCTTACAATTTTTAGAATATCTAGTACTTTCCAAATCTACAGGTTCTAGCAGTTTTCCAAACACCATAACAGCCTTAATGTTATACCTAACTTTACCGTTAGCGTTGCAAGTGCGGAGAGATCTTTCTCAAAATTAAAAATTATTAAAATTATCTTAGGAACCGCACTTCACAAGATAGATTAGACGATTTATCCCTCTTAGCAGTAGAACATGACACTGCCAAAAATATGAATATAGAGGATACAATAAACGCGTTTGCAGCAAAACATGCAAGAAAAACAAAATTTTGAATTTGATTTGGAATGTCTGCTAGCTCATAGGTTTTTACTGTATCAAATTTTTAGGTGTAAATAATTTTGTGCGGCGTATAAATATGTAGATTTAATATTAATTAACTTATAAGTTTGAATTTATGTAATTTGGTTTTATAATTAATAAAGCACTTGATTAATATAGTATATGTATTTAATTCTATACTGCTTCCTTCTCTACATGTACTATAATTTAAAAATATGGCTAAATATAAGCCAGTAAAAGTAATACATTTTAAAGAGAGCCCACTTTAAAATTTTTGCGGGGGGGCCCAAAAATCGTAGTTACGCCACTGTTTCACCATCATATTTATTAACAGACACAGAATCAAGTAACATCACATGTGGTTGTATAACATCGCCATTACAGCAAACAACACTCAAATCATCACTATATTGTAGTTTTTTCTGGTCAGCACAACTCCTATGGAACAATGCCTTACAAATCTTACAGGTTACGCACTTCGGACCCCCCCGAGGCGCCTCTGTCACAAACTTTACAGTAATTTTTCGCGAGTTTATTTACACGCGAACTGTCAAACCCGGCCATCTTGTACATATTATATATATAGATATATATATATATATATATATATAGAGAGAGAGAGAGAGAGAGAGAGAGATGTAAAAATGCTATAAATAAACCCAATAACTATTCTGTTTATTTTTCTGTGCTATTAATTGAGTGTTCTATTTTATGGTATTGGACAGATCAGAGTTCCATTCACATTAATATTATTTCAACTTATTCACTAATACTTTATATATTATTTATTTATTTATTCACATATACGGATTACACCTTTAATATTGATAAATAATGCTATAAATAATTTAAAATATTAAAAATTTTAAAACTAACATGAATTATAAAATGTATGTCAAATTCATAAAATACATAAAAAAACTAAATGAAGCTCACTGTGGGTTTCTAAACAGCCCATTATACTTCCCTTTTAAATTCCTTTTTAAATTCTGATTGTGAAATTCCTATTACATTATAATCATGCGCATTAGCAAACCTAACCATCCTAGTTAGGGGGCAGAAATAAGTATAATTAACCCTATGATAGGGCACAAAAAATAATGATTTATCTCTGGTATTACGCAGTGGTATCCTAAGACTAATCAGGCTAAGTAATTCGGAGCAATCAATATCTCCTGCCAAAACTTTATACAAAACCAGAAGGTCATTATAATCACGTAGGGTTTCTAGAGGTGGTAACTGCAAAGCCTGGCGAATGAGGTCATACTCACAATTAAATTTACTGAATACTGTTCCAGTCTTATATGCACAAAATCTTAGAAACCTATTCTGTACCGCTTCAAGAGTTCGAATGTGTACATTATAATGGGGAGACCAGATCGGAGAGGCATACATAAGTATACTCCGAACGTAACACAGATACAATATTCTAATCGCTGTCACTGAAAGGTCGTGCGCATGCCTTGAAATAAATCCTAATGCTCTTAGAGATTTTGAAGTAATAGTATTAATATGAGGAACAAAAGATACCTTACTATCAAAATAAACACCCAGATCGCGTACTGTATCAACACTTTTCAAATGTGCTCCATTGATAGCGTATACATACTTAATGGGGTTTCTAGAAGATGAGAAAGTTATACTGCAGCATTTGGAAATATTAAGAAACATCCCATTATTCTCACACCAATTATAAAATGAATCGAGTTCTTTCTGAAGCTCATGACAATCAGATTCACTCCCAACTACTCTGAACAATTTACAATCGTCAGCAAATAGTAAGAACTTTCTGCCGGGAAGAAACAAGCCAATGTCATTTACAAATAAGTTAAATAGCAGAGGCCCTAAGTGTGACCCCTGTGGCACTCCAGATAAAACTTCCATAGGTGCTGAAATCAAATTTTTAATCTTTACCGACTGTGACCTGCCACTGAGATAACTCTTTAGCCATTCAAGTAAGTAATGCGGAAATCCTATGGCTTTCAATTTTCCTAACAATATGGAATGGTTGATTTTATCGAAAGCTTTAGAGAAATCTGTATATATATTGAATCAACCTGCAACCCACTCTCCAAAGCAGTGGTAATTGTGTTTTGATAGACAAGTAGGTTAGAAACTGTCGATCTTTTCTGAGTGAACCCATGCTGGTTATCACATATTGCTTTACAACAATACCAATTTAAGTACACAATTAGTAACCTTTCGAGTAGTTTAGGTATAGAAGACAACAGACATATTGGCCGGTAGTTTCTAATATCCTCTTTATTGCCACTTTTAAAAACAAGTATGACATAACATGTACTTCACAACAATGAAAATTTTTGAAGTTTAAATGTCAAGTTAAATAGGAATTGAAGCGGTTTACACAAAGTAAATATACACCTCTTTAGAAAAATAGGTGGAATCCTATCAGGACCCGTTGACAACCTATCAGGAAGGGATCTGATACCATTGAATACCTTCTCCAAGCAAAATTGTATAAATGGGATATCAACTTGTGAATCGGTCATAGAAAGATTAGTATCGAAAGCCATGGGGGTATCATTATAGTTTCCTACGAAGTGAGAGGCGAAGAGATTGGCAATCTTCGCCATTATTAGCAGTAATATCATCAAGAAACAAGTTCTCCGGTAAATGTTCCCCTTTTAAACTATTAACATAACTCCAGAATTGTTTTGGATTAGAACAAATCCCTTTATTTACATTGGACATATAAGTAAGATAACTGCGTTTCGTAGCCTGTTTACAAAGGTAGCGTAAATTACTAAAACGTACATAATCAATCTGGGAACGGGCTTCCTTAAATATAGCATGTGTTCTCTTCTTCTCATGTATTAATGATATCAAGTCCTTGGAAAACCATCTGGGAAAGGTAGATAATCTACGAATGATTACTGGTACAAATCTAACAATGGCAACATTGATTGTTTCATAAAAAGTCCTAACAGATTCATCAATATCCAAATTATTCAGGAGAGAATCCCATGCAATTTGTCCAAAATATTCATTTAATGCGATATAATCAAGCATTTCTAAAATCTCTATAAGTTTCATTGAATTGTAAAGATCTACACTTAGTAGTAAGAGATAGTTTGCATTCGAGAGCCTTGTGGTGGTAATTATAGGGCAAAAGAGAATCGTTAGCAAGCAACACATCAATTGAGTTAGATACGTTAGCAAAAATTACGTCTAGAAATACATTGTGGTCATTAGGTATATTATTAAATTGTTTAAACCCCAAGAAATTAAAGTATTCTGCCACCTCAGTAGCTGGGTACCCCGGTCGACAGTGTACTAATAATTCATCATGCGATTCCCATACTGCGGCTGGTAAGTTATAATCTCCAAAAATAAAGAAAGAAGAAGCAGGATACTTATCAACTACTTGCTCAACTGCCGAGCAGTGGTCATAATACACCTCTGACGAGGATCCTGGAGGAATGTAAACACCACCCAGAACAAAATTAAATTTACCTTCCTGAATTCGATAAACAAGTGTTCAATATTCAAGACTGTAGTACAAATGGTTTTGACTACAAACGGTAAGTCTTTCTTGGTGGCAATAAGAACCCCACCACCACGTTCTTTAGTACTGGTTAGATAGGAACGGTTCACTCGGTATATTTCATAGTTAGAAAGTCCCAATTCTGCATTAGAAAGATCTTCATGCAGCCAAGTTTCTGTCAACACAATCACGTCATATTGGCAAACAAGAGCCGATAGAGCAAAATCAACAAATCTAGTGCGCATACCTCTAACATTTTGGTAATAAACTGAGAGTGAGTAAGGAGTTGTGGATTTATTATTATTTAGTTTTTGGGGGACATTCTTGACCAAACAAGGTACTCCCTGTTTATGGATAATTTGGTGATTTAGTTCTCCATGCTTATAACGTTCCTTAAGTTCTTTAAGATCAGATGCATATCGTTGCCTTTGTATATGTGTCAGATCCTGACTGACTGAATAACCATGGTTAGTGATGACTCTTTTGGCTTTAAGTACTTTACCAACTCTACCAGAGCTACATAAAGTAACCTTCAAAGGGCGAGGCCTATCACCAGCAACCTTACCAAGGCGTATAACATTGATGAAATCACTGGACTGCACACCAGCAGCCTCCAAAATTTTAGCTGCAATTTTATTTTCATGTGAAATTCTCTCATCTATTTGCGAAGATTTAGATTCACTTGCGTTAAAAACCATAAAATTGTAGGCACGCACTGTTCTCTTTGTTTATAGTTTCACAACTACTTGTACTGTCGTTATTTAAATCCATAGAATTCTTTTCTTGCTGTAGGACTGCAAACTGCTGTTTTAAATTATCCAATTCTTTTTCCAGAGCAGTAAGCTTTTTCAATAACAGAGGAGCTTTTAATACTGTGGTTCTGCAATCCTCGCAACAGAATATAACTAATCTTTGAGATTTGAGTTAAATTGCTCTAACTTCGGTAACATTTAAAATAGAGCATTTTTAGGTAGCATGAAATGTTGATCCACAACTATCGCAGCAGATCTAATTTTCATCATCTAGAATTTTTAAATTGCAAAAGTTGCAAGCCTCAGACATTTTTAGAATAATTAAAATTAAAATTAAAAATGAAAGTCTTCCTAGATCCTGTACTGCACAATTAAAAATTAGGTCCTTAACATGTGTTCACAATAGTTAGCTATTTGTAGTAGTTATCTATTAAATTTATTAAATATGTTGATACCAGTTGTGTATTTTGAACATATGTTATGCCTCAACAGATAAATACAGGAAAATTACTATAAAACAGCTTACAACTTGTGTTTAATGGATCCCTGATACCACTTAGATTGATCATTCCATGGCCCAGATTATACTGAGCAGACAGGTATAATTTTCCAGAAATTATGTCCAAAAATAACCATTCAATTAATTAAATCCACAGAGCTGTTAAAAACACACTGTTCATATTAAACACTTTAGACCTTTTTTTACTTTACTTTTTTTACTCATTGATATACTGGTCCTTTGTAAGACAAATAAGGAGTAAAAACCCGTTAGTGGAGTGAAATTCTTATTTTTTCCTTTAATTAATATGCGATCCTGCATGATACTGCATCAAGAACTTATTAACCACTATATCGAAGAAACATATATATATATATATATATATATATATATATATATATGTAGATATGCAACCCAAGTTGCACGTAACTAACTTCATAGGCGTGATAGAAATGCAAACGTGAACGCCCTTTAATAATAGACTCGCCAATCAACATACCTTAAAATCGAATAGACTCGCCCGGGAATTCCGATTATTACAATACAAACATTAATTATGATGATCAAGGAGGCGAGCTTTCGTTTCTTGTTGGATATATATATATATATATATATATATATATATATATATTGACAGGCAATAGCCAGGAGCAAGCAATAGCTTCTGATCTTCTGAGTTTAACCTTTTATTATGGTACACCAAAGCCTTGAGGTTAAACCAAAAGGTTGTGCGTTACGCACTAACACGGATACTCCACGCTTTGCCGGCAAGGTGCACCAAATCCTACCACCAGGGTTTCGACTTCCATTAAAGGAAGTTACTTCGTAAAACATTTTGGTATCAACATCTACTGCTGAACGCGGTTTACCGATATCTGATGTCAGAGTCGTCCGTTATGTCCCCGTCTTCACCATCCACCATCACTGAAGCGGACCTAGCTGCGTGGATATGTGAATACCACACCCAGCACTAGTTCCGATGCTTTTTACTAAGAATCCGCCATCAGTACGTATCACCGATAAGGGAACCCGCACAGTACATGGCACCGGCGTTATTGTTAGTGTCCTGCATGATAATGTGATAATGATTTGTACTTTAAGTCTCTGTTTTGATTTGTTACAAATTGAATATTTTTTTTGTGTCCTTAAATGTGTTTGTGTCACAATAATTCACTGTAACAGATACACAAAATTACGTATTTTAAATTTATTTGTTTTATTTAATAAAGAACACCACTGTACCATTACTGTGTGTCTTTATTTATGTAGTTTTTTAATTATTATTATTGATACTTATTTACCCTATTGGATTGATTTATAGTGTTTTAACAGTGAAATGTGCTGTCCTTATTTATTTTATTTTTCTGTTATTTACTAACCATTAATTTTTTTTATTTCAGTGAGGCGAATCAGTCTTGGGGGTGTCTCTTCTTTTTTACTATGACCCCCCTCTATGACTGGTTAATTAGCACAGCATTCTTCCTTATTTTTTTTTGTTTCGATAATCGAGGTGGACCACTTACATTGCTTTTATTGCTTCCTTCCTTGTTCACATAGTATATCGTAATAGCTTTGCCTTACAAATAATATCTTAAATATGACATAAAGAAATCATATAACTTCTGGATAATCATTCGCTTTCGCTTTTACTATTAGGATGACCACTCACAAATCTTAATCTCTTAATTTTTATTCAAAAATAATTCCCTAATTGGATCTTATTATGTAGAAAATTTATCATGGTAAGTCGAATAATTTAATATCCACCTCTTTAAAATTGGATTTAAACTCATTTGATCCGTTAGGTATATTTATTTCTGTATATACTAGGAAGACCTTATTGTAGGCTGTTAACCCTTTTTAATTAAAAAATCGAGTTGTATATACAACACTCTCACAAAGACCTGCACACAATACAAAACATATTATCATATAACGTAAATTAATCAATAGATGTTCTTTTTTAAAATTTTAAAATGTATAAATTTATTTTATCATAAAAAAATCTGCTTTTTCCAAACCGTAATTATCATTTAAGGCTTCTAAATTGCTCAAATCGTTTTATCAAGTACGCCTTTCCATCCAAATTACTACATATAGTGTGTAACAAACCATTTCCATTACATATGCCTTATTCCATTTCAGAAGACTCTTACGGTAGTCTCCATTAATTTTTAATTTTTTATTCCATTTTTAAAACGATTATAATAATCTACTTCCTTGTGAGTAGCAATCAACTTTTAATGTCGTTTATTTCAATAATATCGTTTGTCTTCAAAATAACTTCCACTACTAAATCAACATAGCGTATTATTAGATTGGCATGGTGTCATTTGAATCGAAACTGAACTGCGTTCTCAACATTTATTGGCCTTATAAACCGAACTTCTAATATGGTGTAAGCATGTAGAATTTTTGCGGTAATTTCTAGTTGTTGTTAATTGGCTGGGTCTCGAAGACGTAGTGCAATATTTGAAGATTTATTGTTTCCTAACGGCCTTGAGCTATGCCGTAATTGATGTCAGTTCCGTATCTTATCAATATTCAAGATTTTAATTGCCCCCCCCCCCCAGCTCTTTTATCATTCAATTGTTTTATTTTAGTAATTCTTTATTTTAGAATATATGCCAATAAAACACTTTCCTAGTTTACAATTAAAATACAATCGTACTTCTTCTTAGAACATGCGACTGTATTAATTGAATACGCTTTCATTGAAATACGAATGTATGTTTGTTATTAAAAGGAAAATGAAATTAAAATATTGTACATGCTGCTTCCCTTAAAAATAAAAATTATGCGTAATTTATACACAATTGAGTACTTTGATAACAAAATTTGTATGAATCTATTGACTACTCAATAAAATTTATTGCAATGCCCTTGTTTACATGTAATGAATACAGCTGAACGTAAATGCATTAAATTGTCTATTTAAAGAGAAAACTCTTTGAAAAACGTCCTCCTTATTTGTATCTTAATACGTTATTTCTTCAGCATTAGGTTTATGTAATAAGAATGAAAACCCTTTTAATCACAGTTTCTATGCATTTATACTTCATATATAGAGAACAGCATTTTCACAAATACGCTTCTATAAATGTCTACATAATTAGGTTTTTTTTCTTAAATTTGCTCAGGTTTACGGTACTACATGTTTATGAGATGATGCTATATGACCTCTAATTATATCAATATATAATTTTTTCTATTTCAACAACTAAATGAGCTAAAACTGCTCTAACTATAACACTACTACTGTTAAAACTAAGGATAGTGTGAGATTGTACAGTATAAGTAGGGTTTGTTCAGACAACAACTGTTTGCCTGTTGCAAATACCTTCTGACAATCTTTTGTCCAATCAAAAGATACGCCACGTTTAGTAAAATTATGTAACAATTTTAAGACACTGGTAACTTTCTTGGTAAAAATTTATAATAAAACATAAGTAACCCCAACTAAACCTTCATCTGCATAGCATTTACAAGTCTGGGTGTATTTTGAATATTTCAAATTTTATCTTTGCAAGGTGAAATACCTTTTCCAAACATAACCTAGACAGGATAAGCTTCTACAAAAAAAACTGTGATTTTCAATATTAACTTTAACATTAAATTGGTTTAATCTTCCAAACGCTTGAAAAAAACGTGTGTCATAATCACTAACATTAATACCTCCCATGATTATATTATCAATATAACAATGAGTATAACTCCAATCTGTGAGTATTCAATCGATTATTGATTAAAGAAAACTGAGTGCACTGGCTAAACCAAAACACAATCTATTCTGTCGATGCAATGACATTTAGCAATACTTTAATTAATTACAGGCAACCAATTAACACTTGTATTTCGAATAATACAACTCAATGATAATGTGCTACATATGCATAACTGCATATCACTGACAAGTTACTATATCCTACCAGAAGAAGGCAACATCCCGGCACAGTACGTTCCCCACTAACAATTAAGTCTTAATCAATCTACACGTGTGATGTTGCAGTATAGTAAGTTGCCTAACTTAATATCATACACCACAAAATGATACTGACATTATACAATATGGCTATTCAGCACATATTTCAAATCTGCTGGTACAGGATATACAGGTTCCAGGTGAAAGATTCCATCACGTAAGTGATAAAAAACTTTAGAAGCAAACATCTGTCTGCTGCTTGGTACAACAATAAAAGGAAAAAAGCTCATAATGTCTTTTAAGAGGAGAGATGGAACGCCATTACTGATTCATTGACATCCTACCTTGATAATAGGTGTAAAAAAATCACAAAGAATATATTAATAAAGATGTTTTCAGAATTGACAATGATATACACATAAGTGTTAATGCAAAAAACTTTTTAGAAAGGATGAAGCCGGTTGCAACCACTTGATAGAATGCAACGAGATAGGTCTAGAATTACCATTACTGTAAAAATTTGGAAACGATTAGAAGAAGACCTTAGTATACAGTCACAAGTTATCCTAAAAATTTCAATAAACCAAGACAAGTGGCATTAACCAGTGCTCATTATTTAGCTAATTCGTGTGACCAAAGATTACCAATGATAATTCAAATGACAACCAGAAACTATTAGAATTCGATTATTTGGAAACAACCCCAATTGCATTTCAATTGTCATGGTATTACATACTAAATCTAAAATTTTTTCTATTGTATTTGTTTCGCAAAGAGTTTAATACTATCCCTCTAATACCATGGCGTAAGTCTATAATGCTGAACAATACTTTAATTGGCTGGAACTTCAAAAAAGATTTTTATATCTTTGTTATCCACCGTTGCCTGCAGTGGCTGTTACTGCAAAATTGGAAAAAAAATTTTCAAGCTTTGGGCTAGTGAAATCACAACTAAGAAATGAGATATGTTACATGTCAAACTGGCCATGTATCATTTTTAGATTTAGATATAATTTGTAAGTTAATTGCCGCGTTTTTTTAAATTAATAACGCTAACTTTCGTCGTCGTTGACAGTCGCGTCTGCGCAGAAGGAATGCGGATGTGCGCGAGTGTCGAAAGCGGGGATTAAGTCACGAGACATGGACCAGGCAACAACTATCATAGTGGAGTGTCTGTTATTTTAGAAACAGGTGTGTAGGTTTCTAGTTAAGAAAAGGTGGCTACAGAACAGTTTTTAAGAACCATTTAAGAAAAAAATTAGTCCAAAAAAGAATAAAGTTCTAAAGTTAATAACATACCTTATACTGTTTAACATTGTGCGTATCATAGGATTTCGAAAATTACACTTTTGTATATTTCTAAAAGTTATGTGAGGTTGTGACATCTGAATTTACTATTAGATCTTTGTATTCTAATAGAAAAACCAGGTGTTTGGAGAAATCTGGTCTTTCTTCCTAGTTAAGAAACTTTGCTAATTGGATGTTTCAAGCCACTGGTATCTAGTTCCTTTATTGTATAATTAAAGCCATTAACACTATTGCCCCTCTTGTATCCCCCAGCAAGCAATGTAGGAATCTTTAACATGTGCAACAGCATTAATTACAATTATGAGTGTGTATTTTTCATCAACATGTTCTATTAACATTTTTGCTACATTCCATGTTGAAAAGCAAATCCTGAATCTTGAAATTGGTAAAGTTACGCTTGTACTTGACTAATCCATGAAACCTGCCTAGCTACTTGTCCGTTATTAAACTTCTTTTGTCTTAAACAACAAATAACAAATGTACCAGAATCCATTTAATTCAAACATTTATAAGTGTATTTACCGTATTTGATTTTGCATCAAAAATTATTAGCACGTTATAATAGAATACATTCTTAATATACAGTATTTTTTATGCATATCAAAGCTTACAACACAATTGTTTTGCACTATATTATTAATGGTATATTATTTAACAAATGAGTTATGCTAATCATTACTCATTCGGCAGCTGCGCTGTGAGCTTGAAGGTTGAGCAGCATAACCCAAATGAGTGGTTGAATACTATACTTTTCTCATGACTACACGTTCTTTCATTATCAGACATTTTCTTTAAATATTTAAACAATTGTCACAAATACTGACAAGCAAAAATTTATTTATCAAAATATAACAGCACACTTTGCATAATACGAAATTTATACTTTGTGGACTATAAAAAATGAAAGTTTGTATTGATTGGTCGGATGTCGTAAATTATGAATTGTAACCAACAACCTGGAGGCTCCAGATTGGTTAGAGGTGTTGCATTATGGATTCATAAACATTTACAAAATAGTGAGTACTATTATTGAACAATTGTTAAATGTATATAGCGGGTAGTCATAGGAAAACTACTTTTTTAGTCTTCGCTAATAAACAAATTTCATCCCTAAATCATATTATTCTCTAAAATGCCCCATCTTATTTACCATGCATGTACAACATTTGCAGGGTTCTCTATTCCAAATCAAATGGGATTGTAGGTATTCTATAAATTTATTTAAACCTTTAGATGGAGCTTTGGAATATTCAAATTGTACGACTTGTCTTAAACGGCTGGAATTCTCTAACAAAAAGAACAAATGACAATTAATAACCTAAAACAATCTTTTAAGTACAACATCCTGTATATTACTTATGTTTTGTATTTTTTATTTTTTGTTACTTCAAAAACAAATGATCCACTAATGTTATTTTAGATATATTATTTAATGTGGAAATGAAACAAATGACCGATTACCCATTATAACACTAGCAAACTTTCTAAGAAAGTACTACACCTAATGTTAATCGGTAAGTTGGTCGACAGAAACTAATGCGTTTCTAGCTTAATAGTAACATAATTTTGTCTGGTTTAGAAAAGTAAGTCAAGCATAGTGAACGTAAATTAAATTGTTGCTTGTTTTACAATGAGAAAAAACCAATGACCGGTTTTGCTGTGATTCTAGCTCATCAGATTGGTGCATTTCTTTTTGCAAAACAACCAACAAAGTTCTTGAATTATATGGACATCTTTTGTACTTATTAATATACCATAATTCGTGTGTAATTCAAGAACTTTGTTGGTTGTTTTGTAAAAAGAAATGCATTAATCTGATGAGCTGCAACCACAGCGAAACCAGTCATTGGTTTTTACTCTTTGTAAAACAACCAACAATTTAATTTTCATTCGCTATACTTCATTTACTTTTCTAAACCAGACAAAAGTATTTGTTACCATTATTTAATGGCTTAATATTAGTCGGTAACAACTATAAACGTTTCTATTTTTATGGAAAATGTTTTATTTATTCTTGCTATCACAAAGTTCAGTTAATACATGATCATTAAACATATTTTACGCCAATTTAAATTATTTGTGTAAAAAAAAGAAAAGCATTTCTAAAGCTGTCAGGATAAAATCTTTTTCTTGCACCAGGGTTCTTTATGCATATAACAACCCTAACTTTGCAAATATAGGTAAAAGCAATATTCATAAGTTGTTATTATTGAAACAAGACAAAAATAAAAGAATTCGACAATCAAATAAAATGCAGGCTATTGTATTTAGAATTACAAGACTGATAACATATCTTACGTTTTTTTTTTATTTATTTATTAATGCAAATGTGCTAAAATTTAGTAAAATATTTCCTGTGTTATATATTTTCTTAATAGATCTACTTTCTGCATTACAATAAACATTATATTATAGAATGTGAAAATCTATTTCAGATGGTTGAAGTAGTGGGTGCCAGGCAGTTCCTTACAAGTATAAATAGCACATATATAATAATTAGATCGTGCAAGACTGATTGGAAGCACACTTGAGCCATGTTTTATGATCAAGGACATGGAGTAACTTATACAGGTATAAAATATACAATGGATGCTTAGAGGTCTCAATCGGAAATGAAGCTGAGTGGACTAGAAACAAATAGCTGTATATCACGTGCATAAAGCTGAAGATACTGTTTTTTGACTGGATGCCTAGTAATTCTTTATTTATTTATTTGTTTATTATTTATTTATTTATTAACTCAATCCAAACAGGTTTGAAACATAATTACATGGATAAACCTTAATGTAATTAACTTAACAGTGAATTTGCATTAACACATACATACATATCTAAATATATATGTGCCGCTATAAGCACCCATTAGTGTGTACACTTATACAAGCACATACAATGCATGCTCGCATGCTCATGCACACATATGCCCAAGCACACATATGCCCAATCTCACACCCACACTCCTACACTCACTCTAACACATACACGTGCATTCTTATGTATGTATATATTTTGTTTACTGATTCTTTATGTTTTCTTTCATGCCTATACCAAAATGCCTACTAACTCACGTTCCTTTGATGTAGCGATTTCCATATTCACTGAATGAAAAATTCTCGAATTAGCTGTACCCATAATATAGAATGAATTTACTCAAAAATATTTCATAATTATGTGCTAAGTCTAAATCTAATAGTACATAAAGCTTGTTTATTAATCACTGCAACATGCTGTATGGTGAATGTATGGAGAAAGTAGCAATTGGTAATCTAAAAAGTGTAACTGTATGAGAATTTTTGTATGGTACGTTTAGTTTAAATTTTGATAACAAGTAACTTTCTGAAGTTGTATAGTTCACACCTTGTAGCAGTCTTATAATTAAAAAAAAAAAAAATGTTGTGTTGCATAGAGGACTTTGTATTTGAAATTCTTGTCTAAGTTCTACAGACCTAACTGTATTGTAATTGGGATATATTTTGTATTTTTTCAGATACAAAAAATGTACAAATTTATTTTGTACTTGTTCTAATTGTTTCACTTGGTACGCTAAATGTGGTTGCCATATGGTAGAGGCATATTCAATTATTGGCCGCACTAAAGAGAAATATAACATTTTGGTTTTTATATATTGAAACCAACTTGATTGTCTAATTATAAAACCCAGTATTTTATAACTCGCAGATGTTATTTTTTCAATATGCGGGTTGCAATTTAATTTACCTGCATAGGTGACACCTAAATCTGTTACTTTTTAACCCTTGTTAGTAATTGCCTATTGATAGTATAATTGTATAGCAATGGCATCTTACATCTCGAGAATATCATCACTAAACACTTTAGTATATTAAAAGGTAGCATATTGTGGCAACTCCAGTTCTAAATTTTGTTTAGATCTCATTGTAAATTCACACAGTTTTGTGCACCTTTGATTACTGAAAATGCTTTTAAATCATCAGCGAACATTAATGATTGTGTAAATTCAAATGTATCTGATAAGTCATTCTGGAATTCCTGAATTTGCTTCGAACTTACTAGATGTATTACCATTGAACTTTACCATAAAGTATGGGATTTTAAGTATTATGCAAAATTTTTTAACATAGTTCTTGATACACCATAATATGCCAGTTTGTTTAAAAGTATCTGAATGGTGTACTTTATTGAATGCTTTTGCAAAGTCGGTGTACAGGGTGACATTAGTTTTATGTTACTAATTTAAAGGGGCGTGGAGACCAAGAAGACAAGCAAAAATTGTTAATTAACTTGTGGTCTAAAATGAATTATTAAGCTAGAAATGGACACACAAATAAAGTATCCAAATTGTTCTAGAATCTCTGTAATGTTAGTTATGTCACGAATCAAATACACAATAATATTTTTGTTTAGAGTCAACCGACAAAGTTGTGACACTATGCAAACATAAATTATTGAAATATGGTGTTTGTGAGTTGTACAATAAAATAACCCAATGCACTTTAACTGCTACTAAAATCAGTTTAAAAATTGTTTAAAACATACTGAACTTCTAATGGTAATCACAAAAAGAATAAAATTTCTTTATGCTGATTTTGTTGACTGTATTAGGTTTCTGACCCCGTAGTGTGGAGGTTCTAACAATTCAGCAATAATCCACTTTAAGTTGATTGTACTTCTCACTGAAAGTGTTAAATGTTTTGCAGGCTTGTTTCTTATGTTTGCTTTTGTTTCTAGTGTCGGACGATGCAATTCCATCATCTGCTTTGGTATTACACTTAAAGCCAGTGTTGTAAGTTAACTATAATTATACTAGGTTTTAGGTAATTAGAGATATTATGTAGCTTAGTGAACTGCGTGAAATTTGAACACCTGAAATTAATTCATGAGTATGATGTGATTCAGGTTAACAGTAGCATAGGTGGGCTATTTTTTTATCAACATATAATAAAACAGCAGTTCTAAAACTTTTTGAAGTAGATCTAGGTCGAGCATTTAAAAATTGGTTCAAGAGTAAAATACCTTATAGGTTTTTTTGGTTAGCCTATCAATCGCTAGCACTTCCTCAACTTAATGACATAAAACTAATGCCACCCTGTATATAACATCAAGTTGCTTACTGTTTTCTTAGGATTCGTAAATTTTGTTAGTAAATACAGATAAGTTAGCTGAGGTTGATTTTTCAATATGAAGCCATGTCCTTTGCTGATTACTGGTTTCATATGTTATAGCAAAAATTTGTTCCATCAATTTAGATGGGGTAGAAATAATTGATATTGACCTATAGTTTTATACTTCAGATCGTGGCTCTTTTTTGTGTAATGAAACAATAATCGATTTTTTACAATTTCCTGAAAGGTTGAGGTTTTTAAGATCAAATTGAAAACGTAAAGAAGAGGAACACGAAGATACTATGAGCATCCTTTTAATATATGTGAAGGGATCATATCAACATCCGCCGCTTTTCTTGGCTTCAGCCATTCTACAGTATTAATATAATCTTCGTGCATTATATACCGTATGTTAAATATGTCAGTAGCATCATTGATGCAGTACACTTAGTTTTTAATGTTATGTGCAAAATTAGCATTATTTGTATATACCAATTGAGGGTATATATATATATCAAATTCATTTGGAGCTTCATTATCATTGAGTGTGTCCCCGAACACATTCTTTATACCGACTACATTTGTATTTTTTATTCGTTTGTTTTTATGAAGAGCCAAAACTGACTTGAATTGCTTACTATGGTTTCTTCTGATCTCTTTAGGTATTCAGTGTATGCAGCTTGTGTTTTGCATTTGAACATACGTCTGGCTTCAATGTATTCTATATTATATGACTGTGAGGTATACTTCAGTTATCTAAATTTCTCTTGTATTTTGTAACACTTAATTACCTCTTGTGTATACCAGATGGTATAACTACGCTGCTTGGAAATTACTGTGGGCACATGTACATTGAGTATACCATATATAATGAACATTTCTTGAACAGCATCATTATTGAATAAGACTTTTTCTCAGCAAGTATCTCTAAAGATACTGCAAGGTTGTAAAAATCCACCTCTTTAAAGTTGTAATGTCTATTACCCAACAAAGCTGATTTATTTGTCTTTCTTAGCAATATCTATCTATGGTTATTGCAATTATGGGCAATAAAGATCTTCTTTTAGCAAACTTTATTGTTCTTTTTCAACAAGAAAATTGTATCTAGAAACTGCGGGCACAATCACTAAATCCAATGTTTTATTTTTTAGGTTTAATATATTGTAGTAATTGCTATGATATGGCCATACTCGCCAGGTGCGTAACGACCAATTGCTTGCTGATCTCTGTACCTTAAAAAAATTTAAAATTAACACAATTAAATTTATGTTCAAATTTTGAAAACGTTTCTAACACGCTTCCTATTAGACCAAACCATGTTTCTGCGACACCTTTTAGCATCGACCTTACCAAATTCAATTTGTTCTGTTCATTTGATGATCCCTGTATCAACGTTTTAACGTTGTTCAAAAATATCTTTGGGTTTAACTTGTTATCGCCATAAAATTTCGAATATTGTTCTAATGGTATACTTGGTTGATTTATTCTAATGGGTTCATAAGAATTTTGTACCGCGTTTCTACTAAAATTTTCAAAATCTGTTTTCAAACTTCCAAATTACCTATTGACTGTCCTAAGTCCTATTCCACAATTTCCCTCATTTTCTTGTACTTTTGCGCCTAAATCCCTAATTTCTCCGTTTGTTTCCCTTTCACGTGTTTCTTGGCTCGACTTAACTTTTGCAACTTCATCCCTCACATCATCAATGTTCTCCATAATTAGTACAACCTTATTCCTCACTTCTAGCTTTATTTCCGAAATTGTTTGATTTGTTCGTTTTAAATCCTCGCTTAATGTTTTTACTTCTGAACCTAATTTTTCCTTAAACTTAGCCAAATTTTGCTCTGCTCTTTCATTAATTTTTTTGTCATTTTTCATGCCCTCACCCATTTCTTTCATGCCAGCTTCATTTTTGTTCATTTTATCATTAAGCATTAACAAAATTGACATCATTCTAGACTCGTGCGTATTTTGCTTTTCCTCACTGTTACTCTTTTCTAACACTCTCCCTTCAGTCTCAGTCTGTGGATCTTCCAGAATCACACTTTCCTGAGATCCTATCTCAATCCCTTCATTCCTTAACGTATTCCTAACTTCCTGCATTCATTTGTCCATTTTAATTTAAGTATATAGAATATATTCTAAAATTTCTAATTTCTACCACTTTTTATATTAAAATCTAAATTTCTAAATTTATTTTCGGGCTGCCGATAATCTTTAATTTTGTCTATAACCCATAATCTCAATCGATGTATTTCAGTTTCCTACATTATGTCGTCGATATTCTTTTTATAAGATTTGTGAATTCGTATTCCCTTTGATTTCTCTTAAAGCCTAGCACCGCGCTGAGTCTTCAATTTTCTATCGTTTTCTACCATTTAAGTTCGAGCACACCATAGAGTTATCAATTTTCGAGCCCCTAGTTGGGTCGCCGATTTTCTTTGCTACGATATCACCGTACTCGCCAGGTGCGTAACGAAAAATTCTTTATTTAAATGAATTTATGTAATCTACAGGGTAATTAATTTGAACTTTAATTGCTTTTTAATGCAAATGGGTTGAATTTTTATAGAAAATATTTGCTTTCACGACAAAACGTGTTTAATACCCAAAATTGAGACGCAAAATTATTTATTTTTATGCACGAAAAGGGCATTTTATTTATTACAAACAAATAGCTTTTGTATTTATCTTAAAACGATCGATTTGTGTTCGCATTTAACACGTTTTTAAGGTATCTTAAAATAAATTATTTTTACATATACAGCTTACGTTATTTGCTATGTATTTACAATACGCTTATATCATACAGGGGGATTATTTATACACAGGGAATTGCTTGTACCTCAATGAATAAAAGGACGCTTGTATTATACTGGGCGTAATCATGAATTTACGGAAATTTTTATTTTTCCGGATTCTTTTATATCTTGGTGGGATTTATTTGTAGAATTTGTGTTTCAATGACCTCTCGTGACCCCTTACTACGTCAATATATATATATATATATATATATATATATATATTGCTATTGTGCTAACATTAATGCATCTTTCGATGGTTCATAGCAAAAGAGGCCACGATTTGGTAAACATGTTTCGAGTATATTTTGTTTCACATTATTCTGAATAGGCAGTGCATTTTGAATTTTAAAAATAGTTAATTTTTTTATATTTAATAAGTTACATTTGAATACCATGTCAGCTTCTTTTACAGTACACTAAAGTATTGTTGTAACCAGAGTATATAGTAATTTTTCATAGACTAAATGTTAATGGGTCCATGTATATTTTTTAGTATACAGTAGTGCATCCGACATGTTGCTATGTTCAACCGATTCATACTAACATACCATTACTCTCAAATTAAAGTTTGATTATGGAATGATGTGTTTTCGTATCCAATTCTGATACAAGAATGCATTAAAAATTTATTTTTCTAGAACAAACTAATGAGCTGCCACAATCGAATTAACTGTTGGATTAGTAAAATTTGTCTTTTTAGATTCTCATAGCAAAAACATACTTTTAGTAATAAATCAAGTATCAATAGGTTTGAGTTAAAGTTTGAAATACAAACAAATTATGTTTTTATTTTTTATCGTTACTTATTATTGTAGCACAACTAGACCCAGTTTTTTACCACTGCAAATATAAATCCATTGGTTTCCTTGAACTGTCTTTCTACACTAACTCATGATAGTGAATTAACAATTATGGCATATATTGTAAAATGTCGATCAATTGCATTACTAAACGAGACATAGAAAGATCTGTTGAAACTTAGATTTGGGGGCCTTGGGTGTTGCATGACAGTGGCCATTATTTGTCTGTCAATCCTTATTTTGGTTATAGCAATTACGTAAGCATTGTCCAGTATTATGGTGAATTGCTGTATGGTAGCCTAGCGTTCATTTTAACTGTTTGGTTTGAAAGTAAACTTACTTTTTTTTTTAAATTTAAAAACTTACTTTTATTTACGTTCATATAAACAGAACAACTATTACTTGCAACCTGTACACATAGCTATACACATATCACTTTGCGCAATAATAAGTTTTATTTATTTATTTATTTATTTATAAATTAATTACTTACAGGTAATACCCAAATAGTAATAATATACATGAGGAAATAAGAAACATTGTTAACACTTTACAAAATGGATAAAGTTGTTTTCAAATATTTACACGTAACATTGAAAATATCGATATCGGATGGTATAGAAGCATTGTAAACTCCTATTAACTTATCACTAAATGCACTAGCCCCATAGTTAGTACGATGACTACCGATGTTGAATAAATCATTACTCCTGGTGACTTTAACTGGTATCCGTAACTGTAGCATGCTTAGTAATTCCGGACAGTCAACTATGTCATGTAGCAATTTATAAAGAAATATTATAAACGCTGCAGTATGTCGAGCTAGCAGTGATTGATAACCGATCAACTGACGCTGAATGCCATGTGAACTTTCGGCATACGGATATCTAAGCTTCCAGAGAATGAAATTAATGAACTTGTTTTGTACACGCTCAATTTTCTGGATATGAGTGGCATAATAAGGTGATCAAATGATGCAATTGTATTCTAAAATACTGCGAACTAAAGAATTGTATAATGATTTCAAAACTTGGACATCATTGATGTGTATACAGTTTCTTTTAATGAATCCCAAAATCCTAAATGCTTTAGAGACAACTGAATTAATATGATTAATAAAATTTAAACCAACATCAAAAACAACCCCTAAATCAGAGATGGTTACCACAGTTTTGAGTTTAGAACATCCAATGCAGTAATCAAACAAAATCAAGTCTTTACAATTTGTGAACCTCATAATTTTGCACTTCCCAATATTTAGTTTGAGTTTATTATGAGCCAAGTATATTACTAGATTGTTAATATCTTTTTGTACTTTAAGACAGTCATGTATAGAACTAATACACCCAAAAAACTTTAAGTCGTCGGCATATAGTAGGCATTTCGTATTTTTAAATGTAGAAACAACGTCATTGATAAAGAGAATAAAAAGAATTGGGCCAAGGTGTGATCCTTGAGGCACACCTGACGAAACACTGATGCTTCTGGATATTATGCCTGCAATTTTCACACATTGGGTGCGATTCACTAAGTAGGAATATATCCATTTCAAATATGAACCTGTTATACCAAGAAAACGAAGTTTATCAATAAGTAACGTGTGACAACACTGTCGAAAGCTTTCGAAACATCGGCGTATACTGTATCAACTTGTAATCCACTTTCCAAACTATTTATAAGAAAATTATGATACACGGCAAGGTTAGTGACAGTGGAGCAGCCTTTAAAGAAGCCATGCTGTTCAATAGCAATACAATTTTTGAATACACTGAATAGCTCATCGCATATGATGGACTCAAACAGCTTAGCAATAGATGATAAAATTGATATGGTTGTTGTTTACAATATCTTTTTGTGATAAACTAAATTTATCAAAGTGTTGATATAGTATTACTTAAAATATTGGCAAGTTTTAATAAAAGTTATTGCTAAACAATTTGAAACATTAATTTGTATAAAATTCCAATGCCGAACTACAAACTTTATGCCCGGTATTTATTTATTGGACATAACAAGGTAACATTTATTTTGATTCTGTGTACTATTACAAAATATTCAATACAGATTAAGTTTAAACACCTCTTTAACATTCTTTTCTATTTAATGTATCAGTTAGCTATGGTCCTGTTAATATAAAAAAATGCATGTTCTTGTTAATTATGTTTGTTGTGTACCCTAATCAAGCCAGACGTAGACTGCCTTTATTAAAAATGCCATGTACTTTTTGGAAACATTTGAAACCATAACAAATCGTTTTTAAAAAATTTTGTTCTGAAACCTACACATCTTTTATCATAGTTATTTTTAGCCATGGTCTGTTGAACGTCTAGTTGTTTGTCATAAATTTTTTTGTTTATTGGTTTTGGTGCGAGGTTTTTATTTTCAAATATTATGTGATCTTTTAGATATCTAGACATTAGAATTTGCACAGGCGAGAAACTACTGTTTAAAATGGGAGTATTACGGTATGCAAGAAGTGTAAGGTATATGTCTTTATCATTGTCTAAGCATTTTTTAAGCAATTTTTTAACGGTCTGTATAGTTCGTTCTGCGAATCCATTGGATACGGTATGCAATAAGTGTAAGGTATATGTCTTCATCATTGTCTAAGCATTTTTTAAACAATTTTTTAACGGTCTGTATAGTTCGTTCTGCAAATCCATTGGATTGTTAATGATGCGGGGAACTATTGATAATATTGAAATTCCAAATGTTTGAAAATTCATTAAGTTTTTCACTTCGACATTGAGTTGCACTATCGCTCTCGATTATTTTGGGAATCCCGTGTCTTGACAAAACCGATTTTAATTTATTAATTATATTTTCTGATGTTAAATTGTTATTCAAATCCATAACTTCAGGATATTTTGAATAATAATCAACTATCATTAAATAACTCTTACCATGAGTTTCAAACATATCCATTCCTAATTTTTGTCAAGGTTGCTTTATTATGTTGTGTGGTGTCATGGGCAATTTTATTTTTGAGTTTGCATATTTATTGCACATTTCACGTTTTTCTATAAGTATCTTAATATCATTACTAATTTTTGGCCAATAAACTGTATTTTTTGCTCTTTCTATACACTTTCGAACTCTTAAATGATCTCTGTGTATATCCGATAAAATTTTGTTTCTCCAAATATTTAGAATAATTAGTCTGTTACCAACATATATCAACCCTTGTGCCGATTGAGTAATAGTTTCTTTTAATTTATAAAATGGTTTTAGACTACTAGATACTTGTTTTTGTGGCCAATTATTCTGTATGTACATTTTAATTTGGCATAACTCTTCATCATTTTGTGTTCCTTTTATTAATTGCTTTAATCTTTCGTCAGACACTTTTATATTATGTTATATTAGGCAAACCTGCAATTCTAAATCTAAATTATCTTTTACTTCTTTGCTCATATTTAGTCTTGAAAGGGTATCTGCGACTAACAGATTCTTTCCACTTTTGTAAATTAGTTTGATATTATATTTTTGAAGAGATACTCTCATTCGTTGTAGCCTGGGCCGACAAAGATTTAATGACTTTTTAAAAATAGAAATTAGAGGTTCGTGATCCGTTTCTACATAGAAATCTCGACCATAAACTATTGGTAACATTTGTTAACACCAAAGCAAATTGCTAGGAGTTTTTTTTCTATTTGTGCATAGTTCCTTTGCGTGTCTGTTAAAGAACATGAAGCATATGCACATGGTTTATTATTTTGTAACAAAACAGCTCCCAATGCGTGATGTGAAGCATCTACTGAAATTGTTACGGTTTCTTTTGGATGGAAATATTTTTAAATTGGTTCAGCAGTAACCATTTCTTTTAATGTTTTGAATGCATTAGCTTGATGCTCATTCCATTGAAACAGAACCTTTTGTTTTAATAAATCTCTGAGGGGTTTGGTTATTTGAGATAAGTTATTTATAAATCTACCTAGATATGTAATCATACCTAAAAATCGTTGGAGGTCCTTTATATTTTGGGGCTCTGGCATATATTTTACAGCTTTAATTTTATTTTCGTCTATACATATACCTTCTTTTGAAAATTTGTGCCCTAAATATAATACTTCTTGTAAACCAAATTGACATTTAGATAGTCTAAATTTTATATTATTTTGTGATGCAATTTCAAATACTTTGCATAGCCATTCATCGTTTTCTTTTTTTGTTTTACCATGAATTAAAATATTGTCTATAGAGATTTCAACACCTTCAGACTGAAATATTTCAGTAAAATATTTCTGAAATACTTCGCTAGCAATTTTTATATCCAATGGCATAATTTAAATCGACCAAATGGAATACCTAATGTGCGCAATTTGCTAGATTCTTCATCTAATGGAATGTTCCAAAACCCACTAGTGGCATCTAATCTAGTAAAAATAGTTGATCCATTTAGTCTGGATGTAATTTTATCAATGTTTGGTAATTTGTATTTACTATCTTTTATAACATCATTTAAATATTTAGGATCTAAGCAAATTCTTAGAGAACCATCACTTTTTTTTGAGTTATAACCTATGATTTGACCCACTCTGTACTTCCTTGTACTCTTTCAATAATTTTTAATGTAAATAATTCATCCAGGCAACTTTTGAATTTTTTGTGTAATGCAAATGGTACATTTCTGACTGGAGATTTACTACTGGAGTGACATTTTCTTTTAATTGGATGTGATATGGTTTGCAAATCTCTCCAATTCCTTTAAAAATTTCACCATACTTATTAATTAATTGGTTATAATCATTGTCAGTAATAGAATTGATTGTTCTGACATTTACTTCCTTATGTAATTTAATAATCCCTAAATCTGAACGTGTACTTAAACCTAAAATCGGTTCAGATTTACTTTCTGCGACATAAAATTGTACATTTTTAATAAATATGTCATTGAATTTTAAGTCTAAATAACATTTACCAATAATTGGAATATCTTCACCTGCATAGGTTGATAGAGTTTGATGTGTTCTAACAATTTTCTTTTTTGTATCTAACTCCAGCTCTCTTAAATTAATCAAGAAATTAAATTTGTACTAAAACCTGAGTCTGCTTTAAACCTAGTATATACATTGATATTTAAGGTTATGGGAATATTAATTGTACAATATTGGTGCACATTTGATAAACTGATACTATCAATTTACCAAATCGCTTTCTAAATTAATTTCGTTGACATTATATCTATTAGTTTTATTTCTACAAACATTTGTTAAATGATTTGCTTTTTTATAAATGTTGCAGTACTTTCCATATGCGTAACATTTATTAATTCTATGAGTACGACCAAATTTTGCACAATTGTTGATGATTTTACATGTATTAATTACGTTCGGTTCATTTCTTACAGCTGAAGGGTAACGATTGTTTGACATTGACCTCGTGCGATTAGTTTTATTGCTCGTTCTGTTAGAATGCCCTGCCTGTATGTTGTTTTGTTTAATTGTGTCTATTTCGTGTCCTTGTTCTCTATATGTAGTTGATATGCTTTCCTTGTCTTGCATTAGGTGAAGATTTTTTCAGAACTTTCCGTTATAATACAAAATTCTATTACCTGAGTTAGCTCCTTATTTTCATATTGCAGCAGTTTTTCCCTCATGGTGTCATCTTTAATGCCTATAATCACCATCGTTTTTATGAGATCATCCTGTAAATCCTCGTTTTCGAATTCGCATTGATTTCCTTGATTTTTAATTCCGTTACAAATTGTTCGATCTTCTGACTTGGATTTTGTCTTGATGTAAAAAATTTATATCATTTATAAGTTAAGTTCTTCTTTGGCACAAAATAATTATTAAATTTTTGTTTTAGTACTTTAATTTTATTTTCTTGCTCGGTAAATAAGAATGTACTGAATATTTGAATTGATTCTTCTCTCATACAGTGTAGCAACTGAGCACATTATATTTTTCTGGTATTACATCTAGTTCTGTTGCAATTGAATAAATTTCAAAACGCTGTAACCAGTTTTTCCAATTCTCTGCTGAGTTTCCTTTAAAACTGAGGGTCGGTACTAAGTTATTTTTATTTCCATATTAATAATGAATTAATTGTTTATATTCAGTTTGCTAGTATTTTAATTTGCAGTACACGAATAACAAGTCGAGGTTCTTCTATGCAGCGCCATGTTAATTATGTTTGTTGTGTACTCTAATCAAGCCAGACGTAGACTGCCTTTATTAAAAATAAATTATCATACCATACATACAATAAGGCTAGTGAGGATGTTAAGCAACCCAACTTACAGAAGATGCAACTGTCGTTGTCTACCTAACAGTTCTACAGGTATTGATAATGGTCATGGACTATTTATATTTAAACGTGAGTACCATCTACCATTATTCTTTTGAAAGTTGAACATGTAACTAGAAAACAAGATATTTTGCTATATAACTCAAGTTTATTTTCTAGTGTCTATCAACATGTTCAATTTTTTTTTAATTTTTTAATTTTGTTTGTGTTATTAACACTTTCATAAAAGTATGTTCTTAGCAATAAGTACAATTTTAAGTTATAAATTTATTACTACATGTAGTTATTAAATTATAATTATGTTAGATAAATAGTTCTAGAACAAGAATAACAATATTATTTCTCGATTGGCCCAAAATATAGCAAAAATTTCATTGAAACAAAACCTAATAGGAGAAAAACAGACTTATTGAAATACTGTATACATTTTCTTTGGTTTTGGAATGTCAAACTATGTAATATGTAATTAAGTTACGCCGTACTGGGTGTCAATGGCGTTTTCTACTATAACTCCACCTCTCTGTGTTTTCCAATCAAATTCTAAATCTCACTAATATTATTATTCTGCCACGGCTAGCTTTTATTATTTTACACATAGTGCACAACGCTACGATGATCATTTTTTTTCTTCTTCACCCCTTTCTGATTACCTCTTTGTTTGAATTATAAAATAAAGTCAATTAATTCCATATAATGAAAAGAAGTATTATGTACAAGTTTTGAAAATTATTGAAATACACCCATCAATCAATCAATATTATAAGTCTTATTTATCCCAAAATTCATATGCTTTGCAATCAATCTAAAGTCACCAAAAACTATCCTTTTTTATCAAAGAAACCTCGAACGTTCCAGATATCTTCCTAATATTACGTACTTTTAACATATGCAAAGTTTGTTGCGGACTTTGTTACACATTTATAAATTAAGTAAATTCAATATCCAAATTTAAATAGAAAAAATGTCTTAAAACTGATTAGATCTGACCTGTTCTGTTCTGCTTAATTGAACCCCTTGGTTTCCATAAATTGCTTCTTTATTTTCTCGCAACTCAAAATTATTCCAAAATTGTCGACGCTGATTTGAAGTATTTCATTAATCCAAAAATATCCCGTTATTCAAATTATCTATACATTTGAAATATTATACCATCAATTAGAATTTTCCATGCATTTGAATTATTATACCATCCATTATCAACCAACATCAATTCAGAATTATTATCATCAACACATTTGAATTATTAACATCACATTCTAATCAGGATTATACACCCATTTGGAGTTATTATATCTATCCACTCGAATCAGGATTATACACACATTTGGAATTGGGATTATACACCCATTTGGAATTGGGATTATACACCCATTTGGAGTTATTCTATCTATCCACTCGGATCAGGATTATACACACATTTAGAATTGGTATTGTACACCCATTTGGAGCCGTTAATCGAAAAATAAATTTTCATCTTTGTAGCACTTACTGGTCACTATCTATTCTCACTATTATATTATTAATTACGCGTGACTTTTAGGTTCAGAGTATCGCAGCTTGGCCTTCTTGAGTTAAAACTGAGCTCTGTTATCATTGTCGCTGTTAATATAGGCTCAACCCACTTGGATGTGGGTTGGGTTTCAACAAGTCCGTCGCTTATCTTAAGCAATAAGGTCTTTGCATTTCCTGCACTTGAAGTGGTTTTTTGATTTAATATATTCGTTTCCTATGTAATGGTTGTTTGCTACAGATGCCTTGTTATCTAAACCATACGTTGTTTGTTTAGATATTGCGTTTTCCATATTATATAAAAATACATGATGTAATTTGAATTTTACTTTCGTGTATTTTTATTTATTTACGCATCTTTAAACTGCATTTTCTTATCAAAAATGTTGATTGTTTCTACGCACTTACACAAGGCGTTGTTAAGTTTTATCTCTTATCTCCGTATTATATTCTAACTAATTAGATCCCTTTTGAATGCGTGTTTAATTACATGTATTATCATTACCTCTAAATACGCGTGCTTTTACTGAAAAATATCGTTATTTGCATTACTTAAAATTAATAAAGCTCTATATACCGAGTGTTAAATATTTGTTATTTACCTAATATATGAATTACCTATTTCTATGCTAAAAATGCGTCCTATTGTTATAAGATGTGTTTATTTGCGTCGCTTAAAACTAATTATGCTCTATATACAGGGTGTTAAATGCTTACTATTTACATAATATAAGAATTATTATATTTTCTACTAAATAAATGCATTTTTCTGCTTCCTACGCAAATTTATGGCTACCGCACGACTCTTGCTATACAATACACCCTTAAACAACCCCTTATCACAGAATTATTCCCCCAAATTAAAATATAAAATTTTAGAACAATGACTTTTTTGGCGCCCAACATGAACTTAAACTCACATTGGTCTATAATTCTTATATTTTTATTTCTTTTTTAAAAATCTAACTCTAACTTTATTATTCCCTTATTTACATTTATCTAATCTTATACCTATGTCTTGTTTTACTACTCTATTCATACCTATATCTATTCTTATATCCGTATCCTATTCTATTACTCTATGTATACCTATTCATAAGTTTATTTTACAAATTTCCTTTATTCATTTGTGTCCCTTCACATGGGTGTGAACTAAATTTATTTCTAACTTCCCCCTTATTACTTTTTCAATCTAGGTCCTTTTAGTTCATATTTCTTAGTTCCCCGTTTTATAATTATACTCTTACTATCTATCTTATATCCTAAAAATTTAACCCTATCTTGAAAAAATTTGCACCTCTTTAAATTCAAATTTAAACCTGCTATATTCAACTCTAATAATATTCTATCTAAATCAGCCCCAGTATCAATTAATACTCTAACTATTTTATCTTCCACCTTTAAATTAATTATTGGTAATAAGTTTTTTTTTCAAATCTTCCTAATTCATTTCCGCTTCATGTTTAATAAATTCTCGCTGGTGTTCATATCCGTTAATCCGTAAAATATTCCTTGGTTCGTCCGTACTCAAAAATCTTGATTTCGCGTTGAAGGTCCTGCCTGACTCGTTATCTCTGCGTATGTGCGATTTGTATTTCTTATTTGCGTGCAATTAATATTCCTTGCTTGCGTCCATCGATCATCATTTTCCTGGCTATTTATTTCTCTACCATTATTACCTTCATGATTCGTTCTCTCTATTTGTCGCCTTGGTATTTGTCCCGTATTCCTGTTTTGCCTAAAATCATTGTTACAATTGCCATAGTTCCCCCTATTAAAATTTCTTCCACGATCATAATTATAATTGTTCCGTTGATAATTATTTCGAGTCTCATTATTATTTCTCTGCATCTTTATAAAATTCGTGCGTCGATCCCTAATATTATTTTCGATTTTATCATTAGATTCGAACTCATCATACCTTTGCAAATATTTAATAAATGTATCCCTATCTACTATATTCTGCATCGTTATATATCGTTTTACTTCAGCGTTAAAGTACCCTGCTAAATATTTTATATCTTGTTTATTTTGTAAAGAAGGATCCAATTGTTTCGCTACGGTAAACTTCTTAATACTTCTCGCGTCATTCCTTTATCTGAATTGTATTTTCCCATGCTCAGGTTATTCCTAATTTTATCTTGTTGATTATCACTCCAAAATTGTCGTTGAAATTTCTGCCAAACTGTTGAAATGTTTCGATTTCGCTTTCAACTAAATTGTACCATATTTCATCACTTCCTTTCAGCATTGATTTGACTAAATTTAATTTATATACTTCGTCTGTAGAGCCCTGTATTAACATTTTAAAATTTTTCACAAATAATTTCGGATTTAATTTTTTGTCCCTGTAAAATTTCGTATATTGTTCAATTAAAAGATTTGGTTGAATTTGCCTAATTGGTTCTCTATTGTTAAAATTTACTGAATTAGTTTTTAAATTATTTATTTCTCGATTTATTGTCCTGAACTCGGTTTCACAATTTTCCTCAATGTTCCCTAATTTAATATTTAAATTTGTAATTTTATTTTTTGACTTGCTTTCATATTTTTCCTGCTTTGATTTAATTGTTCCAATATGATCCCATACACAGTCGATTTCCTCGGTAACCCTCACGATTTTCTCCTGAATTTGCGCTTTCATTTCAGCAATTGTTTGGTTGGTTTCCCTTAAGCCATCACTTAGAATTTTAATTTCATCACCCAACTTTTCGCTGTTCTCATCCATTTTCGTAGTCATGGTTTTTATGGCCTCTTCGTTTTTATCCATTTTGCTATTTAATGCCATTAAAATTTCCATCATTTTAGTTTCCTGTGAAATTTTTCTTTATTCGCTAGAACTCCCCTCAAACATTATGCTTTCTTGGGATCTTTTCTCCATTTTGAAATTATTATGTTTACGTTAAACTTTTAAATACTAAATAAATCTGCCTAAATTTAATTAATGTACAAATTTTGATTTCGTAATTTTTTCGCAATTAAAACTTTAAAAGCCCCGGCTTAATTTATTTAATTTATTTTAAATCTCACGGTTGTATTATCAAATTTATTTTGATTTAATTCGTGCCCCCACGTTGCTGCGACATATAAAATTGATATGTATTTTCAGGAACAATCGAGCCTCGACGTTGAGCCGTCCAATAAAATTGATATGATAACGCCGTACTCGGTGTCAATGGCGTTTTCTACTATAACTCCACCTCTCTGTGTTTTCCAATCAAATTCTAAATCTCACTAATATTATTATTCTGCCACGGCTAGCTTTTATTATTCTACACAGAGTGCACAACGTTACGATGATCAATTTTTTTTCTTCTTTACCCCTTTCTGATTACCTCTTTGTTTGAATTATAAAATGAAGTCAATTAATTCCATATAATGAAAAAAAGTATTATGTACAAGTTTTGAAAATTATTGAAATACACCCTTCAATCAATCAATATTATAAGTCTTATTTATCTCAAAATTCATATGCTTTGCAATCAATCTAAAGTCACCAAAAACTACCCTTTTTATCAAAGAAACCTCGAACGTTCCAGATATCTTCCTAATATTACGTACTTTTAACGTATGCAAAGTTTGTTGCGGACTTTGTTACATATTTATAAATTAAGTAAATTCAATATCCAAATTTAAATAGAAAAAAATGTCTTAAAACTAATTAGATCTGACCTGTTCTGTTCTGCTTAATTGAATCCCTTGGTTTCCATAAATTGCTTCTTTATTTTCTCGCAACTCAAAATTATTCCAAAATTGTCGACGCTGATTTGAAGTATTTCATTAATTCAAAAAATATTCTTTTATTCAAATTATCCATACATTTGAAATATTATACCATCAATTAGAATTTTCCATGCATTTAAATTATTATACCATCCATTATCAACCAACATTAATTCAGAATTATTATCATCAACACATTTGAATTATTAACATCACATTCGAATCATGATTATACACCCATTTGGAATTATTATATCTATCCACTCGAATCAGGATTATACACACATTTAGAATTGGGATTGTACACCCATTTGGAGCCGTTAATCAGCAAAATAAATTTTCATCTTTGTAGCACTTACTGGTCACTATCTATTCCCACTATTATATTATTAATTACGTGTGACTTTTAGGTTTAGAGTATTGCAGCTTGGCCTTCTTGAGTTAAAACTGAGCTCTGTTATCATTGTCGCTGTTAATATAGGCTCAAACCACTTGGATGTGGGTTGGGTTTCAACAAGTCCGTCGCTTATCTTAACCAATAAGGTCTTTGCTTTTCCTGCACTTGAAGTGGTTTTCTGATGTAATATATTCGTTTCCTATGTAATGGTTGTTTGCTACAGATGCCTCGTTATCTAAACCATACGTTGTTTGTTTAGATATCGCGTTTTCCATATTATACAAAATACATGATGTAATTTGAATTTTACTTTCGTCTATTTTTATTTATTTACGCATCTTTAAACTGCATTTTCTTATCAAAAATGTTGATTGTTTCTACGCACTTACACAAGGCTTTGTTAAGTTTTATCTCTTATCTCCGTATTATATTCTAACTAATTAGAACCCTTTTGAATGCGTGTTTAATTACATGTATTATCATTACCTCTAAATATGCGTGCTTTTACTGAAAAATATCGTTATTTGCATTACATAAAATTAATAAAGCTCTATATACCGAGTGTTAAATATTTGTTATTTACCTAATGTATGAATTACCTATTTCTATGCTAAATATGCGTCCTATTGTTATAAGATGTGTTTATTTGCGTCGCTTAAAACTAATTATGCTCTATATACAGGGTGTTAAATGCTTACTATTTATATAATATAAGAATTATTAAATTTTTTACTAAATAAATGCATTTTTCTGCTTCCTATGCAAATTTATGGCTACTGCACGACTCCTGCTATACAATACACCCTGAATATAGAGCATAATTAGTTTTAAGCGACGCAAATGAACACATCTTACAACAATAGGACGCATATTTAGCATAGAAATAAGTAATTCATACATTAGGTGAATAACAAGTATTTAACACCCGGTATATAGAGCTTTAGTAATTTTAAGAAATGCAAATAACGATATTTTTCAGTAGAAGCACGCGTATTTAGAGGAATGATAATAAATGTAATTAAACACGCATTTAAAAGGGTTCTAATTAGTTATAATATAATACGGAGATAAGAGATATAACTTAACAAAGCCTTATGTAAGTGCATAGAAACAATCAACATTTTTGATAAGAAAATGCAGTTCACAGATGCATAAATAAATAAAAATAGACGAAAGTAAAATTCAAATTACATCATGTATTTTTGTATAATATGGAAAACGCGATTATTTACTCAAAACAAAGTATGGTCTGATAACGAGGTATCTATAAGCAAACAACCATTACCCGGAAAACCAAGTATATTGCATCAGAAAACCACTTTAAGTGCAGGAAATACAAAGACCTCATTGGTTAAGATAACGACGGACTTGGTGGGAACCCAGCCCACATCCAAGTGGGTTAAGCTTATATTAACAGCGACAATGACAAGAGAGCTCAGTTTTAACTCAAGAAGGCCAAGCTGCGATTCTCTGAACCTAAAAGTCACACGTAATAATATAATAGTGAAATTAGATAGTGACAAGTTAGTGCTACAAATATGAAAGTTTATTTTGCTGATTAACGTAAGTAGAATTTGGGGGTAATTTATTTAAACTAATAATATAATAATTGGGCTCCAAAGGGGTGTATAATAGATTCAAGTAAGATAATAATTCCAAAGTGGATGGATATAATAAATTCAAGTAAGATGATAATAGAACTCCAAGGGGGTGCATGATCCTGATTCGGATAGATAGAATTCAAGTGGATAGATATAAAATTACAAATGGGTGTATAGTAGATTCAAGTGGATGATAATAATTCTGAATTGATGTTGGTTGATAATGGATGGTATAATAATTTAAATGCATGGAAGATTCTAATTGAGGGTATAATATTTCAAAGGTAGGGGGATGTTTTAAATGGATTAATGTAATACTTCAAAGCAGCGTCGACAATTTTGATATATTTTTGAGTTGCGAGAAAATAAAGAAGCAATTTATGGAAACCAAGGGGTTCAATTAAGCAGAGCAATAGCAGGTCAGATCTTATTAGTTTTAAGATATATTCTTTTTCTATTTTTAATTTTCCTTACTGAATTTATTCAATTATATAAACTTGTGTAACAAAGTCAACAACAAACTTTGCATACGTTAAAAGTACGTAATATTAGAAAGGGGTTTAGAACCAGGCTTCTTTGATAAAAAAGAGTAGTTTTTGGCGACTTTAGATTGATTGCAAAGCAGATAAATTTTGGAATAAATAAGACTTATAATATTGATTGATTGAAGAGTGTATTTTAATAATTTTCAAAACGTACATAATATTTTTTTTCATTATATGGAATTAATTGACTTCATTTTAAAATTCAAACAAAGAGGTAATCAGAAAGGGGTAGAGAAGAAGAAAAAAAATTGATAATCGTAACGTTGTGCACTCTGTGGAGAATAATAAAAGCTAGCCGTGGCAGAAGAATAATAATATTAGTGAGATTTAGAATTTGATTTGGAAAACACAGAGAGGTGGAGTTTAGTAAGAAGACGTCCATTGACACCAAGTATGGCGTTATATATATATATATATATATATATATATATATAAAAATTCACCAATCTTGGATTTAGGTCACTGCTGAATAAAACTCTAAGATGGTCTAACCCCTTTTATTGCATTTTACGCGTTTCGGTCATTTAAGACCGTTTTCAAAAATCATCTACAATAAATACTACCATTAGTTTTGATCACTTATCTCTAACATTTTTCTTAATTTACATACCTACAAATTGATAATATCAATTTTAAATCAAGTTGTTTAAAATACTAAAATACATAAATAATTAAAATTTATCTACAAACAAAACAACATATTAAAAATTATTTTCTTTTTCCTCCTATCTGTTAGAAGTTAGTTCACAGACTATAGCAAATGTTCATTCTATATATTTGCCATGGGGTACCATTAAGGAAATGTTTTTACAAAATTAAAACCCATGATTGAAAATAAAAACAAAACCCATGTGATTTATAAAATTAATTGTAGGGACTGTAAGGATTTTGAACACCAAACAGTATTTACACAAAAGGGTATACGAGCATAAATACTCAGTACAAACGGGTAATAAAAAATGTACAGCACTTGCCTCACATGCCCTTAATAATGCTCACAATTTTGATTTTGAAAACGTGGTTATTTTAGGTACAGAAAAAAAGGACAACATAAGACAAGTATTGGAGACAATTCATATCCAGAGAAATGAACATTCGATAAATTCAAAAGTTGACCATGAAAACTTTTCAAATATTTATTTTAATATAATTCATAGGAAATAAATATGATATGCAATATCTAGAGTGAAAATAATCTATTGGAATTTATAAAAGTTAAAAATAACTTTTCCTTAATAGTGCCCCATGGCAAATATATAGAATGAACATTTGCTATAGTCTGTGAACTAACTTCTAACAGATAGGAGGAAAAAGAAAATAATTTTTAATACGTTGTTTTAGGTTGCATGTTACTTTTTTCCATAAATAGATTATTAGATTTCTTTAGAGACTTAGATATTCTAGTTAGCAAAACGGTGCAACAATTAATACGTCAATATTCAGAACACCAACACACACAAACAGATACTTAAACTTCGATTCAAACCATCCACACTGTGTCAAACGAGGACTTATCAAAACCATATATGATATAGCAAAATTAATATCACCTAACGAAGAAATTTTAAAGAAAGAGAAAGACCTAATCAAATGTTCACTAATAAAAAAGAAGTATCTTAAAATAATATTAGAAAATGAAATGAATAAAGTCCCAAAAAATAAAAAAGAAGAAAACAAAGACAACGATACACATCAAAAAATGTTCTCAGTACCATACATAAAAGGATTCTCCGAAAAAATCCAAACAATAGGAAACAAATTTAAAATTGAAACAGTATTTAGAACCAACAATAGACTAAGAACACAACTAACAAAAACAAAACCCAAAAACGCAATACAAAATTCAAAAAACTGCATCTACAAAATACCATGCGAATGTAACAAGTTTTACATAAGGGAAAGTTCCAGACCATTTGAAGTTAGATTAAAAGAACATAAATCATATATAAAAAATAGAAAATTTGAAAAATCCATGATTTGCCACATGCATGGGACTTCAGTCATAAAATAAAATGGGAGGACGCAAAAATTATTGACAAAGAAGAAAACCGCAAAAAACGAAAAATCAGAAGCTACTTAAATAACTCTACATAAAAATAACTGCGTAGCAAACGAATCTGTGACTTTTAGTAAACAATGAATTCCATTACTAAAAGAAATAACAAAAGAAATTACAAATGAAAATCAAATGCCCCAATATCTTGGTAGCATTTCAAGTTTTTCCAACAACTAATTACATAACAATAGGCATATTTGCAGCCATCGGCTGCTTAAGCCTTACGGTAACGTAATCACACTCTTCTTTAATAACCATCCCCTCAACCATATAAATAGAAACATGTTAAAAAATGTTTCAATCATCAAGTTATTGAATTTATATGAAATTTAACTATATAAAAATTAATCAGCTGATTTCACGTTAAGCGTATTGGCTACCTTAAAAAGCCGCTCCCAGGGCGCAACACAAATTGAAAGTACTCATTCCTCTAAACTTTAAAATTTTTACCTAATGTATTCAAATCAAAAATTAATAAATCAAAGTAGCCTTCAATTTGTGTAATAAATGTCAAACTTAAATTTTTTTTATTATTTTGACAACGATCATAGGTCATGGATCAAACCGTAAATAATGACAATTTTATAAACTCTGAGTGGTTTAATACCCAAGAAAGATTAAGAAAAATACAAAAGAAATCACAACAAGCATACAGGGAGTATTTATGAACAGTGTAAGTCTTGATATTCATTAACGTTTGTATTTAATATATTGAGTGTTTTACTAATTTAATTCTGGATCCCAAGCTAATAGTTCATTATAATAACCACGCAAGAAAATGTAAACTACCAAAACTACTACATTTTTCAAGTCGTTTAATATAAAAAATCATTTAATTAACTAAAATTAATAAACTCGCTTCCGCTATTTGATGTTGATTTACGTGACGTGCTAGCATTACAATGTGTACAATACTGTATGACAAGGGTTTTAAATACGTATTAACTTGTAAAATCCTGCAGTTATTAAAAATGCGCTGCATGTAAGAATATCAATCTATTTTTAAATTTTGTCTTATTAATTTCTTTTTCTTTAATGTATTGATTTTGTACGAAAACTTTAATTTTAAGCCCATCCTTATTTTACGGCAATGCGATATATCGTAGTTTCAGTTTTCGCATTCATTTTTTTAAAGGTTCACTCTATTTAGTACTATGATTACTAAAAAATTTCGTAACTACTCTCTTTTGTTATAATCATCTAAGGAATCAAATCCCAGTGTGTTCCTTTTTTAGGAATATGAGCAGAAAGAACAAGCAGCGCTACTGGTACTAAGAGTTAAAGCAAGGTGTAGTTGATATATATATATATATATATATATATATATATATATATATAGTGAATAAGATGAAATAATAACTTAGACTATTATGCAAAGCCCAAATGATCATTTCAAATCGAGCTAGTAATTGAAAGATGGAAAATATAATGTCTTGGACAGGACTTGAACCTGTATCCTGGTTTTGCCGGAACCATGCGTTTACCAATTACGCCACCAAGACAGATGACACAATTGGGA
Organism: Platerodrilus igneus; assembly: GCA_036346225.1. NCBI lineage: Eukaryota > Metazoa > Arthropoda > Insecta > Coleoptera > Lycidae > Platerodrilus > Platerodrilus igneus. The sequence continues at coordinate 843,155 of JARFIW010001181.1, read as the reverse complement.
AATTTACAAATTTAAATTGACAATGTCAGATATGATTGACAAAAATGCCAAACGTAATTGAAAGTTAGGTTGATGTATCGTCGTGTACACGATTTAAATTTGTAAATTTCCCAATTGTGTCATCGGTCTCGATGGCGTAATTGGTAAACGCATGGTTCCGGCAAAACCAGGATACAGGTTCAAGTCCTGTCCAAGACCTTATATTTTCCATCTTTCAATTACTAGCTCGATTTAAAATGATCATTTGGGCTTTGCATAAAAGTCTAAGTTATTATTTCATCTTATTCACTATAATACGATATAGTATTTATCAACTTACCTTGTGTAATTAACTACCTATATATATATATATATATATATATATATATATATATATATATATATATATATTGATAAATCATTTTCTTCAAAACTGTTGTCAGTATCATTTTCGTCATCATTTTGGTTATCGCCGAGTAAATCTTCTTCCATATCGATATCTAATTCATTTTATGATTTCTTTTAAAATTCATTAGCAACACCTTTCTCTACTAGCATTAGTAACTTCGATATTTTTGAAGTTTATATAATCTCTTATGAAATCCTAGTGGATAACCCATAAATGTGACCAGTTGCTCAATTTCGTTATTGAATGAATTAAAAAGCTATAAAATAGTAGCCAAGTGTTTTCTTAGAGGAGTGACTGTCACAGATGTTGGATTTTTGACTCCACAATATTTGGTGTGTTTTGGGTTTCATAGCTGATTAAAAGATAAAGAACTGGCTTTTGCAGAAGATAAGGATTTTATTAAAGAACAAAAGAATATTTTCACAAAATTTATTAAAGAAGGTGACCAAGACCACTTCCACATGCATAACTTTGCAATTTGTAAACACCATTATAATACACCTATTACATTACAAAATTAATCTGAATACACTGGTTGAGTTTTTTAACCTGAAACTTTCAAATATCTTGAATAATAAGCATTGTACAAAAAATTGTCCATAATCTAAATTTAAACAATCCATGGAGGAAGCACAGTAATGAAACATTTTTTTTCTATTCATGATAGATGACGCTGTAACGGATGAAATTTTATTTTTTCGATTTCTCCTACTGAGAACCTATGCACACGATTCTGCGATACATGTCTAATAAAAAGTACCACCTTTTTATTGTAAACACTCCAAATCAGTCTCAAAACAAATTTTATCTCTCACATTTTCAATTAGTAAAAAATGGCCTTTGGGAACTACTACTATCGTAACACAGGGACAGGAGTCTTTTTTTAGAATACTTGATCAATTTATAACTTATCAAAGTGCTTGATTAAATCTGCTTTCAAATTAATGTATCTTTTTGTAGTTCATTTTAAACATACGCTTAACCTAATGTGTTATGTCTTGTTTTAGTGTTTGTTGTTGTTTAGTTTAGTTTTTTTTTAATGTAGATAAACCTATAAGAGAAAGAAATGACATTAAGAAATAGCTCATTCTACCTAGTTTTGAGATTATTTTGCAAACAAAATAACCAGTTTCTGTTAGGTAGGTAATACTACCTCGGAATGTAGCATTTAACCTTACAAAAGGAAATTGAAATGGTTCTGGTTTATGCAGAAGCTTATTAATAATGCTATTGATTTATGTGCTCAGTGTTTTCTGGATAGAATTTGGGCACGTGTTTCATTTTATCGCGCTGTCAAACAATGTACTGCTGACGGAAATGTTCAACCAAAAAACAAATGCCCTCTAGTCTCAGAGCAGTGCTTGGTAAATTTTAAAACAATAAATATGTAACGCTAATGTTTTAATTATGCATACATTTACATATAGGACAACAGTAGAGTGATGACAGGATAATCAGAACCACATGCCTTCCAGAATCCCACATTTCGTCACTCATCTGGACCAAATTTACATGTAAATTCCCATAAGGAGGAAATGAGGGAGATGAATCTCCTCCTCATCATTTAATATTAAATTTTTCTCAGCTACCCGAATCTCTAAGAATTTTTTAGATTGCATCACCCCCCAGGGAGTTACCCTCATTTTAAGATTTTTTACCGCTAACATTCTGAACCAAAATAGTTTTCTTCGACTAGCCATTTTTTCATCTTGTTTGGTATCAATTAATATTAGATTTTTCTCAGCTACTTGAATCTCTAGGAATTTCTTAGATTGCATCATCTCCCAGGAAGCTACCCTCATTTTAAGATTTTGTACCGGCAGCGATTTTTGCCCGTCCTTATAAATTTTTTTAGTCATGCAATACATCAAATTAGTCTAGAATTTTATGCAGAATCCGAATCTACAAACAGATTTAAAATAGGACCACCCCTTACAAAGTTACACACATACTTTCTAGCGAGCATACCGCGACCGTACCACTACTCGCTTTTAATGTCATACTTTCTATCTTGTTTAGCTCATCTTTCGAAATAAACCTATCTTGTTTGGTATCAATTAATATTAGGTTTTTCTCAGCTACCCGAATTTATAGGAATTTTTTAGATTGCATCATCCCCCAGAGAACTACTCCAATTTTAAGATTTTTTACTGGCAGCGATTTTTACCCGTCCTTATAAATTTTTAGTCATGCAATACATCAAATTAGTCTAGAATTTTATGCACAACCCGAATCTGTAAACCGATTTAAAATAGGACCACCCCTTACCATTTTACACACCGTCTGAATTATAAATTTCCTACAGCTCATACCTAAAAGAAAATCTAAAAAAACATTATTAAAACTTTTTATTACAGACAGTTTTTACTAATACAGTTTAAATTTTGCAAACCACATTTCTAAATACATATTCACAATTTTTATTCTTAACCTAGAACTTCTCAAATCGGCTTATACTTATTAATATTTATTTTCTAAATAGAGCACCTTTTCCAAAGACCAACCGGTCCCACGTGTTTCAAATTCCTCTGATTTTGTTCGCATGGTTTCGCTTAAGACCTCGTACATATTTTCCAGATTACTGTGTTAAAGGATTTCACATCGGTAGTTTCTTTTCCCATTTTTGTGTAGACGCCGTAGAGTTCGCAATAGACTTTTATTGCTGTATGTTGTATTCTTTTTTCATTAATTAATCGAATAAATCGCTTTTTCTGCTTCCAAAGAAAGTCGGACACTCCATCGTCAACGCTGGTGTTCTTTATGCGATAGCTAGCCATCCGGTTGTTAAACGCAGTGCTAACCATTTCTACACTATCGCCGCTAGTAGCGGTAACTGATGCATTTTTATGTTTGTTGCTTCTCAAGTGTGCGGCATAGGTAGTCTTTTCCATTTCGAAATCGCATACTTTACACATAATTCGTGGATGTTTCGTACAAGACTCTTTAACAGCTGGCGGAGCTGAACGTTGTGTGAATTATGCAGACTGTAGAAATTTCAGAAAAATGTGTAGGGTAGCGCAGAATAGGAAGCTATGAGGGTACGCATCTAACCAGTTTCAGGACTGAACATCTAATGATCATTATTGGTATATTTATTGACCTTGATTTATAATAATAAAATAAACTATTCTTGGTAATAGGTCAATATATTAATCTTAAATTTTTTTTATATCATTACGCGTTTTAGTTTTTCTAATAAACCATGATTACGTGTATATAATCTAAAAGATAAACAATTATTTTTCTAGTAATAAATAGCTATGTATAGTTTAATTCTTAATTGCTATTAAAATAAAAATGCCTTGCTGTAATATTTAACTTTATCATTGCCATAGTTGTTGAATTTACTTAATCCAAATAATTTATAGTTAACTCTGTACATTTAATTTTAGGTTAATTTTAATTATATTTTACCTATTTTGAAACATACGATGCATGTGATTAATGATATATTATCCTTATTTTTATTTAATATTACAATAATTAATTCAATTTTCCATCATACTGATAGTTCACAACCATCATTGGAATATTTTAGAAGTCTTAATATATATGTGTTTAAATTTGATATACAATTTTTAATCACGTAAGTTTTAAAGTAAAAATTATTTATTGTTATTATTTTTCAGATTATATACATGTGATCATGGTTTATTAAAAATAACAAAACCTGTAATTATATAAAAAATTTTAAAAGATTAATATATTGACCTATTCTTTAGAATAGTTTATTTTATTTTATGTGTGTGTGTGTGCATGTACATGTGTGGGTGTGCATGTGCGTTTGTGTGTGTGTGCGCACGCTTGCACAGGTGGGCATGGGGGCGGGTGGGTGCATAGACAAATGCGCACATGTGTGGTGTGTTGTGTGTGATGTGTGTGTGTGTGTGTGTGTGGTGTGTGTGTGTTGTGTGTGTGTGTGTGTGTGTGTGTGTGTGTGTGTATTTAAATTAGGTTTTTATTTGTCTTGGGATATTTTTGTTCAAAATTAAATTAGATGTAAAAATTTGTATTCATTTAATTACTTAACGTTTCGGTCTTGTTTCTGATCTTAATCATAAGTCTAAAATGAATGGTTTAACAAAAATTATAATGCGTTTAAATACTTACATTAAATAGTATTGAACATTAATGGAAACTAAAATATATAAACATTTCTATCTTGTCTTACATTTGAATGACATATAAAAAGACAAATACTTATAGTAGTTTAGGAACGCCACCGATGTATATTCAAATATGATGTAAAATGTGTTTTTTAAGGTAATAGTAAAAACGGATAAAATTAACGCTTTACACAGAAATGTATTTTAAAGTTTAAGTTGTGATTTCAATGTTTGTAAAGTTCAGAGTAAGCCACACTTAGATTATTTAAGTCTTGTTTACTTTTGATACAATTTTGTTCTTTTTGAATGTGAAATGATTCCAGAAATAGGCATTTGTAGTAATTTGGTTCTGTTTCTAAAATTTTGACTTCATTAAATGCAGGTGTTTTTAGTAATGTATGCATGTATAGCAAGAGCACAGTTAGTATATATATATATATTGCTGTGAAACCTCTTGAATTACCTGGTCTGTTGATTTTCTTCTATTAATCGCCTCGGCTGCTCCTCTAGATAGCTTTCATCCTAATACATAAAAAAACAAACACATTCCTACCACAAACATCAACGTCAACTCTATTTACATCAATATTCACAATACATTAAAATTTCAAAATTAATATTCAGCATAAATTTTAATATCGGAAAATTTCAAAATTAAATTTATTATCATTTTAATGTGCATCCAGAATTAAAGTCCTTGTAGGATGCCTACTAATTACTATAACAATATATGCAGAGTACAAAGGGAGCATCTACCACCCCTTTACGTTAATTAACCAGGTTCGTCTAATTGAGCTCAAAGGCATACCCATATTTTTATCATAATCCAGAACATCAATACTAAATACCCCTTTCTACTTAAACAAGCAAATTTCACCTTAAAATTAAAATATTATTGTTAGTACAATTTCACTACTGTCCATTTTAAATAAACAAATTAGAAAGTTATTCAACACACAAAAATCTCAAAGTTCAAACAAAATAGTATAATTTACCTGAAGGTTACTTGCATTCGTAGCTTCAATGTACATCATCCCTTTTGTTAATCACACCATTCCAACTGGGTTATATTTACGGCTTCTGATTCTCAACGCTTTAAAAATTTTCTCCATCACCATTTATTTAAAGTTGTTTCAGGGCTTTTCCGAACTCCTCTGTGTATATCTGACCCTTGTTTCGTGGATCCAGACACGTTTATGCACCATTTAAGTATTAATACCCCGAAAATAACAAAGAAATTCATACTTCTTTCACCAAGATACGCCAAAACTGCCTACTTTTGTGTATTTATTTGTCATAGTAAATTTTACCAATTGGTACAGTGATACTAAACTTTATTACCTTGTATCTTCTTTTCTAAGTGCACTAACGTACATTCATTGTAGCACGTATAGAACAAGCTGTTTTAAATCACATAATATTCGAGCAAACTGTTTACATTATTTAATATTAAAACCGGAAAACTAAAAAGCACTGTATAACGCGTTCAATCAAGTCGAAGATCTAAGAGAGCTTGTTCATATTCCCCTGGGTATATATAGAGGTTAGCCTGTCTGTCGGTCGAGTCTCCAAAACGGACAATTCTAAAGAATTTCGCCTGCTTTGTTCCCAGTCCGTAGCCCGGCATGCGATTTTTACGAATTTTGTACTCGCCCCAGTTAAATCTCAGAAAATTTCCACACGGCACGCAACGTCTGAGAATACCTAATTAAATTTTATACAAAAATGTTATTTCTACCTCTCAATTTTGCCTTTTATTTTCAACCAATCGCAACCCCATGACGTTGCTCTACTCACGCCTTTTTACTATATGTGTCTTGGTCTTGCGCATATTATCTGTCTCTATCTACCCTGTTCTTATTAGTGCAAATTGATATTCCTTATTATCGATTATTTCAGTCCATGTGGACTATCTGGGTTAAATAACCCCGTATCGCACCTTCTCGTGAATATTAAGCCCCGGTTTCTCCAAGATTCTTTGTAACTATTAATTATCTACAAAATTTTCGCCGTACGTGACATTTAAACTACGCAGGTGTTCAAACATAATATTAATTCTCAGAGCTTTATTTTCTGGTATTTTAATCTTGGATTTTCACAGGCTTTTATGCTTATTATTAATAATGGTTTAATTAACTCCAATTAAAATTGACTTCTATCCTTTCATTTTTAGCGAATACAAATTAAATATTAATTATTATGTGTACACTTTGTTTAATACCGGTTACTTAAAATAGGGTTAATTAATATAAATTTTGCACGTAATTTCCATTTGTTTCTTTATTAGGAATAATTAAATTACACGTAGAGCTTTTAATACTGTTTCTTTTGATATAAAGCGTCTTGTACATGATTTAAATCTCTTATTTTACTGAAACTAATAAATTTTTATGCTTCACGGTTTTAATAACGCGTATTATCTAATAATATTCATTATACACGGTGATTAAAATTATTTGATGTGATTATTTAATTTTCTACCCTGGTCTAAATATGAGTATTTTCCCCCTATTTGAATACAAATAATCCCACTTATTTGAATGCAAATATAAAGCATTTAGACTGCCAAAAATATTTAGAAAAAATTGCCTATCTCTCTATCCTTATCTATCTAACTTACCTACTTTGTCTCCAATCCAAAAAAAAATATTTACACCTATCCTATATCCCTATCCTATTCCTAACTCTCACTTAATTTTATAAACTGAAATTATCCCTAACTTCATCCTACTTATCCATCTTATCCTATATACATCCTATATACCTATCCTATTCCTAACTTTTAACTAATCTTCACTATACTTCACTTCCCCCTAACTAATCCTATATACCTATCCTATTCTTATTCTATTCCTAACTCCCCACTAATCTTATAAGAAATATCTATACTTAACCTATCTTATTTTCTTCCTACATTTAATCTTTATTCTCATCCTAAACACCTATTTCTAACTATTTCCCATATTTATCCTATATACAGCTTTATTTTCCCTAAACACTTACTTATACTCTTCTCTATACACCTATATCTACTCTCTATTCTATATCTATACTAAAATTCACCTATCTCTATCCTTAGTTCATCAAGTTATTTAAATCTAACTCTCTTCTTGACCCTCCACGTCTTTCTTCTTACCATCCTAATACTCTTCATCCCTATTTCTCCCACTTCTATATCTATACTTATCATCCTTATTATCTCACATAAAATAAACTTATCATCCCTATTATCCTGACTCTTAAATATTACTTCTTCTTCAATCCCTACACTTGTCTGTTTCTCATTTATTATTGTTTCCCTTTCTGCCGACAAACCAAACGATACTACTTTAAAATTATCGATTTTTCCCTCTACGGAAAACCCTGTGTACCTTCTAGAATGCTTGTGTAATGGAATCCGCCAGAATGAATTCCTTAAATCTACTTTATTAAAAACAAACTTGCCATTTAACCTCGTCAAAAATGTGTCCATGGATGTTGGACAATGGAATTGCGGTTTGGTCCGTTGATTAATTTTTCGTGCAACTTTAATTAATTCTGCCTTCCCTTGCTCCCGATCTGCTGCTGTTGCTTCTACCCCTTAATTCTGCATGTTTTTGTACTAAATCTTGAACCTCTACTCTCCTATCCTCTGGACATCTTATTGTGTTGATCTGTTTAACTCCATCATCCTCTACCTCTATTACATTAATACTAAACCCCGTGTCATCCTCTGTGACTTCATAACTGCCCTTCCATGGCACTACCCTATCATTAATCCTTATTACATTCCGTTCCATTTCTATCAAAACCCCTAACTTCATCATACAGTCAACACCTAAAATGCTCTGAAACTTCAGTCCAGGTACAATTACAAACTCCTGTTCACAGCTTAAACCTCCTATATCTATCCTAAGCACCACAACACTATTTACTACAGCAAAGTTTTTTTTATTTGGAGCTACTAAATGACTACGCTTTATAGGCATAATTCTATCACAAACCTTATCCCTAATTTTGCTGACGAATTCCTCCGATATTAAACTCGCCTCTGCCCCTGTATCAAGTAATACTTCTACACTATTCTCAAAAATTTCTAAATTAATAATTGGCAAACATAATTTTCCTCAGTTTCTGGCTCTACTTCCTCCTCAATTTTGAAAAATTCACGTGGATGTTCATATACATTTACACTGAAATCTAGTGGTCTGTCGCGTTCTAAAAATCCTGTCCAGGTCTGTTTTCCCTACTTGGTCCTGGTCTAGCCGTCACCTCAGCGTATGTCCTAGGCGTTTCCACTCGTTCCGTGTCTGTGTTAGCAGTCCCGCTCATGTCTGGTGAACTATTCATTCTGGTAGGTCCGGGTCTCGGTGCAGGTCCCTTCCTAAACTATTACTCCTAACATATGGTCGTCTCTGTTCCCAATTCTGTCGCTGGTATCCGTAATTATTCCCCCTTCTAGCATAGTTGTCCCGTCTATTGTCAAACCTAACTGTGTTGATCTGTCTTTCCCTATTTTCCCGAGGTCGTCCACTACTTACGGCGTCGTACCTCTGCAAGTATTCTAGAAACATTTCTCTGTCCACTATGTTCTGTAGTGCTACGTGTTGTCTTATTTCTACCTCGAAGTGTCGTGATAAATACTTAATAATTTGTCGGTCCGTCAGTGGTGGGTTCAGTTGCTTTGATATGCTATACTTGCGTATAGCATATTGCTCCCTACTTCCTGAAAATTCTCCCTTAAATTTCCTGTGATTAAGTCGTCTCGTACCTGGTCTTGTCTGTGGTCACTCCAGTAGTGCTTTAAAATCTGTCCTCAAAGTCCATGTAGGTGTCTATGTCCTGTCCTACTAAATTGTACCACGCTTCCGCATTGTCCTTTAATAAAGCCTTTATCGTATTCAGTTTAGTCTGTTCGTCAAATAAATTTCCCACTAGATTTCTTACACTATTAATAAAAATTTGTGGATTTATCCTGTTATCGCCATAAAACTTCATGTGTTGGTCCAATGATACTCCACCTGTAGAAAATCTGGGACCATCCCCCGTTAAATTTGACATGTTGTATTTGATACTACTAACTTCGCGTTCTACCCTGCCTAACTGATCCCTACATGAGTCCGTCACTTCAGTCATTTTTACATTAATTTCTTCTTCACAGAACATGCGTACTTCGGACTTTAAATGTCCCATTTCCTGTCGAAGACCTGTAATATCACGCTCATTTTTTTCAACCCTATTTTCAACTTCCCCCATCTTTACGGTAAGACTATTTTAAATTCTGAAACTTCTTTATTCGTCTTATCTATTTTCTCACTTAGGGTTTCCCTAACTCCTGTTAATGTCTCATTCATTCGGTCAAATTTCCGATTTGAGTCCTCTCTCGCTCTATTCGATTCATCGCTTAGCAGTTCTAATTTTCTGTTAGACTCCTCCATCGCTCTATTCGATTCTTCCTTAGCTAATCGCATTTCCTCTAACATTCTCATCATTAACTCATTTCCCGTTTCTCCTGATTCCGTCCTCGACTGATCTCTACTGCCTCCAGCTTCTTCCATTTTCGAAATTTTCTCACACAATGCACTATCGTCACTTCCAATTTCCTCCTTGACTCCTTAACCACTCCTTTCTCTGCATACGTTCAAATCACTCACACACACTCTAAAATACTCCTAAATTTATACACACACAAAACTCTCTCTCAGATCGCCAGTTTCCTGGAATAAAATCACAAAATTTTATTTGGAACTCGAGCCCCACGTTGGGCGCCAAGAATGCTGTGAAACCTCTTGAATTACCTGGTCTGTTGATTTTCTTCTGTTAATCGCCTCGGCTGCTCCTCTAGATAGCTTTCATCCTAATACATAAAAACAAACACATTCCTACCACAAACATCAACGTCAACTCTATTTACATCAATATTCACAATACATTAAAATTTCAAAATTAATATTCAGCATAAATTTTAATATCGGAAAATTTCAAAATTAAATTTATTATCATTTTAATGTGCATCCAGAATTAAAGTCCTTGTAGGATGCCTACTAATTACTATAACAATATATGCAGAGTACAAAGGAGCATCTACCACCCCTTTACGTTAATTAACCAGGTTCGTCTAATTGAGCTTAAAGACATACCCATATTTTTATCATAATCCAGAACATCAATACTAAATACCCTTTCTACTTAAACAAGCAAATTTCACCTTAAAATTAAAATATTATTGTTAGTACAATTTCACTACTGTCCATTTTAAATAAACAAATTAGAAAGTTATTCAACACACACCAAAATCTCAAAGTTCAAACAAAATAGTATAATTTACCTGAAGGTTACTTGCACTCGTAACTTCAATGTACATCATCCCTTTTGTTAATCACACCATTCCAACTGGGTTATATTTACGGCTTCTGATTCTCAACGCTTTAAAATTTTCTCCATCACCATTTATTTAAAGTTGTTTCAGGGCTTTTCCGAACTCCTCTGTGTATATCTGACCCTTGTTTCGTGGATCCAGACACGTTTATGCACCATTTAAGTATTAATACCCCGAAAATAACAAAGAAATTCATACTTCTTTCACCAAGATACGCCAAAACTGCCTACTTTTGTGTATTTATTTGTCATAGTAAATTTTTACCAATTGGTACAGTGATACTAAACTTTATTACCTTGTATCTTCTTTTCTAAGTGCACTAACGTACATTCATTGTAGCACGTATAGAACAAGCTGTTTTAAATCACATAATATTCGAGCAAACTGTTTACATTATTTAATATTTAAACCGGAAAACTAAAAAGCACTGTATAACGCGTTCAATCAAGTCGAAGATCTAAGAGAGCTTGTTCATATTCCCCTGGGTATATATAGAGGTTAGCCTGTCTGTCGGTCGAGTCTCCAAAACGGACAATTCTAAAGAATTTCGCCTGCTCTGTTCCCAGTCCGTAGCCCGGCATGCGATTTTTACGAATTTTTACTCGCCCCAGTTAAATCTCAGAAAATTTCCACACGGCACGCAACGTCTGAGAATACCTAATTAAATTTTATACAAAAATGTTATTTCTACCTCTCAATTTTGCCTTTTATTTTCAACCAATCGCAACCCCATGACGTTGCTCTACTCACGCCTTTTTACTATATGTGTCTTGGTCTTGCGCATATTATCTGTCTCTATCTACCCTGTTCTTATTAGTGCAAATTGATATTCCTTATTATCGATTATTTCAGTCCATGTGGACTATCTGGGTTAAATAACCCCGTATCGCACCTTCTCGTGAATATTAAGCCCCGGTTTCTCCAAGATTCTTTGTAACTATTAATTATCTACAAAATTTTCGCCGTACGTGACATTTAAACTACGCAGGTGTTCAAACATAATATTAATTCTCAGAGCTTTATTTTCTGGTATTTTAATCTTGGATTTTCACAGGCTTTTATGCTTATTATTAATAATGGTTTAATTAACTCCAATTAAAATTGACTTCTATCCTTTCATTTTAGCGAATACAAATTAAATATTAATTATTATGTGTACACTTTGTTTAATACCGGTTACTTAAAATAGGGTTAATTAATATAAATTTTGCACGTAATTTCCATTTGTTTCTTTATTAGGAATAATTAAATTACACGTAGAGCTTTTAATACTGTTTCTTTTGATATAAAGCGTCTTGTACATGATTTAAATCTCTTATTTTTACTGAAACTAATAAATTTTTATGCTTCACGGTTTTAATAACGCGTATTATCTAATAATATTCATTATACACGGTGATTAAAATTATTTGATGTGATTATTTAATTTTCTACCCTGGTCTAAATATGAGTATTTTCCCCCTATTTGAATACAAATAATCCCACTTATTTGAATGCAAATATAAAGCATTTAGACTGCCAAAAAATATTTAGAAAAAAAAATTGCCTATCTCTCTCTATCCTTATCTATCTAACTTACCTACTTTGTCTCCAATCCAAAAAAAATATTTACACCTATCCTATATCCCTATCCTATTCCTAACTCTCACTTAATTTTATAAACTGAAATTATCCCTAACTTCATCCTACTTATCCATCTTATCCTATATACATCCTATATACCTATCCTATTCCTAACTTTTAACTAATCTTCACTATACTTCACTTCCCCCTAACTAATCCTATATACCTATCCTATTCTTATTCTATTCCTAACTCCCCACTAATCTTATAAGAAATATCTATACTTAACCTATCTTATTTTCTTCCTACATTTAATCTTTATTCTCATCCTAAACACCTATTTCTAACTATTTCCCATATTTATCCTATATACAGCTTTATTTTCCTAAACACTTACTTATACTCTTCTCTATACACCTATATCTACTCTCTATTCTATATCTATACTAAAATTCACCTATCTCTATCCTTAGTTCATCAAGTTATTTAAATCTAACTCTCTTCTTGACCCTCCACGTCTTTCTTCTTACCATCCTAATACTCTTCATCCCTATTTCTCCCACTTCTATATCTATACTTATCATCCTTATTATCTCACATAAAATAAACTTATCATCCCTATTATCCTGACTCTTAAATATTACTTCTTCTTCAATCCCTACACTTGTCTGTTTCTCATTTATTATTGTTTCCCTTTCTGCCGACAAACCAAACGATACTACTTTAAAATTATCGATTTTTCCCTCTACGGAAAACCCTGTGTACCTTCTAGAATGCTTGTGTAATGGAATCCGCCAGAATGAATTCCTTAAATCTACTTTATTAAAAACAAACTTGCCATTTAACCTCGTCAAAAATGTGTCCATGGATGTTGGACAATGGAATTGCGGTTTGGTCCGTTGATTAATTTTTCGTGCATCTTTAATTAATTCTGCCTTCCCTTGCTCCCGATCTGCTGCTGTTGCTTCTACCCCCCTTAATTCTGCATGTTTTTGTACTAAAGCTTGAACCTCTACTCTCCTATCCTCTGGACATCTTATTGTGTTGATCTGTTTAACTCCATCATCCTCTACCTCTATTACATTAATACTAAACCCCGTGTCATCCTCTGTGACTTCATAACTGCCCTTCCATGGCACTACCCTATCATTAATCCTTATTACATTCCGTTCCATTTCTATCAAAACCCCTAACTTCATCATACAGTCAACACCTAAAATGCTCTGAAACTTCAGTCCAGGTACAATTACAAACTCCTGTTCACAGCTTAAACCTCCTATATCTATCCTAAGCACCACAACACTATTTACTACAGCAAAGTTTTTTTTATTTGGAGCTACTAAATGACTACGCTTTATAGGCATAATTCTATCACAAACCTTATCCCTAATTTTGCTGACGAATTCCTCCGATATTAAACTCGCCTCTGCCCCTGTATCAAGTAATACTTCTACACTATTCTCAAAAATTTCTAAATTAATAATTGGCAAACATAATTTTTCCTCAGTTTCTGGCTCTACTTCCTCCTCAATTTTGAAAAATTCACGTGGATGTTCATATACATTTACACTGAAATCTAGTGGTCTGTCGCGTTCTAAAAATCCTGTCCAGGTCTGTTTTCCCTACTTGGTCCTGGTCTAGCCGTCACCTCAGCGTATGTCCTAGGCGTTTCCACTCGTTCCGTGTCTGTGTTAGCAGTCCCGCTCATGTCTGGTGAACTATTCATTCTGGTAGGTCCCGGTCTCGGTGCAGGTCCCCTTCCTAAACTATTACTCCTAACATATGGTCGTCTCTGTTCCCAATTCTGTCGCTGGTATCCGTAATTATTCCCCCTTCTAGCATAGTTGTCCCGTCTATTGTCAAACCTAACTGTGTTGATCTGTCTTTCCCTATTTTCCCGAGGTCGTCCACTACTTACGGCGTCGTACCTCTGCAAGTATTCTAGAAACATTTCTCTGTCCACTATGTTCTGTAGTGCTACGTGTTGTCTTATTTCTACCTCGAAGTGTCGTGATAAATACTTAATAATTTGTCGGTCCGTCAGTGGTGGGTTCAGTTGCTTTGATATGCTATACTTGCGTATAGCATATTGCTCCCTACTTCCTGAAAATTCTCCCTTAAATTTCCCTGTGATTAAGTCGTCTCGTACCTGGTCTTGTCTGTGGTCACTCCAGTAGTGCTTTAAAAATCTGTCCTCAAAGTCCATGTAGGTGTCTATGTCCTGTCCTACTAAATTGTACCACGCTTCCGCATTGTCCTTTAATAAAGCCTTTATCGTATTCAGTTTAGTCTGTTCGTCAAATAAATTTCCCACTAGATTTCTTACACTATTAATAAAAATTTGTGGATTTACCCTGTTATCGCCATAAAACTTCATGTGTTGGTCCAATGATACTCCACCTGTAGAAAATCTGGGACCATCCCCCGTTAAATTTGACATGTTGTATTTGATACTACTAACTTCGCGTTCTACCCTGCCTAACTGATCCCTACATGAGTCCGTCACTTCAGTCATTTTACATTAATTTCTTCTTCACAGAACATGCGTCTTCGGACTTTAAATGTCCCATTTCCTGTCGAAGACCTGTAATATCACGCTCATTTTTTTCAACCCTATTTTCAACTTCCCCCATCTTTACGGTAAGACTATTTTTAAATTCTGAAACTTCTTTATTCGTCTTATCTATTTTCTCACTTAGGGTTTCCCTAACTCCTGTTAATGTCTCATTCATTCGGTCAAATTTCCGATTTGAGTCCTCTCTCGCTCTATTCGATTCATCGCTTAGCAGTTCTAATTTTCTGTTAGACTCCTCCATCGCTCTATTCGATTCTTCCTTAGCTAATCGCATTTCCTCTAACATTCTCATCATTAACTCATTTCCCGTTTCTCCTGATTCCGTCCTCGACTGATCTCTACTGCCTCCAGCTTCTTCCATTTTCGAAATTTTCTCACACAATGCACTATCGTCACTTCCAATTTCCACTCCTTGACTCCTTAACCACTCCTTTCTCTGCATACGTTCAAATCACTCACACACACTCTAAAATACTCCTAAATTTATACACACACAAAAACTCTCTCTCTCAGATCGCCAGTTTCCTGGAATAAAATCACAAAAATTTTATTTGGAACTCGAGCCCCACGTTGGGCGCCAAGAATGCTGTGAAACCTCTTGAATTACCTGGTCTGTTGATTTTCTTCTGTTAATCGCCTCGGCTGCTCCTCTAGATAGCTTTCATCCTAATACATAAAAAAACAAACACATTCCTACCACAAACATCAACGTCAACTCTATTTACATCAATATTCACAATACATTAAAATTTCAAAATTAATATTCAGCATAAATTTTAATATCGGAAAATTTCAAAATTAAATTTATTATCATTTTAATGTGCATCTAGAATTAAAGTCCTTGTAGGATGCCTACTAATTACTATAACAATATATGCAGAGTACAAAGGAGCATCTACCACCCCTTTACGTTAATTAACCAGGTTCGTCTAATTGAGCTTAAAGACATACCCATATTTTTATCATAATCCAGAACATCAATACTAAATACCCCTTTCTACTTAAACAAGCAAATTTCACCTTAAAATTAAAATATTATTGTTAGTACAATTTCACTACTGTCCATTTTAAATAAACAAATTAGAAAGTTATTCAACACACACCAAAATCTCAAAGTTCAAACAAAATAGTATAATTTACCTGAAGGTTACTTGCACTCGTAACTTCAATGTACATCATCCCTTTTGTTAATCACACCATTCCAACTGGGTTATATTTACGGCTTCTGATTCTCAACGCTTTAAAAATTTTCTCCATCACCATTTATTTAAAGTTGTTTCAGGGCTTTTCCGGAACTCCTCTGTGTATATCTGACCCTTGTTTCGTGGATCCAGACACGTTTATGCACCATTTAAGTATTAATACCCCCGAAAAATAACAAAGAAATTCATACTTCTTTCACCAAGATACGCCAAAACTGCCTACTTTTGTGTATTTATTTGTCATAGTAAATTTTACCAATTGGTACAGTGATACTAAACTTTATTACCTTGTATCTTCTTTTCTAAGTGCACTAACGTACATTCATTGTAGCACGTATAGAACAAGCTGTTTTAAATCACATAATATTCGAGCAAACTGTTTACATTATTTAATATTAAAACCGGAAAACTAAAAAGCACTGTATAACGCGTTCAATCAAGTCGAAGATCTAAGAGAGCTTGTTCATATTCCCTGGGTATATATAGAGGTTAGCCTGTCTGTCGGTCGAGTCTCCAAAACGGACAATTCTAAAGAATTTCGCCTGCTCTGTTCCCAGTCCGTAGCCCGGCATGCGATTTTTACGAATTTTGTACTCGCCCCAGTTAAATCTCAGAAAATTTCCACACGGCACGCAACGTCTGAGAATACCTAATTAAATTTTATACAAAAATGTTATTTCTACCTCTCAATTTTGCCTTTTATTTTCAACCAATCGCAACCCCATGACGTTGCTCTACTCACGCCTTTTTACTATATGTGTCTTGGTCTTGCGCATATTATCTGTCTCTATCTACCCTGTTCTTATTAGTGCAAATTGATATTCCTTATTATCGATTATTTCAGTCCATGTGGACTATCTGGGTTAAATAACCCCGTATCACACCTTCTCGTGAATATTAAGCCCCGGTTTCTCCAAGATTCTTTGTAACTATTAATTATCTACAAAATTTTCGCCGTACGTGACATTTAAACTACGCAGGTGTTCAAACATAATATTAATTCTCAGAGCTTTATTTTCTGGTATTTTAATCTTGGATTTTCACAGGATTTTATGCTTATTATTAATAATGGTTTAATTAACTCCAATTAAAATTGACTTCTATCCTTTCATTTTAGCGAATACAAATTAAATATTAATTATTATGTGTACACTTTGTTTAATACCGGTTACTTAAAATAGGGTTAATTAATATAAATTTTGCACGTAATTTCCATTTGTTTCTTTATTAGGAATAATTAAATTACACGTAGAGCTTTTTAATACTGTTTCTTTTGATATAAAGCGTCTTGTACATGATTTAAATCTCTTATTTTTACTGAAACTAATAAATTTTTACGCTTCACGGTTTTAATAACGCGTATTATCTAATAATATTCATTATACACGGTGATTAAAATTATTTGATGTGATTATTTAATTTTCTACCCTGGTCTAAATATGAGTAATATATATATATATATATAGATAAGTTGATATTTTAATTTCTTGGGATATTTTCGTTCGGATTTTTTATTTTTTATATTAAATATTCATTTGCTGGTTTCTGACGTTTCGATTTATTTAAAATCTTTTTCAAAGAGACAGCTTGAATAGAAAATATTTGACATTGACAATGTTGAATGAATATTTAATATAAAAAATAAAAATATATATATATATATATATATATATATATATATATATATATATATATTCTTATTCCTGGAATTTGGTCATCAAATAACTTGTTGACAAAAAAACGAAAACTTCAACTTTTCGTATATGAATATATTACATAATTGCTATACGCGTTTCGGTACAAACTACCATAATCATTAAGCACCTACAATATTACATAGTTATACCAAAAAAGTTTTTAAAATTGTTATACATACCCAAAATTATATAAAACTTTTGATATTAATGAAATAAACAAAACCATCCCTTTCATGGACATGCTCATTACTTATAATTCTGCGGGAATAATTTCAACCAATTGGTACAGAAATGTGTTAAGTTAATTAATATATATATATATATATATATATATATATATATATATATATATATATATATAGTTAATAAGATGAAATAATAACTTAGACTTTTATATAATATATATATATATATATATATATATATATATATATATATATATACTCCACACCTTAGTGACCTTAATACACTAGTTGGCTTTACAAGTTTATTTAATAATTATCAGGATTGTTTAGGTCAAAAATAACACATTAAATATGAAAATTGTGTAATATACTTGGCGTTTCAGCACGTGCTTTGTACCTTAATCATAAGTCTATAAATAAGAAACACAAAATTAGTCAATCAATTAAATAACGAGCTAGACTTACAGTTAACATGCTGTGTAAAAATACTGCTACTTCATAACAGTCGAACAAATTTAAATACTTATTTATTACTACATGTTGTTTGTTCAGAGTCGATTGTATAAATGATTTCCTATAAACACTAGATGACAACAGAATTTTTATAAATTAATTTACATTGTTTGATAACGTCCTTACAACTGGCAGGTACAGGTGCGTTTGGATTGTTGTTACACAAGACAGTGTTACACCAATTGATTTCACTATACAGAGCTGTAGCAAGTAGACTAGTGACGTCACATGTATTTAATGTCGGTATAATCACGAGTACACTACACTTAAATTGTCAAAATCTTGCTTGTTATTCATACTATTCGGTTCTTTCTGTATATGATAAGACTCTAAGAATAAATGTTTCCTGTAGTTCACTTCAGATTCTAATATTTTTACTTGTTTGTAGTCTGGTGTATGTTTTGTGGTAAACACATTCCTAGCTAGGGCACACTTATTTTTGCCTAATTTTGCATCACTACGAAGCTGAGTATTCCTAATCTACTGATTCGTATGACCAATATAATTGAGACAAGTGCATTGAATTTTATACTACGTTACTTTTTTTAGTGGCACCTTCTGTTTGATCTTTTAATTTTGTGAATAGGTTTTTGATTGATTTTATGTAACTATTGACAATGACTGTGTTAGGTTGCTTCAATACTCTAGTAAGCTTAGGAGTAAGTTTTTATCATATGGAGGTTTTTTTGTAAATTAATTCAGGTTGTCTGGTAGTTATTGGTTTTAAAGTATTAGAGTACAATAATTTTTTCAGGAATTGTTGTGGATAACCATTGTTAAGTAAAATATGTTCCAATTCTTTCGGATTTTTGTTGATAAAAGAGGGATCACAAAGTTTCTGTATTCTAGATTTTAAGGCCAAAACTGTGTTAATTTTATGTCAACTTGAATGATTTGAATAAAAATTGATGTATCTCTCTGAATACGTTGATTTTTGTAACAATCAAATAACAACCTATTGGATTGAGGTCTAATTACAAGAGTATCTAAGAAAGGAATTCTCCATCCTTACATGTAATTTTCCAATGCTCCACCCGAAGGTACTACATTGGCCAGGAAGCGAGTTTTTTTTTACCTGGAAAATTTGGAATTTTGCCGAACCCTTGCTGTTCCAAGCAAGGTAGGGATCTTTAACGTGCGTGACAACACTCACACACGGGACCTCCATTTTACCTCTCATCCGAACGAGGGTGTATTTTTGTGAAAAATGCTCGCCTAACATTTTTCAAGCGGACCGTGTCGGGATTCGAACCTGGGACCTTGGGCGTAGTAGTCACACACATACCACTACGCCACTGAGCCGCCTTGAATTCTCCATCCACTTCCATTTCACTTGTGAATTTTAGATGTTGGTTAAAGGTGTTAAAAACGTTAAGTGTTGCATCTATCATGTCTATAGGGAGTGAGCATAAAATTTCGTCGACATATTTAACCAAAAACACATCTCAAATGGAAGTAAAGGAATCACTGATTCTAGCAAAAGATCCATCGCCATTTGTGCAACTATTGGTGATAAGGGCGAACCCATAGGTGTTCCAAAATGTTGTAAGTAATAAGTGTTCTTGAATATAAAGTATGTGTTATTAAAAATCAAATTGATGGTGGCCATGAACATTGTGTTTGACAAATTACCGTGTGGTTGTATATGATCTCGTTTATCTGTATGATGTTCAGAACTAACTCTAATGGAATATTTGTGAATAAAGAAGAGACATCTAATGAAATCAAGATATGGTTGGGTGGCAACTGCTGATTTTTGTAAGTTTCAACAAAACTGAAGCTATCTTTGGTATTGTACCCTTCTAATGGAAAGGACTTCTGTAATATACTTGAACAAAATTTGGATATGTTGTAAGTCAGAGTATTTATTGAAGAAATAATAGGACGAAGTGAAAGTGTGGGTTTTTTAATCTTAGGGAGACCGTAAAATTTACCTGGTGTTGAACTATTGTTTATAAGAGATTTCTTCTGACTGTCTGTTATCATCTTATTTTTGTGTAACATTTTAATATGATCATTGATTCTGTTTCGAATTATTGTGGTTGGATCTCAAGGTAAAGTTTTATAAGTGTTTAAATCTGTAAGTAAATCTAATGATTTTTGAGACTGTTCATAATCATCGTCACTTCTCCTTTGTCTGCTTTTAACCCTATTAGCTCTTTATTTGATTTTAAAAACTTGTTTGCTACACTAAATGTCTTATGTATTGTACTATTATCTTGATTATATATATATATATATATATATTAAATAAATTAAAGTGTAGTAACCGTACCATACCATTTAATGAATGACTCAATTTATACTACGTTATAATATATAAACCTCCGTTTATGGGTAAGCATATTTTAGGTATTTATAAGAGATAATGTACATGTATCGTATTATAGATAAAAAAAACATCATTGATAAAGACCATCTTGCGACGGTCGAAACGTCTGTTTAACACGCATATAATGTGAAAAAAATATTTTTTTATTTATTTAGACCTTTTTCCCAAGAAACACAATTTCAAGTAATATTATATAAAAGAAGGTCAAGAAATACCAATCGAATATATATATGAACATGTGCATTGCACAAGTGTTATAAGTGTTGTAAATCAGCTCTTTGTTTAAAATAGTATCTTTGTGGTATATTGCTAAGGGAGTATTTTGGCAAGCAACCAAGTGGTGTATTTTAGTGCATAGTATATTAATTTATATTGTTTAATTAACCCTTCAGGACTAAACTATCACCATTTATTCTTCATAATATTTATATAAATGGAACAACAACTAACAACCTTGAGTAGATTTATCTTTTTACAAGCTACATTTTTGAACGTATGCTAAATTCATAGTGACTACAACAACCTTATCTACAGAGAAACATAAACAAATCTATTAAATATAAACAGAATACATTACTAATTAGGAATTATAATTTACATTTACTTGTATTTACTTATAAACAAGTAAATATTATGATTTTTCTTTCTTGTACATCTAAAGCTGCTACTGGGACTAATGATACTAGGACTTTTAATTGTGATGGCTGAAAAAGATCCATTCATTAAATTTGTGCAGGAGTGTGTGCTTCTGAAATCAAGTGCATTGAATTAAAAGGAATCGGGGTGTTAATAAATTTTTCCACCTTGAATGTGAACAAGAATTACTACAGGTTTCTAAGCTTATCAAACTTATTGATGAATTGCTGAGGGAAGTTGCATTACTCAAGGAAGTGAAATTAAACAGTAATACTAATTGTAACGAAATGATTATTCAAGAGGTTTCTTTAGAAATATTATGATATATAATTTCCTGGAATCTCAAGAAGTTGAAGTGTAAAAGAGACTTACTCATGATAGGAACGTGTTACAGAATATTTTTCAGAAATTCTGCAGTGCTGATACTACCATTAATAAAAGCGTTCAGATTGGTAAAAAGAAATTTATGAATCGTCTACTCAAAGTTATTCTGAATTCTACCTTGGATGCGAACTCAATCGCACAGTAATGTTCATATAAAGAATTTAAAATGTAAGATTTTGCCTGATAGAACTCCTATGCAGATAGAATATTTTAAGAAAATTAAAGAGAAGCTAATTATAAGAAAATCCAAGGGAGAATCAGATGTATACAGGGTGAGTCATGGGAAACGCCACGGAGTTTTATAGCAAAACGATGTATTTGTTCAAAGTTTTTTCACAGTAGATCTATGTAAGTCCGAAAAGGCTACATTTAAAAATTATTTTGATATATACAGGATGCCCCAAGTAAAAGTTACATATCAAAGTTATATTTTTTCTTGTGGAACATCTTATTTTTCGTTGCATTTTTTAATTGTACGTAAAAACTAAACTGGACTTCTTTGAAGGCTCATTATACCTAAATGCAAAGCGTTTTGATTTATTTCGCTTTTTCTAAAATTCTAAGGGTTTTGTAAAAATTAAATAATTCTAAAATCAATTCACCCAGACAAATTTGTTTTTAACACTTAATATTAGATCGTACCCTTCACTGACCAAGTAACTTACTAAAAGCAGATTCAATACAGGGTGTTCAGAAAATGCAGTTTCAATATTGACAGATTCAAAGTATAATATCGTTGTTATTTTAAATGGAACATCCTGTATTTCCCATACGTACATGGGAAACTAAGATCGAGACTAAATCAACTCTAAGTTGATTCAATAAATCAAGACTAAATTAAAACTAAAATACTGGGTTAAAACTCTACATAACTGGTACACATTTTATAGTATTGGGGAGCACGCCAATCTGAGGGCTAATGACTCGAAACAACTGAACAAACAACCGATTTGGGTAAGAAGCTCTAGTGAGACGTTACACTAGGAACAAAGGGTCAGAATTATCTTTTAAAAATATAGCATGTTATTTTTATTATTTTAAATATTTGATGAGTTCAAAAATTTGCATATGTAATAGGTCAACAAAAAGTTGGTTGCTACATAAAAGCACATTTAAAAGGGTAATAGTTCTTTGAACGTTCAATGAAACATTCATGGTAAAATACAATTCTTTTTGCTTGTTTTAATTGATATAAAAACGTGTAAAAAGGGTTATGATCTTCGTAATGAAGAAATTTGATAGGAATATTTATTTTGATTTAAAAGTTATGTAAAAGTACATTGTTAATTTTCTTCGCTTATTATACAACTTTGGTTAATTTCGCATGTCTTATTCAAGTATATGGTGTGTTAAAAGGGAGTGGGTAAAAATTCTCTGTTATCGTATTGTTGTTCACTCTGTGCGGGGTATCACTGAGCTAGTCGGGGCATAAATTTAATTGTGTTAATTTTAAATTATCTAAGAGGCACAGAGAGGTGGCGATCAGCAGGCAATTGGTCATTATACATTGGCGAGCGGCGATATCGTAGCAATATATATATATATATATATATATATATATATATATATATATTGCTATGATACTCTCACATTTATTCATGCGCCATCGTTTGGGCGGCCATATAAATTATGCTATGTATTAACTGGAACTATCGTGGATTTATCGTGGACCAACCTTGTGTCGACCAATAACAAACTTGATGTGATAACGCCGTGCTTGGTATCAATGGCGTATTCTACTTATAACTCCACCTCTCTGTGTTTATCTCAATTAAGTTACACTCCCACTAAGTTATTATTCTGCCTCAACTTATTTTATTTTGAATTATAAAATGAAGTTAATTCAATTCCATATAATGAAAACAAATATTATGTACAGGTTTTGAAAATTAATAAAATACACTTTTCAATCAATCAATATTATAAGTCTTATTTATCTCAAAAATTTATGTTTTGCCATCAATCTAAAGTCACCAAAAAAACTATTGTTTTTATAAAAGAAGCCTGGAACGTTCAAAACCCCTTTATTATTATATTACGTACTTTCTATGTATGCAAGTTCGTTGTTGACTCTGTTACACTAGTCTATATTAATCAAGCAAATTCAATATTTAAATTCAAATAGAATAAAAGTGTCTTAAAACTAAAAAGGTCTAACCTGGTCTGTTTGCTTCTTTATTTCCTTCTCGCAACCAAAATTATCGATGCATCCATTATCAACTAATATCAATTAGAATTTTCCATGCATTATTATATTCAAAATTATTCTCCACCAATTTGGAATTATTATATACCCATTTGAAATATTATCTATCCACACGCTTCAATTATTACATTTGAATTATCGTCGTCACCCTCTGTATTATTATTATTAAACTTAGATTTATTATCGTTCAATCACCAAACTTAGATTTAGAATTATTCTCCACCAGCCTCGAATTATTGTCGTCAAACTTAAACTTAGACTTAGAATTATTATGCACCCTCGAATTATTGTCGTCGCACTTAGAATGTTATCGTCTCCCTCTGGAGCCGTTCATCGGCATTAGAAATTTTCATATTCGTAGCACTATCTGTCATTAAACACTTTTACTATCAAAATATTATTACGTACGCGTTACTCTTTGATTCATAGTGACACAGCTTGGCCTTGTTGAGTTGAAAACTGAGCTTCGTTATCATTCCTCGTTGTTAATATATGAGTAGGTCTCCCTCTGTCTGTGGGTTTGGCCTACTAATTTTAACCAATCAAGTCTTTCCATTTCCTACACTTAAAGTTGTTTTCTGATGTAACATTCTCGGCCTTTCGAGTAATTGTTGTTTGCTTACAGCTGCATTGTTATCAGACCATGCGGTGTTTTGAAAAATATAATCGCTTTTCCATATTATACACAAATACCTGATGCAATTCGACTTTCAATTTTCTTATATGCTTATTTATTTACGCATTTTTAATTACCTTTATTGTTAATTGTTTGTACGCACTTACACAATGCTTCTTTAAGTTTCATCTCTTATCTCCGTATTATCATAAATAATTAGAATTCTTTTTGAATGCGTGTTTAATTATATGAACTACGTTCACTTCTAAATACGCGTGCTTCCACTGAAAAATATAGTTATTTGCCTTACTTAAAATTACTAAATCTCTATATACCGGGTGTTAAATATTTGTTATTTACCTAATGCATGAATTACTTATTTCAATGCTAACTATGCATTCTATTGTTACTATTTGCGTCGCTTAAAACTACTTATACTCTATATACAGGGTGTTGACTGCTTACTATTTACAAACTATTCCAATTACTCAATTTTCTCCTAAATAAATGCAGTTTTCTGCTTCCTTCCTATTGTGATTTCTGATTATTACATGACCATTGCTATAAATCACATCAATATATATATATATATATATATATATAAAAGACAAGTTATTTGCAGTTCGCAATAAGAAATAGTATATAAAGTAAGATGTATCTGTAAACAAACTCTTATGAAAATAATAAGAGCTATTGACAAATACAAATCGGGCTAGTAGTTATATAGGCATTAACAAAACATTAGCTTTATTACTTCACAGGGGAGGAAACATCCACTGACCGACGGTTTCGGCTTGTTAAGCCTCATCAGAGTGAAATAGTTTCCAAGAACCCTATGAAGTAATTGAAGCTATTATAATGATATAATTTCGAAACAATCACTATACTATGGCAAAAGTAAATAAAACCGCCATCAGGTGATAAAACACCAACACTACTAAGTGTGGAAGTATAGAGTTGTATTGAAACTATATAATAAATTCTATAGATGGCTATAAAAGTACGTCTGGCCTTTGAGATTTGGGAATGTTACAGCAAAATTTATTTGCAAACAAAACAAACCTTCTCATATATATCTTCGGCTTCTTTGCTTTATTTTAAATCGACGTTCAAATTCCATTTTACAAAATCTTGTATATTATTTAAATTTTGATTTAGAAACCAATGTGGATCCTCGGTTTAATTATTCAATAAAATTGTTAATAGGTCTTTATATTAAAGCATTTCTCATCTTCATTGTATATTACAAAATCAAATAATTGCATATACCAATTTTCATATTTATGCAGGTTACGTTTAAAACTAATTTCTGTATTCACTGTTCCATTTTAATTATTAAATTACGTTATGCATATTGCATACTTCAAAACAGCTTCGAAATTCTTTTCTCGAAGAAACATTTTTTGCAATAGAACTTATGAATGTATCTATTGAATATACATTTCCGTTTATGTACAAAAATTATCTATTTTCTAGAATATGCTAGTGTTTACGTGATTCCATTCTAAATAATACAGGTTTATCTGACGTAATATTCTGCGAATTTCACATTAGCGTTCAAATTGTTGCGTTTTATTAAGTTGTTGGCGCATTCCACTTATTAGTGATGTGAGCTGCTCGTCTTTGTTTAACACCCAAGGTTATTGTGGTGTCGTATACTAATCGAGATTTACTGTCTACTATTAATAATATAGTACAATCATCAATATGATGGAAGTCTATATGAATCCTTTCAAAAACATTATTGGTCTTAGGGCACGATATTAAACTTTTTTTTTTATTATTTTGAGTGAATTTACACATGTTACAAGTGTTAATCAAGGTTTCTATGTCTTGTTGCATGCCTGGCCACCACATAACTGATCTTGCCATCATTTTAGATCTTACTATGCCGATATGATCTTCATGCAATAAATTTAAAACTTCTTTTTGTAATAAGACAGGAATTACTACTTTAGTACCCATCATTAAACTTTTTTTTTCTACAGATAAATCGTTTCTTTTTACAAAATATGGTTTGAGACTAGGATCGGCTATTTTACTAGGCCACCTTGTTCTAACAAAATCTATTATTTTAATTAAGATACAATCTTTAGACGATACTTTGACAATATCTTCATATGACAGTGGTAACTCGCTACTTAAATTGAACGAGTTAATTGTGCTATCTATACCTGTTAAGTCTGGCAAAGGTAATCGCGATAACATATCTACTTCATACATGTGTTTATCTTTTCTATATTCAATGGTATAATTACCGAAATTTGTCTGTCGGGATTAAAAATAACTTTTAATGGTTTGTGGTCGGATACCAAAATAAAAGACCTTCCATAAATATATTTATGAAACCTTTTTATGCTAAAAATAATCGCTAACGCTTCTCTTTCTAGCTGCAAGTAATTTTTCTCGGCTTTTGACAGTGTACTAGACACAAAATATATTGGACGTTCTGTGCCATCATGGTATCTATGGCTTAGAACACCACCTATTCCATAATTACTTGCATCACAAGAAACTACTAGCGTTATCTTTGGATTATAGGGTACTAACACATTATGCGTGTTAATTAATTGTTTACTAAGCTGAAAAGAGAGTATATAACATAAAAGTGTAAGACACGTCTATTGCCTACCAAGGCTGACATCGTACTTATGGGGAAATATACAACTATGACCTAGCACATAGTTACTAAATACTCATAAACAGCTAGTGGCGTGCCATACACAACAGTTTTATAAATGTTCATATTTGTTTATTTCTATATTTTTGTCACTTGATTTGTCTGTATCTAAAAATCCTGCCTACTTGACGTTCCAGGCTGATTAACTATCTTTGCATGTGTCCTTCTATTTTCGTTGCTAACAACAATACAATCTTTTGGTACATTTGCCATGTTTCCCTTTCTTGGATAACAGTTCTATTCCCAATGGTATGGGATTCATTATTCTCTGTTCCCCGTCCCTTCTAATGGCATTTCTCTATTACAATTATTTTTTTGCATATTCCCTTTTTCAAATGGGCTGCCTTGATATCTCTCCTGTTCATTATTCCTCTGGAATCTAAATGTATTCATGGGCTGGCTCCTTGGCCTTGTCTCTATCCTCCTTGGTTGACCCATATCATCATAACATTGAAGATATTCTAAAAACACATCTTTATCAACTATATTTTGTAAGACTATGCATTGCCTTACTTCCGTTTCGAAGTGACCTGCTAAATACTTTATTATCTGTTTGTCCTCTAAAGGAGGATCAAGTTGTTTGACTACACTAAATTTTTTGATCGCATACAACTCCCTTAACATGCCTGAATCACTACTATATTTTGCTCATTAATAAATTATCTCTAACTTTAAATTGCTAATTTCCTCCTCAGAAATATTTTAAAAGTTTGATCTCGAAGACTTTAAATGAACTCAACTCACTTTCAATCAATCCAAACCAAGTTTTGACACTACCCTTCAACATGGATCTTACAATATTTAACTTTGTTTGCTCATCCCAGCTACCTTGTATTAAAGTTTTTAAGTTAATTAAAAATATTTTAGGATTAAGCTTATTATCCCATAAAATTTTGAGTGTTGTTCCCACGGAACACTGGTTGGACTCCATCTCATCATTTCCCCAACATGAATATTTTTTACCCTGTCCTCTAAACTCTCAAACTTATTCCCTAAGTCTGTTTTAATATTTCCCAAATCTTTTCTAAATGTTTTAAAACCAGCTTGGCAGCTTCCCTCTATTTCATTTACTTTTTGATCTAAAGTTTTAGTTTTCCCATTAGTTTGACTTTTGCTTGCTTCCTGATTCGTCTTTATTTGAACAATTTCCTCTTTATGTCATCGATATCCTCTAAAATTTGTACTACTCCTGAGTATTTTTATCAAATTTGTCACCCATTTCTTTCATGTTTTCCTTTTGTTCGTGTATATTTTGATTTAGATGTAATAAGAGAGCCATCATTTTTGATTCCTGGGTCTCGCCTACACTCTTGGGCTTTAAATTCTCCTTTTTTGCTTCTTCCACATAAACGCTTTCCCGAGAATCAATTTCTACTCCCTCAGCTCTCAAACTCTCACGAACTTCTTTCATTCTGTCAGTCATACTTGAAAATTAATCGGATATTACAGAAAGAAAAAAAAATTCAAAACAAATCCTACAAGACAAGAAACTCTAATTTACAGACGAATTAATCGTGCCACAGGTTAGGTCGCCGCTAAAAGAGTGCTGTGACAACGCCGCACGTTGAGGCGTCACTAAAAGAGTGCTGTGACAACGCCTCGCTTTTATGTGCCGCTAAAAGTGTGCTGTGATACAGATACAGCAAAATTTAAAATTGTTGACTTACCTTCCTTTCTAACTTTACTTTGCCTGACTAGCTCAACGAAAATGTTGGAATTTATAAAATGAAATCAAACACAACAATATTAAAGCATTTATACAGTATGAAATATTTTCTCTCATACAAAAGCAGCATATAGAAAACATTTACAATATAGTTTCTTTCAAACATCAAATTATTTCTAACAAGCACCTATTTACTTAATATCAAAATGTCTCTTATGGAAGTTTACCTGCTTTTGATTCCCAAACTTGTAAAGTTTGTTGGACCAAAAAAATCCTTAAAGTATAATCTATTAAAAGATCAGAGTGTTTTGAACACTGATCATAAACTTCCTAGTACTTACAAAAAAAAATTATATGATTAGAAATTATTCAAGCTTAAATTAAATGACTGATTCTAAAGTATCAATTACAAACTAAATAATGCTTGCAAAGATCCACAAAGCGCTTTTCGAATTAAATATCTTCGGCTTCTTTGCTTTATTTTAAATTGATGTTCAAATCCCAATTACAAAATCTTGCATCATATTTAAATCTTCATTTAGAAACCAATGTGCATCTTCGGTTTAATTATTCAATACAATTTTAAATAGCTTTTTATATCGAAGCATTTCCCATCTTCATTGTATATTACAAAATCAAATAATTGCGTTTACCAATTTTCATATTTATGCAGGTTACGTTTAAAACTAACTTCTATGTTCACTGTTTCATTTTAATTATTAATTTACAATATGCGTATTGCTTATTTCAAAACAACAGCTTCGAAATTCTTTTCTCAAAGTAACATTTTTTGCGATCGAACTTATGAATGAATCTATTTAATAACGCTTCCGTTCATATACAAAAATTATCTATTTTCTAGAATATACTAGTGTTTACGTGTTTCCATTCCAAATAATTCACGCCTATCTCACATAATTTTCTGGGAATTTCTCATTAGGATTCAAATTGTTACGTTTTATTACCTCGTTAGCGTGTTCCACTTATTAGTGACGTGCGCTGCTCGTCTTTGTTTAACATCCAAGGTTATTGTGGCGTCGCATACTAATCCAGTAATTGCGAAAGATAATAATTTTTATCAATTTTTATTACATTTTATGGGTTTTTTTATGTTCCGGCCGCTTCTTGGAATAAACGTTTCATTTATATATTAGTTATTTACGTTGTTGACGTATTTCTCCTCAATTCCTAATATTCTAGAAAATTCTTTATTTAAAATGAATTTGTGTAATCCAAAAGTCAATGTATCATTAATTTAAAGCTTTATAATACAAAACGGGGTGCTAGTTATGAAAATAGAAATAGCATTAGACAGAAAGTATAAATAGATGTAGCATTGACTTTAGTAGTTAGATCGTTACGCGCATTGCAAATTGTAAGACGTATTAACGTTTCTCTAGTGAATAAAAATTTATTTCAATCTTTTGTTAAACTTTTTAAAAAGGCGTTTTTGAGAGAGACTCACATAATTGGCGCAGTCGGTAGGATGGTTTTGGCAATTTTTGGAAACGAAAATTGATCCGTTTTTACGGTTTACAAAACAGAACCACGAAAGTATACGGGCTTATAGCGAATGTACATCGCTAGTACAGTAGTCTTTCGTATATTGTCTATTAAAGTTATCTACAAATTAGATGAGCGAAAAACGTTTGAGGCCGTGATAGCTTTTGGATGATCAACAGTGAGTGTCTCTTGGAAACGGAAACGATTCACAGCAACAAGAAACCTAAGCGAATATTAGGACACGAAGATACAAATGGCATTCATGTAAGCAGATTTTTAATTCCTCTTGATTTTCCTATTAAGATTATTGAATTTATACGTAATTATTGACGAATTATTGATTGATTATTGGTTATGATTTATGAGCGATAATGAGATAGCTGATTTAATAAACCAATTTCAAGGTTTCAATTTAATAAATTCTGAATTAGAGCCTGATAACAATTCAGATAGTATAAATAATCAATTAGAAACTCTACATGATCGAGATACTTTAGGCAATTTAAGAGACTTTCAGAGTAACCTAAGTAATACAATTAATTTAAATATAGTTAGTAATTGTAAAAACCTAAAAATGACAAACGAGCACACGAATTATCAATTATTGAAACTCCATTTAGACGTTATACCATGTTATGATGGCACCCCGCACACGTTAACAATTTTTATATCTAACTGTGAAGCTTTAATCAACAATTTTGCTAGTCAAATTGATCTTCAATTAAATAACTTTCTACTTAGAGCAATTATTGGTAAATTAATTAGTAGAGCACAAATATTAATCGGATCTTGGTGTGAACTTAAATCTTGGAACGAAATAAAAGACTCCTTATACGCCTATGATGTTAACTGAGACCGCTTCAAAACTATTTAAAATTGTTCATATGGACGTGTTTACTTTTGACGGCAAAAGCTACCTAACATTAGTGGATGCTTTTACCAAATTAGCGCAAGCTATAATCTTGGAAGGAAAAACCGCAATCCATATCAGTCAAGCCCTAATTAAATATTTTACATCATATGGAATTTTTCAGACTATTGTGGTAGACAGAGGTACAGAGTTCAATAACTCTACGGTGAAAGAAATTCTCAGTTTACATAAAATCAATGTACACTTTACCACAAGTGGACATCATGAGTCCAATTCTATAGTAGAACGTTTACACTCCATCCTAATTGAGCACTTACGACTTTTAAGAGAGATTAATCCTGATGTAGATGATTTAATGAATTACGCCATAATAGGTTACAATAATTTTATACACAGTGCAACAAATTTTACCCCATTTGAATTGACATTCGGTCACACAAGTTCCAGAGACTTGAATGAAATATTTTTATTTCCCTCCTTTTACTC
Organism: Platerodrilus igneus; assembly: GCA_036346225.1. NCBI lineage: Eukaryota > Metazoa > Arthropoda > Insecta > Coleoptera > Lycidae > Platerodrilus > Platerodrilus igneus. The sequence goes on along the minus strand of JARFIW010001181.1, from coordinate 811,188 downwards.
GGATTATGTTAGTAATCACAAAGAAAAATTAAAACACGTTTATAATTAAGTGATAGATTGATCGAAAAGATAGAGAATACGGTAGCTAAGAGAAATACAGACGGGCCTAGCAATCTAGAATTTAAGGTTGATCAAGTAGTTTATAAGAAAAATCCTCAAAAACGAAATAAAAAAGATAGATGTTTTTGAGACCCTATAAAATTGTTAGAATATTAGATTAGAATAGAGTAGAAATAGAAAAAGAAAAGGTATAGGGCAATCAAGCATGTTTCATTAAAGAAGTTATACATATCTAAGAATTAAAGAAACCCTTCTTTACAGGTTCTTTTTCTGGACGACCACCAGACGAACCAGGGCTGAATCCCATAATTTAAACCATAACCCTGGACTCCTTCCCATTCACTTAGGCACAGCTCAAATACAAACCAACTACTGGACATTCTTACACATTTACGATTTAACAAACATTACTGATAACTTCGTTACATTGAAAGATCAATTCAAGAAAATACAAGATACACTTTCAAAATCTCGAGAAGCTTTCGGACTCAATCAAACATTTCGCGACTCTTATCATAACACACAAATATTAGAAAGTAAAATTAATCATCAGTTGATCCAGTTAAACCCCCTTTGGAGTATGAGATCAAAAAGAGCTTTTTTTAACGGTGTAGGCACTGCTATTAAATTTTTCACTGGTAATCTAGATTACAACGATGCTGAAAGATACGACGAAGCAATTTCATCCCTCATTAAAAATCGGAATAAAATTAAAAGTCTAGTTAATCACTAAATTACAATGCTTGAAACGTCTCTTAGGAATTATGAAAACAATTCTAAAATTTTGAATCACAATCAGTACATACTAAAAACTCGTATAGAAGAAATTTCGAAAGAAATAAAAAATTTATATATTTTGAAATTAGAAACCTTTCACCATTTCACTTTGGAACGGTTAACCTCGCAGTTTTCCACTAGTTTTCAAATCATCTATGATCTATTGTAAAGAATAGAAGTTGCCATTAGCTTTTTCAACCTGAACGTCCTGCATAACGCCATAGCAGACCCACATGAACTGCTCTCTAAATTATTATCAGCCAATAAGCAATTGAATGGCAACAAATTTCCTTTTGATATATCAATACAAAATATTTTACTATTTGAGAAAGTTATTACAATTAAAAGCTACAGTAAAGACAACACTGTAGTATTTACTTTGGAAATACCAATTGTTGATATTCACGGTTATAAATTCTATCATTTGTACTCCTTGCCAACTCCCTCCTTAAACTCCTTCAAGGTGATAATCCCACAATCAACGACTTTTCCGACGTCAACTGCCATACTGTTGCTCAAGAAAGATTTATTTGTCAAGACGTTTAAGTAGAAGAGACCAACAAAAATTCACTCTGAGAAGTTCAATTAATAAAGTATTCCCAGAATATAAATGTGTGCCACCAAATACCTTTAATCACCAGTAAGATGAAAATACAGAAATTGGAGGATAACAAATAGATCGCCATAATACCTAAAAACACGGTTGCTATTCAAAGGTGTGGAGCAGGCCAAGAAAATGTCCTCAACGGTAGCTATCTGAGCTTAAAAACTAGTGTGAAATTTTAATCAACCAATTAGTGCTAAGAACTTTTATTAGTGAAGCGCCTATGTATAAGGTTACGGAATTACCTTATGTAAATTCAAAACTGAATAGTGAAGTAACAGTGAGCAACAACATTAAACCTATAGAATTAGATTCTGTATGTTTAGACGAAATAAGTAGTGTTTACAGACTTTTACAAAATGACAAAATTGAACTGAGCAAGTTAGACAAAACTGCAGTATATTTTGGTAGTGTTAGTGCTTATACAATAACTTTGTATGTGTTAATTTGCCTGGCAATAATGTATGTAGTATATAAGTATCTGTTAGTGAAATTGTTGTTAAAAAAAGGAAGTAGTAAGGTGCCTGAAATAGATCTTAAACAGGAAGCTAAGAACTACCCTGGAGTATCGGACATTGGTTCCCCATAGTCCTCATTTAGGGCCGGAGGAGTTATGAGAATAGAAATAGCATTAGACAGAAAGTATAAATAGGGGTAGCATTGACTTTAGTAATTAGATCGTTACGCGCATTGCAAATTGTAAGACGTATTAATGTTTCTCCTGTGAATAAAAATTTGTTTCAATCTTTTATTATAAGCTTTTTAAAAAGGCGTTTTTGAGAGAGGCCTTCATAATTTGCTACTCTATAGTAAAATATTAGCCTTCACAGTAAAACGTGTTTTTAATACGCATAATTAAGATTAGAATTGTGATTTTAAAGTCATGCAGGAGCTGAAGCAATGTTAGTAAGTGAAGGTTTTATTAAAGATAATTCAGGGGAGTTAATGCAGAAAGTTATATCTATTAAAAGAAAGAATTTAGTATCGCCGAATAATAAGAAGTTTGCAGTTATTAAGAGCATCATAATTCTGAAAGTGTAGTTGGGAAAGATGGAGGTTGAGCAAAAGTTTTTAATAGTGCCAGCGTTAAGAGTTAATTCCATTCTGGGAATGAATTTTATAAGTAACATGAAAGCTATAATAGATACCGAGAATAAGGTGATAATTATAGGAGATGAGAGGATTAAATGGGATGAAGAAGTCCATATAGAGATACAAGGCGATTGTATGAATTTGAATCAATTTGAGCAGGAGATGAAAGGTGAAGGAGATAAGAGTTTAAGTATTAATTGTCCTGGTGGAGTTAGAAGAGAAGTTGTAGCGTTTTTAGAGAAAAAGACAGATTATTGGAAACTGCAGAAGATGATGTTAAAGAGATGGAAATAATAGATGAAACTGATGAAAATAGTAAATAGTAAATATTAAATAATGATGAAATAATTTGGAAAATAGAGTTTAATAATTCGTTTGGGATAATTGCGATTAGAGATTCAAAGTGTAATGTGAAATGGCATGTGTATAAATATGGAGGAGTAGCATTTTGGTTTGTTGAAACATTCATTTAAATATGCGGATGTAAGAAAGAATTGGAAGCGTAGCAGAAAGAAAGAAATTATTAAAGTGAGTGAGGACAAGAGAATTGAGAGTGTAAAAGTAAACCAGTTAGAGAGAGAATTTGAGGAGGAATTAAGAATTGCTGTTAAATGTCCAGGTAAAGTTAAGAATGAAGTAGAATCATTGCTGAACAAATATTCTGATTTGATAAATCAAGAGTCAAGTATGGCCATGAATTATGAGCACAAGTTAGAAGTTACGAATACTAAACCATTTAATGCCAAAATTTATCCAATACCAGCAGCATATAGAGAAAAAGTCATGAATGAAATAGAAAAGATGTTGGGTGAGGGTATCATAGAAAGATCAAACACACATTTTGTAAATCTTTTAGTTGTGGTAAAGAAAAACGATTGTAGTATTAGATTATGTTTGGATGTGAGAAAAATAAATCAGCATACAAAGCCACAATATAGTTGTTTACCCTCAATGGACAGTATTTTGGCAAGAATATGCAATAAGAAGGTATTTTTGAAAATTGATCTTAAAAATTCGTTCTGGTTAATTCCACTTTCAAAACAATCAAGGAAGTATCAGGGATTTTCGGTAGAAGGGTGCATCTACCAGTTTAAAGTTGTTCCATTTGGTTTATCTATGAGTACCGCAGCCCTAGTTAAGACTATGCAGTGCATTTTGGGATCATACAAGGAGTTCTGTATCCACTACGTGGGTGATATCCTGATATCCAGTGAAAATGTACCATAGCACTTTGTGTATTTAGAGAGAATTTTACTCGAACTTAATCTAGCAGGGTTAAAAATGTGAGTTCTTTCAGTACCAAGTGAGCTTTTTAGGATATCAAATTAGTAAATAAGGCATATTTATCAAAAAGATCGCCTGTCGGAAATTTTAGAATATCCCGGGTCTAGAAATATTAGGGTATTAAAAGCTTTTTTGGGAGTGATGAACTTTTACAAAAAGTTTGTTCCGTCCTCTCAAAAAGCAGTTCCATTATTTGGGTTATTGAAGAAAGTAGTTAGATGATCATGGGACGAGGATCACAAGCAGGCATACTTAAGCTTAATTGAGCAATTTTATCATCAAGTTATATTGAGACACCCAGATTTCTTAAAGGAATTTATTCTACGTACAGACACCTTCGATTGTGTCTTAGCAGCAGAATTATACCAAGTTCAAGAGGGGGTGGTGGTGCCCATCTTATTTATATTGAGGACGTTAAAAGCACATGAATTGAACTACACTATCAATGAGAAGAAGATGACGTGGTATTCGTTGTGTCAGATTTGCATGTTAAGTATAGGCACAACGAAATTAGAAAATTATGGTTACTGTTACGAGAAAATTTTTACGCGAGTAGAGATTTGTGGATCATCAAGGAGGTGATCAACGTTTGTCATTTATGTATACTAGGAAAGTATAGAAACTATACTAGTAAAAACATAATAAAGGGTATTTAGGTTGATGATCCTCTAGACTTGATAGCTATAGACTATCTAAGCAATTTGGTACCTAGTGGGAAACGAAACAGGCACATCTTAGTTGATCTCTTCTCAAAATGTACGAGATTGTTTCCTACAAAGGATCATAGCACTATAGGTCATCATCATCATTAGGTCTTCAGTCCTAGAACTGGTTGGACGCGTACCCTCATTGTTTCCTAGTCTGAACCAACCTACACATTTCCCTGAGATTTGCACAGTCTGCATCTATCACTATCTGTGTGCTAAAATCTGATCTCGATCTACCTCTACCTCTCTTTTCCTATCTCTGCTTGTAGTATATCCCATACTATTCCCCATAAATGCCTTAGAACGTATCCTGTCTGTCGATTTTTCCTATTTTTCATTTTCCACAGATGTGTTTATTCCTCTACTATTTCTACAACCTATTTATTATTAACTTTGTATGTCTATGCTACCATCTTCATACGTCTGAAGCACAACATTCCAGAAGGCTTCAATCTCTTTCTGTCTGCTTTTCCTATTGCCTTTATTTCATAGATGTACTGTGCTGTGCTCCACACTATGCTTTGAACAGTTTTCTTCTTGTATCTATGTTTGTTGTCTTTGAACATAGCTGCTGTTTTTCCTTGTTTGATGCAGTTTGTTCACCTTCTATTGTTTTACAGTTTTATACTTTATTTCCCTGATATTCAGTGGTATATGAAAGGGGGTAAGCAGCCTTTGACTGCCAAGTTCCCCCAGCACCTGAACCTTTGTCGAATTAATAATTTTTCCAATTTATCCTTTCGCACAATCAACATTAGTTGAAAATATTTCACAACCAACACCTGTAGTTGTTTATAATAATCATCAGATTTAAGAGCACTTGTTTTTTCGTCATTGGGTTTTACATCTTGAAACTGGTTGGATGTGTACCTCAGCTTATTTATGTTCTGAACTAACCTACACTGTTCCCTGCAATTCTCACAACAGTTGATATACAGCTCGATTCCCTTCTATTGTTTTCTAATTATATGTCCTATTTCACCGAGATTCAGTGGTATGTGAAGGGGGTTAAGCAGCCTGTAACTGCCAAGGTTCCCCCAACACTTATACATTTGACGTATTACAGTTTTCAAATAAATCCTTTCGCACAATTAACATTTGTTGAGAGTATTGCAAAACCAATATCTGTAGTTGTTTATAATAATCACCATGTTTAAGTACAGTTATTATTTTTGTCATTAGTTTTTCCACCTTGCGGCTGGTTGGAAGCGTACCTCCACTGATTTCTACTCTGAGCTAGCCTACACATTTCCCTGAAATTCTCACAACCTACATCTTTCACTATCTGTGTGCAATGGTGTAACCTAGGTCTACCTCTACTTCTCTTTTTTCCCATCTCTGTTTCTAATATATTCTGCACTATTCCCTCATGTCTTAGTATGTGGCCTATCATCCTATCTCTCCCTTTCCCTACCATTTCTAGTACCTCTTTGTTCTTAACTTTGTCTGTCCATGCTATCTTCATCATACGTCTGTAGCACCACATTTCAAAGACTTCTACCTTTTTCTTGTCTGCTTCTCCTACTGTTCAGGCTTCACAGCCGTACAATGCTGTGCTCCATATATATGTTTTAAGCAATCGTTTCTTTGTTTCTATGTTTGTTGTCTTTGAACACAGTAGTTGCTTTTTCTTGTTAAATGTAGCACGACCTTGTGCTAATCTTTGTTTTATATCTTTTGTGCTTTTCTCATCTTGCGTTATTTGACTTCCTAGGTAGCAGAAATCCTTAACCTCTTGTAAGTTCTCATTACCTATTTGTATTCTTGTTTTTGATGTATTATCCCCTCTTTTGCATACTAGAATTTTAGTTTTATTTTTGTTAATTTTCATACCATATCCCTCCGTTAGAACTGTTTCCATTTCATTAAGAGCAGATGCTAATACCACTATATCATCTGCAAATATAAGCATATCAATTTTTTGACCCTGCATATTAATTCCAAACGTCTTACTGCATTTGACAGTATTCATTGCCTCTTCTATGTACAAGTTAAAAATTAATGGGGATAGGCACATCCCTGTCTCACCCCTTACCTAATATTTACTTCTCTACTTTCTTGCGCTAATTCTATTACTGCTGTTTGTTCTTTGTATAAGTTATGTACTATTCGTCTATCCCTATAACTCATTCCAATCTTTTTGAGTATTTCGAACATTTTTTTCCATTTTCCATTGTCGAATGCTTTTTCCAGATCTACAAACCCTATATATACGCTTTCCCCCTTCTCTATTGTTTTCTCCATTATCACCCCCAGAGCTAAAATAGCCTCCCATGTTCCCCTGTTTCGCCTAAACCTAAATTGATCTTCTCTTAGTATTTCTTCAGCTCGTTTTTCTATTCAATTCTAGTTAATATTTTTGAAACGTGTGCTGTCAAGCTTATTGTTCGAAAATATTCACATCTATCCGAGGCTCTTTTTTTTGTATAGTTACTATGATGTTACGTTTGAAATCTTTGGGCATCTTGCCTGTCTTATACATATAGCTTACAAGTTGGAAGAGACGTTCTGTTACTGCTTGTCCAGCGGCTTTTAGAGTTTCTGCTTGCACCTGATCTGTACCCGGTGCCTTACAATTTTTCAGACTCTTTAATGCTAATTCAAACTCATCTCTAAGTATAGGATATCCCAGGTTATTTTTTTCAATGTCTGATTCCTGTTCAAATGCTATTAATTCCTCTCGTGAATATAAATTCCCTATATATTCTTGCCATCTAGCTACTTTTTCTACATTTTCTGTAATGACGTTTCCTCCCGCATCTCTTATATTTTTGCTATATGGTTTTATATACCTAAAATTCATTCTAATTAATTTTTATGCTTTGTCTGTCTTTCCTATTTCCATCTTAGTTTGTACCTCGTTGCACTTTTCATCAATCCATTGTTCTTTAGCTTTCCTGCATTTGCGAATAATTTCCCAATTTATGGCTTTGTATCTCTGTTTTCCTGTTTCGTCTGGTCTATTTTTGTATTTTTGTTTTCTATTAAATTTACGATATTCTTTGTTATCCATGGTTTCTTATTTTCTTTTTGTGAATACCCCAAAATATCTCTGGCTGCTATGTCTAAGCTGGATTTAATGCTATCCCATTCTGTTTCTACTTCCTTAGTATCAGAAATCTTTCGTGGATATCTTTATCTTTTAGCTTCTCAAAGTCAAAATGCCTTTTTCCGTTCTTCTTTTTCAGATTTTTAAATTTAAGTGCGGGCTTCATAATTACGATGTTGTGGTCAGTGTCTATATCTGCTTCCGGGTAGCTTCTACAGTCTTTTACTTGATTTCTATACCGTTGTCTAACAATAATGTAATATCTTTGATATTTTCCTATATCTCCTGGCATCTTCCACGTGTATCGTTTTCTAGCATAATGTTGAAATAATGTATTTGTGATGGTTAAGTTGTTCTTGTCGCAAAATTCTACCAGCCTATTTCCCCTGCCATTTCTCGTGCCTAAACCATATAAACCTACTATCGCTCCTTCCCTACCCTCACCTACCACTGCATTAAAATCCCCCATAATTATTAAATTTTCATGTCCTTTTACATATCTTAGTATGTCTTCGATATCTTTGTAGATCGCCTCTACCTCTTCCTCACTGTAGCTAGAGATGGGCATGTATACTTGTATTATTACTGTATTTACGGGTTTAGGTTCAAATCTAATCATGAGTACTCTTTCATTCTTTTGTAAGTAGTTTTCTACACGTCATCCTATCTTTTTTCGCATAACTATCCCCACACCCGAATTACCTTCTTCTGATTCTGTATGAATCACCCTGAAGTCTCCACTCCAAAAATCCCTTGCCTCTGGCCAGCGGACTTCGCTAAGTCCTACTATGTCTAGTGCTAACCTATCCATTTCGAGTTTCAGGTTCTCTAGCTTACCTACTTGTTTCATACTTCTGACATTCCACGCTCTGACTTGCAGAATGTTCACGAACCTTTTCTATTCCTTTTGATCACATCCCCCGAAGTAGTCCCCTCCCGGAGATCCTAATGGGGGACTATTTTCCCTCCGGAATTTTTTACCCCAAAGGATGCCATCATGTTTAACAATTACTGTACGCAGTGTACTTGGGAGGTAATGTGGTGATTTCTCGTTGCCTTCCACATCGCAGTAGTGTGTCTTACAATGTCATACTGACCCCTAAGGTCTCTGCCACTCTAAGTACCGAAAATGCTGCTGTCCTCTTTTGGGGACCTGTCTTAGTCTGGTTCCTCACTCAAGATCCCACTAATTTGGTTAAACCTATAGTTCGGCTTTTTAGTTCATTGAATCGCGCAAGCCATTCTACCAGTTCTAGTATTTTAGAACGTCGTCAAGGTGTAGGTTCGTTCAGAATGGAGCACTATAGGTACCATAGAAAAATTGGAACAGTTTATCCAGTAAGTGGGAAAATTCAAGAAAATTTTAATTGACAATACTACATACTTGAACAATGCGATTCATATCTCACTGGGAAGATCAATAGATAGAGGTCGTCTTCTGCAAACATTAATCTGGAAAGACCATGGGATATGCATCCAGAAGATGAAGACTTGGAAATGAGATTAAATACAGCCCAAAGGAGGGCGCAAAAGTATGTGTTAAAGATTAATCAAAGTGTGAAAAAAAGAACAAAGTACAAAGTTGGAGACTAAGTGTTTATTAAAAATTTGAGAGTGGGAAAGAGACATTTGTACACTTGTGCAAAGTTACAAATGCCATATGTGGGTCCATATGTGATTGACAGAGTGATAGGTGATACTACCTATCTGCTGACAGAGGTAGATTCCGATCAGGAAAGGGAAAATTCCACATAAATTTAATTTATCCGTATAATGAAGAGTAATAGAAATATGTATAATTTGAAAGTGGTCTAAGTAGGCTAGATAGGGAAATTGTAAACCATAATTTTTTCGATGTAAGTAGTATAGCTGAGTAGTTGCTGGGACAACTTTATGAAAATTGTATACCCTATATTTTTCTAAGATTACGATAGTTTGGAGAGGAGTGTGCTATAATATGATGACATGTATGATAGTGAAGAGAATTTTGTTTCAAATGAAACTTGATGAGACCGTGTGTAAATATGAGAAAGTTAGAAATATATCATAGAAATATTAGATTGTAGATGATATTAGAATTGAAGTCGAAAAGTGTCGTTTTATAAAAACCCTAAATACTTACCACGCCGCATTGCGTGCACAAAATTCGCATAACGAAAAACGGAATGAAGCATAAAGTTAAGAAAAGTTTAAGTAATTATAAGATAGAAATAGGTGGATTATTAAAAGGAGAAAACCTATAGTGTGGAAAGATTATGTGTATGTATTATAAAACTTATAGAATTAGTAATTGATAGCAAGTAGTTAGAAATAGAAATAGTAAAATTACTCATACATGTGTAAAAATAAAGATTTCGAATTTTATATTTTGACTTGGGGGAAAATAACGTGATAAGAGGTTCATGAGAGGTCATTGAAACCAAAATTCTACAAATAAAGCCCACTAAAACATAAAAGAATCTGGATAAAAATAGAAATTTCCGTAAATTCATGGTTACGACCTGTATAATACAAGCATACTTTTATCCATTAAAGTGCCAAATAAAAAATGCAATTGCGTGTGTATAAATAATCGCCCTGTATGATATAAGCATGTGGTAAATACTTAGCAAATAATGTAAGCCGTATATGTAAAAATAAATAATCTTTAGGATATCTTAAAACGCATTAAATGCGAATGCAAATCGATCATTTTAAGATAAATACAAAAGCTAATTCGTTTGTAATAAAAATGCCCTTTCCGTGCATAAAAATAATAACTTTGTGTATTTAAAACCCCAATTTTAATTTATTATGTATATTAAAAACACGTTTTACCGTGAAAGCAAATATTTTCTATACAATAGCACCTCGTTTTGCATTATAAAGCTTTAAATTAATTATACATTGACTTTTGGATTACATAAATTCATTTTAAATAAAGAATTTTCTAGAATATTAGGAATTGGGGAGAAATACGTCAACTACGCAAATAACTAATATATAAATGAAACGTTTATTCCAAGAAGCGGCCGGAACATTAAAAACCCCATAAATTTAATAAAAATTGATAAAAATTATATATTACATTTTGCAATTACTGGATTAGCATGCGACGCCACAATAACCTTGGATGTTAAACAAAGACGAGCAGCTCACGTCACTAATAAATGGAATGCGCTAACGAGCTAATAAAACGCTACATTTTGAATGCTAATGTGAAATTTGCAGAAAATTACGTCAGATAAAACCTGTATTATTTGGAATGGAATCACGTAGACACTAGTTTATTCTATAAAATAGATATTTTTTGTACATAAACGTAAGCGTTTATTAAATAGATAACATCCATAAGTTCGATCACGAAAAATGTTTCTTTGAGAAAAGAATTTTGAAGCTGTTTTGAAGTATGCAATATGCATATCATAATTTAATAATTAAAATGGAACAGTGAATGCAGAAGTTAGTTTTAAACGTAACCTGCATAAATATGAAAATTAGTATATGCATTTATTTAATTTTGTAATATACAATGAAGATGGGAAATGCTTCAATATAAAGAGCTATTTAAAATTTTATTGAATAATTAAACCGAGGATGCACATTGGTTTCTAAATGAAGATTTAAATAATATACAAGATTTTGTAAACTGGAATTTGAACATCAATTTAAAATAAAGCAAAGAAGCCGAAGATATTTAATTGGAAATGTGCGTTGTGGATCTTTTCAAGTATTATTTGGTTCGTAACTAATACTTTAGTATTTGGCATTTGATTTAAGCTAGAATAAGTCCTAATCATATAATTTTTTTGTAAATGTATTTACCAGAAGGTTTATGATTAGAGTTCGAAATACTCTGGCCTTTTCATAGATTATCTTTCAAGAATTTTTTTGGCCAAACAAACCTTACAAGCGTGGGAATCAAAACCAGTTAAACCATTCATAAGAGAAGAGATTTAGTTCTGTAAATATAATTCTAACAAAAGTAGGAGACATTTTGATTATTAAGTAGATAGGTGCTTGTTAGAAATAATTTAATGTTTGAAAGAAACGATGTTGTTAATGTTCCATATGCTTTTGTATGAGAGAAAATATTTTATACTATATAAATACTTTATAATATTGCTGTTTGATTTTATTTTATAAATTCCAACATTTCCGTTGAGGTAGCCAGGCAGAGTAAAGTTAGAAAGGAAAGTAAGTCAACAATTTCAAATTTTACAATTTGTCATATCTGTATCACAGCACTTTTTGGGCGGCGCATCAAAGCGAGACGTTGTCACAGCACTGTTTTAGTGACGCCTCAACGTGTGGCATTGTCACATTTTGTTGAAGTTTACTCTACCTAAAACAGACAGCAGCTAGTGTTACTTCCCGTACATTCTCTGTTACAAATGTATTAAATGAACTTGGTGAGTTTGATATTAATAAGAGACGGGTCTGATGGAATATCTCTATTGATCTTGCATAACTGTAAATTTGTATTATTCTATCTACTATATTTATTGTTCAAACTATCGTTAAACCAAGGAATATATTCAGACATGTGGAAAACTTTATTTATAACACCAATTTTCAAAATTGGTGAAAATATGGTAATTAACAATTACCGTTCTATATCCATATTATCACAAATTGCTAAACTTTTAGAGAGTGTTATTACGTTCAACTTATCCTTCATCTCTAGCACTTAATCATACCAATACAACGTGGATTTATTAAAGGTAGATCTACTATCTCAAATCTACGAGTCTATGAACAGGTAATTCTTTATGCACTGGAAAATGAATATTATGTAAATTCTATTTACACCGATTTTGCTAAGGCTTTTGACACAGTCAGTTCTAATATTTTAGTGGAGAAGTGTAAGATGCTTGGTGTTGATGGTATTTTATTGCAGTGGCTAAAGGATTACTTAAACAATAGGAAGCAAATTGGAAAAATTGATAACTATTTATCACGCACTATTGAAGTCTCGTCGGGAATTCCACAGGGCTCCCACTTTGCACCTTCACTGTTTAATTGTTTTATTAAAGATATTATGAATAATTTCAAGTTTTGCTAATCCTTATTATCTACGGATGATTTAAAACTGTTTGCCGTTATTACCAAATCAGAAGATTGTATCTTGCTACAAAATGATCTAAATAATTTAGCATCGTGGTGTACTTTAAATGGTATGAAATTAAATCTATCTAAATGAAAAATTATGTGGTTTTATAGAACTTTTCATGTCATAGAGAGCGACTACTTCTTGGAAAATACTCCCATTAGCCTTGTCACCAACATAGTCGATCTTGGTATTTTATTCGATTTGCAATTAACTTTTAAATTGCATATCCATAACTTAAGTAATACGGCAACTAAAACATTCGGTTTTGTAGTTAGGAATATGAAGGAGATCAATAGTATTAAAAGCATTGTAGCCGTTTACTGCTGTCCTGTAAGGTCCATACTTGAATATGGTTCAACTATTTGGTCACCATACTATAATAATTATAAAAGTAGAATAGAGAAAGTACAAAGGAAGTTTCCATGATGTATTGCTTAAAAATGGACATTATAAATTCTCTTACTCTTGTCTTACTGAAAATCTAGATAGTAGAAGAAAATACTATGATCTGTCTTCTTTACAAAATTATTATAGTTTAATGGAGACTGTAGTGAAATTCTTCAAATGATTGATTTCAATATTCCAAAAAAGGAACTTTGATTAAATACCTTATTTTTTACTCCTTTCCATTCAAATAACTACACCTATAATGCTCCTGTTAGTAGACTGGTCATATTGAGCAATGCATGTAAATTGGACTGCTTTAATCTTCAGCTGAAACTCTTTAAATTACAATTAAAATGTCCATTGAAGCAATACTCAAATTAGTAAAAGTTTGACAAATGTAGTTTATTTTTCTATGATTTAGTTTGCTTATATAGCATTTGTTTTTATTTTTTATAAAGGAAAAAAAATTTTTTTATTAAATTGTTCTATTAGTTTTAAGTAATTCTTTATTAGTTTTTTATTAATTTTTATTTTGTAATACTTTATTTATTGTTAATTTTGTACTTGTACATTGAATTATAATGCATATTGTTAATTCTTTAAATGGTGTTTTATTAAATAAATTATTATTGTTATTAAAAAAAAAATACTCAAACGGGCTGTTTTAATTTTACTATAGTTGGGACCAGAAAAGAAGGCAGTCACGTTACTAATTCTAGAATTGACGCAAGTGTTTCAAGATATTCTGATTTTGTAGTGGGTAAAATAAAGACCCGGAATCAATGACACACATTTTTATAATGCACATATGTAACAGGCCTTTATTGAATGAGCTAGAAAGTGAAAACTACTGCATTTTGTGCTGAATCTTGATTAGCAAATTAGATCAGAATATCATTTGATTAGTTTTATACTTCGAATACGCAATCTCACTTTTATCTGTTTTTTTACATCTGTCAACATTTAACACTTAATGTATTTTTCTTTGTGTTTATTTTAATTCTTTATCCTTATTGTTGGTTTGTTAAAAATCAGTTCTTATTAGAACTAAACTTTGTAATGCCACCTAAAGGTACAACTTTAGGAATGCACGCCCAATAGCTGGTATTGAATCTATTAGTTTACGTTGAAAGTAAGAAGCATAGTCACTGTCTTTTAATTTCAATGCAATCAGTAGTAAATGTAGGAGTTTCATATCTTACCTATAAATTAAATTTGTTGTGTTTGTCTTCACAAGATTTTTATTTTCTGACATATGGTACCGAAACAAAAAGTACATAAAATTGTATTCATCATAGCAAAAATATTGGCTAACCATCACTGAACAGTAGAACAATTATGTATTTGTTATGAAAAATTAAATAAACAGAGGTTTAAAAATCTTCAAAGTGTTAAATTAGATGAATTATTTATTTTTACATTGACAACCTATGGTTCCTTCATTTTTGACAAGAGCGGATGATCAACTACAAATTATAGTCATTTGAAAAAGTCTCTTTAAGTCAACTTGTATTGTTGTGAGTATTAGTAGAAACATAATTTTGTGGCTCTTTGTCTACAGCCTAATTTACATGCTTTTGTCATTACTTTAACGTTGTTTTCCAATAATAAGAAAAGATTTCTCAGCACTAAATGTACAGATTGCATTAACATTAACTGAATATGACATGTTTTCTAGAATATTGGGTTATTAACATGCTTTAATATTAAGGTTTAACAATTTAGCTGGCACGCAGCCTTAATATACTGAATATGAAAGTCAGAAGGAATAAGGATGTATTTAACAATACTATCTGTAGTACTTATACATTTTCTTCTTGGAAAGTTACGTTCTTTTAATTATATCTTTATTTTAGAAGTTTTCTTAGCAGTATTTACTATAAGCACAAGCGTGAATGTGTATAACTTTCGAAATATTAAGTCAAATGAATTTTTAGTATGTTGTTAAATAATACACTTAATGAACTGAATTACTTAAGTTCTAAATATTGATACCAAATGATTATAAATTTCTATAAAAATTTACTATTGTTTCGATATTCAGTGATGTATATATATTTTTAATCGATCTTCAAATTCTGATGCATAGCAATTTAAAAATTTACTTTGCCAATTAAATTTTGCAAATGCATGGTTATTGCCTGCATTGCTATGATTTGCATTTTTAAAGTATTTTAACAAAATAATATAATTTTTGTCTGGTACTTTCGAAGATTTGGAATATTTTAAATTACAGTTATTATCAGATGATGTAAAAGTGTGGTCAAGTTGCAAAATAATATTAATACATGGCATACGGCCTAGGTTGTGGAAGCTGTAACAAAAAAAAAATATCAATACATTTGTTTTACTTTGACTCTTAAGTACCTCAGAAGTGTTCTGCTTTTTTTAAAATAAAAAAACAACTTAAATATATACTAAGTCAATACTAAATATAATTTTATTTCGTTGCTTTTTTAGATATATGCAAAAGCAAAATATTAAAGAAATAATACTTTATAAAAGAAAATTTTTTTAGGAATCTGGAGGTTTTGCATTTGCTTTTCATAAAGATTAAAGAGAATATCATATGACAACTTTTGGGTGGAATTTTTAAAATTCACAGCAACACATACAGGTCAGTTATCAAATCTGATGAAAGAAAAATAATTTATTAGTTATTTGAAGTTATTTAATAGAGTTTTGTTGAAAAACAAATATCTTGTTCTACATTTATAAACTTTGAAAATTTATTTGTTTGGTATAAAGATGCTGCAAATTATTAGAAATTATTCTCTTGAGAATTATGTGGCTTATATGTTAAACCTTGTAGAAGTTTGGTATATGTTAATATATGGTACATAATACATCATCATAAGGTTGATGTATATTTGTTGATTAAGATGAATTAACTATTATTTGTTGTTCCTTGTATACTTGAGAGTATTATGTAATGTTGAAAAATAATTTTTATTTTGCTACAAAGAAGTATGCATCTTATTATAGGGGTACTAATTCACAAGGTAAGCATTTAACAGAATGAATCAGTTTGCTTAATCATTATTTATGTGCACCTCAATACTTTTGTAGTGTTCCAAAACTATGTTTTTAGATGTCACAAGTTGGTGCAGCAGAAAAAGAGGCCAGTGAGGTTTTACATTCTTTACTATCTGTGGAACGAATTGAAAAACCTGAATCTAAAATAAT
The DNA here is from genome assembly GCA_036346225.1 of Platerodrilus igneus. Taxonomy (NCBI): domain Eukaryota; kingdom Metazoa; phylum Arthropoda; class Insecta; order Coleoptera; family Lycidae; genus Platerodrilus; species Platerodrilus igneus. The sequence goes on along the minus strand of JARFIW010001181.1, from coordinate 794,950 downwards.
GATACAAGAAAATGCATCGCCAGCTCATAATTTTCAATCACGTTTACCAAATACTGATAATGATAGTCAAATTCAATGGCATGCCACACCTATATCACTTTCAGCACATTCATTATATACAGCCATTGACCCCAATGTTCAGTTCCAACAGACTTTGAATGAACAGCAGGTAGTTCTACCTTTATTTTTTATTATATGAATAGTTTGTTTTTGTGTTTAAGAATTTTCAATTACAATGCAGAGATGTAATGAACGTGTTAGCAGTTTGTCTAGTTTAGTATTTTTATGTTGCACAAAACCAATATTGAAAGTAATGTTTTGGGTTTTGTCTAGATCATTATAAGAAAATATTTTTAATTGAGTAATTTAAAACTTTAAAATTTATCATATGATAACATTTAGTGAGTTTTGCTTATAATAATAATATATGACTTGACTTACGAGAAATATTTTGTTGCAAATTTTTGTATATTCACTGTTTTTATAAATCAAACTATTGATAACACTATCGCAGTATTGAAGATCCAATTTTTGCATCTTTTTTTTGAAGGAATTTGAAGGGATTGCAAACTTCATTTTTGAAATTTTACTGCATTAGTGATTATTTTCGCATCGTTCAAATTTGGAATTACCGGTTTTAACTAATTTTCTGTTATTCAGGTGTAGAATATGGCGCATGTTATTAATCATTGCAAGTTTTAATAATCTCCTTTCTTTGGTTGAGTTGTTTACTAGCCCTTCTTGATATCTGGTTTGGTACCAGAATTTTGTACGAGGCTTACATATTCATTATCGCCGCATTTGACTTTAATTTAATAACCGCAATATCGGTTTCATTTTGTCTGTCCTTTTGTATTTGTTTAATTTTAATTATGGCAGAGAAATTAAAATGTAGTTATTGCTTACGTAATATTTCAATTAACTCTCTCCATGAAATGTATTAAATCGCTCAGAAATCTGCAGTTGAACCTACGTTTTTAGATTTTTCAATGTGCAATATCAATCTCTTGAAACAGTGTGAGAAAGTTTCTTCGCCCAGCATAATGTCATAGTCGGTGTAATTGCTTCTGCAGATGACGCCGATGAACAATTTGAAAGGGAAGATGCTATTCGAAAACGCTTTGATGACACTTTCTTTCTAATAAAAGTGCCCTGTTTTAAGTTGTTTTCTAGTCGACCTTCTTTGCCTCAGGCTACTGTGTCCGCTCCGCTAGATACATTTAAGTCCAGTGTCCCTTCTGCCGCTGACCCTCCCTACGTTTGATGGGAAAGGTTGTTTTTGCTTTTGACCGCTTTGATAATTTAGTGCATCTTAATAATGATCTGTCAAACGCGGACAAATTTTCTTATCTTCAATCAGTACTAAAAGGTTCCGCACTATTAACCATTAAGAACTTTGACTTTACAGAGACCAATTACCCTCTTGCCTACAATAAATTTCGTGAAAAATATCGTAATATTCGCCACATTACCTCCGCTTTATGGAACAATATTGATAAATTTTCCAAATTCAATTCTGATAACCCCACCGATTTGCAAAAATTAGTTGATACTTTTGCTAACAATTTACAAGCACTTAAGAAATTTTATTTGCCTATAGAGCAATGGGATTTTATTCTTGTGCAAATGATCTTAAATCGCCTTGATGTACACACTGCCCGTAGTTTTGAATTGCATCAAGATCCTACCACTACCCCATCCTATAAAGAGTTAATTGCTTATCTGGAAAAACTTGTAAGTCTTTATTGAATTTGTCGGTAAAACATAAAACCAACTTAAACAAAGTTATTCATTCCAGCAACCCGTCTAGGTCTCGCTTCACTCCATGTTAGTACAGACAAAGCCTAATGTTAATAAATGTCCGCTTTGTAAACAAGATCACAATCTTTATCGTTGTAATGATTTCGTCAAACTTTCTTTGCAAGATCGCTACAATTTTGCAAAAAAACAACTTTACATTAATTGCCTTAGCAATTCTCACATTTTAAATAAATGCAAGTCTACTTTTCTTGCCGCCAATGCAATCATCATCATTCCTTATTGCACTTCGATCGCGTTTTGTGTAAACCCGCTTTTGCTGCTAGTAACCAGGCTTGCTTGAGCTCGGACACCGCGGCCTCAAAGGCTTCACCTTGTTCTAGTTTCACTATTCAAGACCGCTACAAGCCTTCCGCTCCTCTTGCCTCTGAAGAATCATCGAGTGGCCCGTCAACTTCGAATGACGTTTTATTTAATTCTTTAGCTAAAACTTCAGTCGTTTTACTTTCCACCGTTCTAGTGGAAATTGTTGATTGCTCTGGTTCTTTTCTAAAATTTTGCGGTTTACTCGATTCGGGTAGCATGACTTTCTTTATTTTGCAAAATAGTGTGAAACGTTTAGGTTTTCACCCTACTTCACATTCCCTTACCCTTAGTGGTTTAGAATTCATGCACTCTGCAACTCTGCATGGCACTGTCACCGTCTCGCTCAAACCAATGGGTGCTTCTTCACCGATTATTAATTTCCAAGCTGTAGTACTTCCCAAAATTTGTGAAAATTTACCTACTTCTAATATTTCTTCAGAACATTTCAATCATCTGGCTAACCTCAAGCTAGCTGATCCGCTTTTTGCTCAATCTGGACCCATTGATTTATTACTTGGCGTGGATATTTTCCCCCCAAGTGTTATTAAGCGGTCTCATCCAGGGTTCTAACGATCAACCTGTTGCTATTAATACTATTTTTGGATATGTTTTAATGGGAAGCATACCTTCCTCGTCCGCTTCTGAAGTAACTAGCTTGTTTTGTATGACAGATTCTACTTCCCTTTTGGAAGATATTGTTGCTAAATTCTGGGAAGTAGAAGCTGTCCCCTCAGCTCAACCTTTCACACCTGAAAAAACTCTAGTTGAAAAACATTTTGTTGATACGTTTTGCTGCACTGAACAAGGTCGATATGTCGTCTCACTGCCGTTTAGAGATCAAGAATCATTTTTCCAGGTAATCGTGATCTTGCCTTGCAACGATTTGTTTCTTTAGAAAATCGTCTACTTAAGCAACCTCGTGTTTACGAACAGTACGTTTCGTTTATGCGTGAGTATCTGGATTCTCAACATATGCAATCTGTTGTTAGTGAGTCTCATTAGGACTTTTCTTATTACATCACGCATCATTGCGTTGTGAAACCAGAAAGCATAAGTACGAAGTTACGAGTTATTTTCAATGCCTCCGTTAAAACTCTGTCTCGATTGTCTTCGATTACTTGTTTGTTGGGCCGAAGCTGCAACAAGATATTACTGCAATTTTATTACAATTTCGTCTACATCCTTATGTTGTTACTGCCGATATTCGTCAGATGTACAGACAATTTCTTATCAATCCCGCTCAGTGTGATTATCAACGAATTGTTCCGCGCTTCTCCCCTGAGGAGCCCATTCAGAACTTTAAGATTAAATACAGTTACTTATGGAATCATTTGACCGTGGACGAAGGGAATTCTTTTCCGTTAGCCGGTTATGCTCTTTGCCACCATACTTACATTGATGATATCGCGACTGGTAGAGATTCTATTGTGAATCAACCCTCGCTCTACGTATCAACTAATTGCTTTTTTTAAACTTGGTAGTTTTGAACTTCATAAATGGTCGAGTAACCATCCCGAATTATTAAAGATCTTTCCGCTACGCAGCAATTCGCGCAACTCCGCTTCTTTGAGGATTCTGACACGCAACCCCAAAAGTTCTAGATCTTCAATGTAACCCCACCTCAGATAATTTTTGTTTTCTAGTTGAGCCACTAAGTACTTCCTGTACCAAGCGCAACCTACTTTACAACTTAGCCCGTATTTTTGACTCCATGGGACTTTTATCCCCCCTTACTTTCCTGGTAAAACACCTAATTCGACGTTTATGGCCGTTAAAATTAGAATGGGACGCTGCCCCTCCCCCTGACTTCCTCCGTTTGTGGAAGAGACATGCATGAGTTACCGCTTTTTTCGAATTTCGCTTTACCGCGCTTGCTAACCCGTCATAGTTTACTACGTGCGAAGTTCACTGCTTTGCTGACTCCTCCGAACGTGGCTACTGTGCTGTGGTTTATTTTCGCTTTGTTACCTCTTCCTCCGTTGAGGTTCGCTTAGTGTGCGCCAAGGTCGTTCCTTTTTGTTCAATCTCTTTGCCCCAACTCAAATTGTTGGCCGTCGCATTGGCATTCAAATTATTAATCTTTGTCCTCAAAACCTTTGATTCTAACCTTACATTTCATAAAATTTACTGTTGCTCTGACTCCATGGTAGTACTTTCAACCGCCATTCCGGAGCCCGCCCTTTTTCACCTTTCGCTTAACCGCCTCTCTCGCTATCAATTGCTCCAGCGAATTCAACAAGATTTTTGGTCCCGTTGGTCCAACGAGTATTTGCACTCACTACAACAGCGCTCCAAGTGGCACACATCGTCTCCTCAAGTTGAGTTGGGCACCTTAGTACTGATTAAGGTCGCTAATGTTCCCCCCCTTTCTTGGTTCCTCGGCCTTGTTGTGGATGTGCATCCTGGGACAAATGGTGTCGTTAGGGTGGTCACACTTAAAACTGCTCATGGTGAGCTGAAGCATCTTGTGTCAAAGCTTTGTCCTTTGCCCTCATTGTAAGAATAAAAATTTTCTTGTTTTTATAAATATTTTTCTTTGCTTTTTCATTCCGCCCCACTCCTTTTGATTGTTTTCTTTTAAAATGCCTTGCAGTTTGGTGGACGGTATGTTCTGTTTATAATTGTATATAATTAACCATTTGCCTTATTTTAAACATTTAGAATTTGTCGTGATATCGATAAACTATGTTGTCTTTTTGCATGTGCAAGAACTGTCTCATGACCTACTATGGACAGGACGAAGAGAGTTTACTATTTCTTTCCGTTCTGAACGGTCACTATAAAATAAATGTGCTTTGCTTCACTATATTTATAAAGGTAAGTGCTTTGAAGTAATCGTTATTTATTATCATTATTTGCCTATACAATGTCCACTTTATCTACAACTTAGTTATCGAAATACAGTCGCAATAAATAACAGGGCATGTGAATTACCTTGACGTTCAGTCCCATGTCTAAGGTGTCAATATTTTGCGGATGTCCTGGGGCATTGTCTAATATGAGAATTACTTTATTTGGAAGTTTATTTCGATCACAAAATTTAAGCACAGTAGGGCAAAAATAATTTTTATACCAGTCTGAAAATCTCCTGCGTGACCCAGCCTTTTCAATTCCACGTCTAAAGAACTGTCAAGACCTTTAAAAGCCTGTGGATTCTGGAAATGGTACATTGGCTTTAATTTTAAGTAACAAGAAACATTTGATCCCAAGAGAACAGTTAGTCTATCCTTGACCGCATATCCAGGGGTGCTACGTTCTTCTCGTGAAATAAATGTTTTTGATGACAACTTCTTCCAATAGAGGCTTGTTTCATCAGAATTGAATATGAGATCTGCAGGGTAGTTGCCTTGTTCCACAATTTCTTGAAACTTTTAAGGGTAATCTGCCGTTGCTGCTACATCAGCATTTGCTGCTTCACCGCTTAGTTTAGTGCTACGGATATTGGTTCGAGATTTGAATCTCATAAATCACTCGGTGTTGCCAAGGGAGTTTCGTCAGTGTTTTCTTACACCTTCAAATTAGAAAAAATCAACTTTGCTTTTTCACATATGACTGCTTGTGTTACAAAAATATTTTTTTGTTTGGTGTCATCAACCCGCAATGCTAACATTTTTCCATTTTCTCTATACTTTTGCTCTGGCTGTAAGTTATGTGTTTTAAACTTACAGCCGTTGTCTGTTGTGCGGAAAGTTTTATTTTCTCAGCACTTTTTATGATTGTTGTCACAGTGGATGGGGGTAACTTTAGAGATCTGCAGATAAAAGGTCGGATTTGGCTGTTTTCAATGCATTTAATTACGTCCATTTTTGGCTCCAGGCTTATTGTTTTTTGTGCTTTTTCGCACAATGTTTGGGTTCTGAATCACTATCGTCGCCCATAATGAAACTACAAATTGAATATTCTTTTAGTTTTAATAATAATAAAATATAATTATATGTTTTTATTTTTCTTAAAAACAAAACGAAAACTAACTCGGAAACAATTTCACACACACAATACACTGCTCACGTACACGTTAATAGAATAAAACGTGTAAAAGTATGTCTGCTATTAGATTTGCGGCGCGTACTGTCGTCTGGTGGGGAATCCCACGCCGGCATCAACCCGAGTAATTGTGAATTGGCATAAATCGAACCAGCACACAACAATGTTTACCTGTATATACAATCACACATGGGTGCACACATGTATGTGCACTTGTATGCATACATGCAAACACACACATGAATGCATGCACACACTCATCCCTGCGCATGCATACACTTATGCATATGTATGCATTCTTATATTTGTACACATATACACCCTCGAACATGGTTAATACACACACACACACACACACACACACACAACACATACACACACACAATATATATATATATATATATATATATATATATATATATATGCGCACATTGCATGTGCATGTTGTAAGGTTAAAATGCACGGGTCATACAGAAACAGAAACGACAATTAAGTAGGGATCCGCACAAATCATTATTACATATAAAAGATAAATAAATTTTGAAATACCCAGCTAACTACGAATGTGAGAAGTGGGAAGGTTCATATAGACAAAAAAAAATACATTGCCATTTAATTATTATTTTTAACACAAAAATTTTCTATTTAAACAAATAAATAGAGAGTTATATTTTACACACAATCTTTTCAGAATTGACGTACAAAGTGCACATTTCGTCGTTTAACATAAAAAAGCAAACTAGTCAGTAAGATAACAATATTTAGATTGGCTAGATAGTGAGATGTTAAATTACCATTTTCCGTTAGATTAAAATAAAAAAGCTTTAGAATCATTTCCAGAACTATTTTAAGAGGTCATATATAAGGTTCACAAAGCTAATCGCAAAGCGGGTTGTAAACTGGTTTTTGTCTGTCGGGCTAAGGTCAATAGAGTTTATCTGCGTACCTTGGTTACGCACAAACATCCAAAAGTGGACAAACAAGATAGAGAGAAGAGAATATTACAACATACCTTCATGAGCCATGATACTTATCGTGCATTGGCATCCACGGAGGTGAAGCAACTAAACGCCTTGATACTTGCACGCAGCAGGATCGTCACCATGGTGGTCAGGATTCTTTGCGCTGCTATCGTAACTGCAACAGCAGCTTACATAAAAGAGCAATTGTGCCTACACCGAAGAATAATTAGGCCTATGTAACAGAACAATTGGGCCTACGTAGAAGAGCTAGAAAAAGAGAACCCTACTAATATTAATAAGCACGTAAGAAGCTTACCAATGTACAGAGGACATGAGCTTATTCATGGAGGCATGCATTGCTCTCAAATTAACAGCATCAGGAAAGCAGACAGTACATGTTATGATGAAAAGCTGAATCAAAGTGAGCCCAGTTTTTGAAACGAGCTGATAATCAATTGAAATATTAGAATCCAATATATCAAAGAACACGTCTAAAGTCTTTGTAATGCATAAATAGCTAAAGAAAATCGGCAAACTAAAATACAATTACTTTTATTAATCACGCTCGTAGAAAATTTATGCTATTCAAACTTACATTATTACTTATAAATAAAGCAAATATATTCTTTCAGAAAGCAAAGACTGTAGATAACCGAGTACATTTCTGGTATTATCTTAAACAATAAAGATAGATTGAAGTGCTTTTACTTAAACTAAATACACAAATAACATTCTATAGGGTGTTGAATAAACACTTGTTTCAATTGTATTAGGAGAAGTTTTATAGTAACAGATCGATTTATTAAATTATAAAACATGATCAGGGCGTCTCCTATAACTGGTAGTTTCACAAAATATCGCGAAAGCGTGGGGATATTTAAAAAGAACCTTAAAACGACTGAAAATGGTTAGCAGTGTACAATTGAATGTAACAATGTTACGTACAGTTTTGGTCCAGATAATCAAGAAAAGCCCAGTGAAGCAAATTGTCCGAAATTTTGTATTTTGGAAAATTATCGTTTACTACAATAACAGACAGAACATGAAGAAAAATGGAATGTTTAAGATGGTGGATTATTACAATAAGAAAGTGATTGTTTTGTTTATGCTTAGATACATGACATTTATTTTATAACAACGAATGAAGGTGTGATTTTTTTATAAACTTTATTTAATGGAAAACTGCATTGAAAACTGAATTGACTGCAACATACTATAATTAAAAAGATTGAGCATTAAGGCATACTGTGTAGAATCTTCCGGGGCGAATCAGTCTGGTCTTGAGGTTTTTTCTTCTATTCTATTTCCTCTCCCCACAACTAGTTAGCACGGTATTCTTCTTTTTCTTTTTCTGTTGGGGTAATCGGTGTGAACTACCTACATTGCTTTTGTTGCTCTCTTCCTTTTCCACCCAGTATACCACAGCAATTGCCTAATTTCAGTTAGTTTCGAAGCTACTTTGAATGCAGCCCCAGCTTAAAGGGGTAGAGGTTGCCAGAACCTCAAATCCAGGAAAGTAGCTCTGTCTATCTTCAATTGAATGATATTAATGTATAAACCTAATTCATATACCTAAACTCACAACTGTTACTTAAGCAAATCATACAATACCAGTTTAAGAATTATAGTGAAAGATATTGACCTATTAATTCACCTTGTGATGAAAGATAATAGTCTATTTTGTTGTCATCAAAATCAAGTACAGATAATTATGCACACAATGCATCTTTTGTAAAGAATTAAAATTAAAAATTAGCCATACAGTGGAATGTTCAATTGACCTACTGCAAAACAGGTCTGTCCATATGACAAAGGAATAAATGATTCATACTTATATATTATTGTTAAGTGCACTTAAAATTACCAAAGTACAACATCCACTAAATTAGTACATCCACTGTATAGTTGGAAAAGAAAGTTCCAAATATATGTATCGATTTGCTTATATAATAGAAAATTTTGAAATAGTTATAATTTCCTGTTTAGTTATTGGGTTGGCATTGGCTAATTATTACATTTCTTAATTTGAAATTAATAACATTTGTTAATTAGTATCCTTTTAAAACATTTTTCACATTTTATTTTGATCAATTTTAGGAATGTATAACTTGTTTATTCTAATGCGTTATTCATATCATAATATTTGGTTATTGATCTCATTTCTAAGCATTTCTTCCTATCATATTTTGCTTTATTGCACGGACAAATGGTTTGTTTATTTTATTATTGTTCAAATTGAATTGAAATTATCTGGATGGCCATGCTTATGGTGCGTATTCCTGAACTAAGTGTCTTACAAAGTACATTTGAAGAATTCATTCTGTGGTTTCAACAACGTTGAAATGATCTCGTATGGGTTTTTTTGGGGGCCTGAAGGGTGAATATTTTGTTTGTAATGCTGATATCCTAGGGTGTACTATCAACAGTTTGTTTATGCATAAATATAAAGTAATTTTCTAATATTTAGTTTATAGCTTGAAGTTATAGAAATATATTTATGAAGAAGCAATTACTGGTATTATTAAGAATTTCTTTGTTGATTAAACGTTCCACTCAGGTACCAAGTGGTATGATAATACCCAAGGATGGATTTGCTTTGGAGCAATTCTTCAGAAGTCTTAGAAATGCCGCTGTTTGCTTTGAGGAGTATGTAGTAGGACTTCAACCGCTGAACTAATTTTTCACTTTAGATGTCACATGACAGTTGATTTTCCCAAGTATCTACCACATCAAAGACCAATTTCTAGCTAACTGATCATTCCTGCAACACTGTAAATCCCTTTTAAGTTATTTAAACTCATGCTTTAGGTAAGCTTTGTATACCTTATTTTTTAAAATTCCAACACTTAGTAAATTAAGTTTTTCAATTTCTTTTTATATATTGACTGAATTATCTGGGAATTAATATTCCTTTTTGCTAGTGTCTTGATTCAAGTTTTTTTGTGTTGAAATTTCTGGTACTGCTACTGCATATATCATGTGATTAAAGAAGCAAATCACTGTTGACAAACCGTACACTGATAACAATTTTTTAAATCTACAGTTATTATGGCTTTTTCTTTCTTCCACCAAGATGAAGAAAGGGATATCTTCCGATCAACTTGAGCTCTAATCTCTGCGGAGATTTATGAGACTTGGTCGTAGGTATATAAATAATGGCTCTATCAAAACTCTAGTCAAAATGTATCGACAAAACAAACAAATAGGGTGCCATTAAGTCCCTGAATCTATATAATAAAAATAAAATGGCTAAGTATACCCTGAGAGCAGACTTGGAAACGCTTTGTAAAACAACTACATATGCAGGATAAAAACCTGTCTCGAAAACAAAAAATTGATGCAGCTCCGGAAAGAAAGTTATTATGAGTAATTAAATAAAAGAGAACACAAAGTGTTCTTAAAGTTATTTAAACCTTTATAATAAATAAACTCTTCACAAACAATGGATTATGATATAGTATTTGACAGTATAGGTTGAACTAACAAGTGCTACCAGTGGTGCAACTAGCATATCAACACAGATAGATCTTGAGTTTTGAAAAAGGCGCTATTAGCCAAAGGGTTTTGGTTTGGTTGTACTGCTGTTTAATATTTAAAATAACTAGTGTCTGGGAAACATTTTTCAAAATTGCGAAAAATAGGGAAAAATTATTTCATCATTTGTTTAAAATTAAATAATTTACAATAAAATAAAATCACACTAAATATTTTTTTTCTCTTAAATTTACTATAATATAATTACCCATATCTGTTATAAATCTGCATTAATAGTTAAAAGTTAGTCATTGTAATACTCATAAAACACATACATTACATGACCTTGTTTAAGTTAAAAAAAATTGTGTTATTAAGGTTTTTACAGATATTTATTAAACATTCGATTAATACAGTTGCTTGTAAGTACAAAAAATGTATTTTTCTATTTTTAATTATTTTAAATTGTTCTTAAACTATATCAAAATCAATATTTTCACATTTTATTATACCGAGGAGAATACACCAAACCAAAACCATTATTCATACCGACCTTTTAAAAATGGATTTTCGTCTGGAACATTGTAAAAACTATAATTATCTTTTAAACCGGGTTGGCATGGACCGAACTTTATTTCTCAGACTAAATCAGGTGTAATGACACGGTTTACAAAAAGAAACATCAGTAGGATATTCCTTACATAAATTAAGACCTAAATATGTACTTTCTTCATGTGGATCATTGTTTTCCATTTCGACGACAGAAGTAGTGATTCTACTTGTACTTGGTTTGGAAGAGCTGCTTTGTTGTGAACTTTTCTGGGGACTTTGCTCATGATATGAAGACAAGAGGACTCAGTTGAAAAGTAATGGATTCAATAAATTCCAGTTTCATTTGCAATTAATCTGATTTTTGTGAACAAGTTGATGTGGATTTACTTTCAATTGGTTGATCAATAGAAACGGCAGACGCAGAATCCCTACAAATATTAATAATTATTGAATTGAAATTTATAAAAATTATCACAAATAATTTTTACATTGTACTGCTCAAATGTTAGCTTAAAGTTGTAATATGAGGTATCAACAACTATTTTTATTTTAAAATTTAATGTATTGTATCGATATGCATTAAAAATATTAGGCTACTAGGATTTAAACATGTGTATTTCACCATCAGACAATGTGATCAACATATACTTGGCTATTATGTTGCCACCCAGATAGTTTTTTCTTTGAATTTAAATACATACTAGCACTAGCACTTTTAAACAATAAACGAAACACCAAATATTTTTCCTCTTAACTTTATATATACATACATGAAATGACCAGTATATAAGTGATAAGAGAAAATATAAATAAAGATACAAAATAAAATTTTATATATTCTGGTTTAACCCAAATGGTGGTGTAAATTTATTAAAACCGGGATAAGATATTGGCCAATTTTAAGATTTATAACTGTTTATAGTCTGTTTATGTGGATGGTGGTAATAAATTTGCTAAAATAAACATTGTGCATTGTTCAGTTTTAGGAACCTTATTCTTTGTGAAAACCAAATTTCCTAGGTCCCAAGGTACCAACTACCTTATTGATTTATTGCTGTCTTTTAAGTCAGATTTAAACAGATTAAAAGTTTGTGGTATTTCTTATCTCCATAAGTATTATTTTTATTGCATTCTGCTAAACCTCACCTTTAAGAATTCTGACATTGACCGCGCAAAAATCTAATTAGGGTTTGTGGGTTTGTGATTTTTCTTGAGTTTTGGTATTGCCGTTTGTAGTCATTTTACTGAAAACCAATTCTTAAGTCACTTTCTTTTTATCGGGTTCAAGGAATTTGTTATCTGCAGTATAATACATTTTAACAAGCAAGTGTGAGTGTTACAAAAACACCAAAGCATCAAAGACAAAGGTATGTGATATTATCTTCTATTACAAACCAGTTCAAATACTTCAATAAAGAGAATTAACCATCATTTTGAAGTAGAAATCTTGCAAAAAATTCACCATACTACTCCAAGTGTTAAGGGCTGAAAATTTCATGGATACTTCACTGTGGATAACAAACATCAAACATACGATTCTATTCTATTCAAATAATCAATTTATGTTCTTGATTAAACACCTAGCTTGTGTGGTTTATATTATGCCCTTTTAGTAGCACATTAACAAATGACAGGAGCTTACTGTATGAAGACACAAATAGCAACATAACCAAAAAATGAAATATAGTCAGTATTGTATCCTACAGCTAGACAATACAAGCAACACCTAATATAGATTGTTCAAATAGATCCTTTTAAATGGTTTAAACGTACTTTGAAAGTAAAATAAAAATTAGATAAATGAAAGTGCTTTACAAGAGGAAATATATCGAACTGAAGTTGTACGATATTTTTCAATTTTAGACGAATTTTCTTCTTACATTTAATTTGAGTAGTCACAAAATTTTGGTTGTTTGTATGAAAAGAGCAGAAGGTACAGAGCTCATTACACAAAAAATTGTAAAGTGCGGTCTAAGTTCTCTCTCTTTTTTCTCTCTCTATCTTTCTCTCTCTCCTCTCTCTCTTTCTCTCTCTCCCTCTCCCGCTCGCTCTCTCTCTGTTTCTCTCTCGGTCTCGCTCTTTTGCTTTCGCCCTCCTCTTCCTCCCCCTTTCTCCCTCCCTCATGGTTTTGGCTAGAACCCAAGAAAGAATTCTTTGAAATTCACAGTGAATTTAATATTGCTTTAAGAAATTATAACGCAAACACATTGATATTTTTGGACACAAATTGTGCTTGTTGTTATATTAATACCATGTTTTTTCAAGTTTAATAGGGTGACTAAAATAAAATATCATTTTTGAAGAACTCGGTATCCTCTCTAATTTCTTTAAAGTGGTAATAGTTTTGTTTATGAACATGATGGCCCTCATTTTTCCATTTTCGTTGTTTGTTTTAGCTCTCATAATTTATAGATTAGTTGTCTGTCTTACAACTGGCCCCTCATGTCTCTAACCTCTCTTTAGAGTAATGTCCAATATAGATGGCCATTAGTGAAATTAAAGTAGTTCAGGCTGCTTTTTGTTACCTTAGAATATAATTCTTGCTGCAATATTTTATAGCTAAGATTTTCAGTCCTCAGATTTTATTTTATTGTGAAGATGCTATTTCTTTCTGATCAAACACTGATTTTATTTAAAGAACCACCATTAGACCTTAATAGAATATTAAACTCTTAGCAGATTATTTTGCACCTTTTAAGCAGTGCTTGATTCCACACTCATCAAAAGTTATTAATAAATCACATTCTGCAAGTAAAGAGGTGTTAACCTTGTCAACTATTGGAATGGGCTCAAGAACATGAATCCTTTTCCACTTCATCATCATTAGGTCTTCAGTCCTGGAACTGGTTAGACGCGTACCATCATTGTTTCCTATTCTGAACTAACCTACAGATTTCCCTGAAATTTGCACAGTCTGCATCTATAACTATCTGATCTAGGTCTACATCTACCTCTTTTTTCCTATCTCCGCTTGTAATATATCCCATACTATTCCCTAAAAATGCATTAGAACATATTCTGCCCTTCTATTTCTCTTATCTTTTTCCCCAGATATCCTTGTTCCCCTACTATTTCTATAACCTATTTGCTATTATCTTTGTTTCTCCATGCTATCGTCCTCCTACATCTGAAGCACAGCATTTCAAAAGGCTGCTACCGTTTTTCTGTCTGCATTTCAGACTGCCCGTATTTCATAGGCATACTGTGCTGTGCTCCACACATATGCTTTCAACAATTTTCTTCTTGTTCTATGTTAGTTGTCTTTCCTCACAGGCGCTGTTCCTTCTTGTTAGGTGCAGTAGGTGCAGTTCAATCACCTTCTATTGTTTTACAATTATATACCCTATTTCTCCGACCTTCAGTGGTTGTGAAGGGAGGTAAGCAGCCTGTGGCTGTCAAGTTCCCCCAACACTTAACCATGTACCGATTTAATATATTTTCTAATATATCTTTTCGCACAGTCATCATTAGTTGCAGATATTTTGCAACCACCAACTAATTGTTTATACTAATCATCAGATTTATCTGCGCTTATTTTTTCGTCATTAGGTTTTCCGTCTCAAAACTTGTTGAACACGTACCTGCACTTATTTATATTCTGAGCTAGCCTACCTAGTTCCCTGAAATTCTCACACATGTGTATACAGCTCGTTCCCCTTCTATTGTTTTCTAATTTTATGCCCTATTTCACCGAGATTCAGTGAAGGGGGTTAAGCAACCTGTGGTTACCAAGATCCCCCAACACTTAGACATTTGCCGAAGTAATGGTTTTCCAGTAAATCCTTTCACACACTTAACATTATTCGAGAATATTGCCCAACCAATTCTTGTAGTTACTTATAATAATCATCATGTTTAAGCAGTTATCTTTTCGTCATTAGTTTATCCATCTTGGGATTGGTTGGATGCGTACCTCCATTGATTTCTATTCTGGGCTAGTCTACACATCTCCCTGAAACCCCTACAGCCTACATCTTTTACTATCTGTGTGCAGTAGTCTAACCTAGGTCTGCCTCTTCTTCTCTCTTTTTTCCTATCTCTGCTTCTAATATATTCCGCACTATTCCCTCATGCCGTAGTATGTGGCCTATCATCCTATCTCTCCTCTTTTTTACCATTTTCCACATATTTCTTTCTTCCCCTACCATTTTTAGTACCTCTTCGTTCTTAACTTTGTCTGTCCATGATATCTTCATCATACGTCTGTAGCACCACATTTCAAAGGCTTCTACCTTTTTCTTGTCCGCTTCTCCTATTGTCCAGGCTTCACAGCCATACATTGCTGTGCTCCACACATATGTTTTAAGCAATCTTTTCCTTGTTTCTATGTTTGTGGTCTTTGAGCACAGTTGTTGCTTTTTCTTGTTAAATGTAGCACGACCTTGTGCTAATCTTTGTTTTATATCTTTTGTGCTTTTCCCATCTTGCGTTATTTGGCTTCCTAGGTAGCAGAAATCCTTAACCTCTTGTAAGTTCATGTTACATACTTGTATTCTTGTTTTTGATTTATTTTCCCCACCTTTGCATACTAGAACTTTAGTTTTAGTTTTGTTAGTTTTCATACCGTATCCCTCTGTTAGAACCGTTTCCATTTCATTAAGAGCAGCTTTTAACTCTTCCTTGCTAGATGCTAATACCGCTATATCATCTGCAAATCTAAGCATATCAATTTTTTGTTCCTGCATAGTAATTCCAAATGTCTTTCTGCATTTGACCTTATTCATTGCCTCTTCTATGTACAAGTTAAAAATCAATGGGGATAGGGCACATCCCTGTCTCACCCCTTTCCTAATGTTTACTTCTCTACGTTCCTGCTCTAATTCTATTACTGCTGTTTGCTCTTTGTATAAGCTATGTACTATTCGTCTATCCCTAAAACTCATTCCAATCTTTTTGAGTATTTCAAACATTTTTTTCCATTTTACATTGTCGAATGCTTTTTCCAGATCTACAAACCCTATATGCACGCTTTCCCCTTTTTCTATTGTTTTCTCCATTATCACTCTCAGAGCTAAAATAGCCTCCCGTGTTCCCCTGTTTCGCCTAAACCCAAATTGGTCTTCTCCTAGTATTTCTTCCGCCCGTTTTTCCATTCGTCTTTGCACAATTCTAGTTAATATTTTTGACACGTGTGCTGTCAAACTTATTGTTCGAAAATTTTCACATCTATCCGCGCCTTTCCTTTTTGGTATAGTTACTATGATGCTACATTTGAAATCTTTGGGTATCTCGCCTGTCTCATACATATAACTTACAAGTTGGAAGAGACGTTCTGTTACTGCTTGTCCAGCGGCTTTTAGAATTTCTGCTTGCACCTTATCTGTACCCGGCGCCTTACCATTTTTCAGACTCTTTAATTCTAATTCAAACTCGTCTCGAAGTATAGGATATGATATGATAGGATATCCTTTTCCACTTAATGCTATTTATTTTTTTCACCAGATATTATATATCTCCTACTTCAAATTATGCACCTGCAAAAATTTTACCCAGTTGCAGTAAAATATTATAAGAAAATCTATATCAATTGCAAGGTATGACATAATAATGTAAGTAGCATGCAAAATTGCTGCATAGACATAATTTATTAGTTAAATACTTGCTTATGTAATTATAAATACTTAATTGTATATATGAACTACTCTTGGAAATGAATGAATTACACAACGTTGCAATATACTAATTATGAGTTTAAAGACCGTGATTTTTGTAAACTTCCAAGATATAGAGTTTAAACATCTTTGACAAAGCTTTTATATATTAAATAATAGCTTGAATAATTATTAGGTTATTTCTCAAAATAAATAACAATGAATTGATTATTGAACTTTCCCTAACACCAACTATCAATTGAAAGAAATTTTAAAATAGTAATTAATAAAATATTGTGGTTTTTAAATATAAGACTATTGTTCATAGAAATCGCATGACTGTTGGAATTGCGCTATCTAGATCATTATTATCTTACAACAGACAACAAAAGTTAAAATAATGAAGGTATCATCTACAATGTTTTAGTGTGTAGATAAAAAATTTACTGAAAGTATGGTTTCTACAAAATTTGTTCAAACATGTTCTCCTATTTCTCTTCTTCCTGACACCATGCCAACTATATAATGTCCTAATTATGTTTAATATTGCATTAAAGTTTTAGTTACAAAATTTTTCAAGATTTTTGCTAGATGTCTATAAGAGTTTATTAATATAAAAATTGTGTTTTAATGTTTGGCATAGTTACAATTTTCTAGCCAAAAGCTAATCGTCATGACATCTCTGAAATTTATTACCCGTATGACAGATATGATATTGTAAAGTTTGCCATAAATCCTGGTGTGGTGTGTGTGTGTATGTGTGTGAGTGTGCATGCATGAGTGTGTGCATCTATGTGCACATATACATGTATGCATGTGTGCATGTGCACAGGTACATGCATGCATATTTGTGTGTGGGGATGGTTGAGTGGGTGCATACATGTGTGTATGCATGCATTTATGCTTATGTGTATGTGTTAGAATGTGGCAATATAAGCACAAATGTGGATGCTAATTTGTATTTCAGATATACAAGTATTTGCTTGTATGAATGTATAAAAGTGCATGCAGAAATATTGAGATATGCTGTGATTGCATGAGTGTATATGGGTAGATGCATGCATGTGCATATGTGGTTTTATATATGCTACTACTTCCACGACACATATCCATGCATGTATGCATATGCACACACACACATTGTGCATGTACACACACACAAATATACACTTATGCATGTACATGTACACTAATGTATGTGCATGTACACACATGTAGGTGCATATACACACATACATAAAGATATGTGTGTGTGTGTGTGTGTGTGCATGCGTTAGTGCATGTGTGCATACATGGATGTGTGTGTATGTACATGGAGTTGCTTACATAACACTGGAATGTAAATGTTGATATATTCAAATACAAATGCCTAGCATACTTGTACATGTGTCACATATATGCTGTTACATTTGCATTTAATACAAATGTATAACATTTGTATGAATGAACATGCCCACATACACACTATATATATATATATATATATATATATATATATATATATATAAATGTAGTCATACTGGTTTTATATTGTTTGTTGTTAGCAATATTTAATGTATCTTAGTTCGTGAACTATATTTTCATTAATTTTTATCAAATATGACTTATGTTTTTTAAAGTTTAATTGTATATCAATTCAGGTCATATGGGAAGGCCATACTATACAAGTGGAGAGTGAGCAACCACATACCGATGATATTTATACTACAGGAGGAAATAACTTGTTAGAGATTACTTCGCCAGAGTCAACAAAACGTATTAAAGGAAAAATACTTTTAAAAGGAAATAAGAAGAAATCCATAATAAATAAAAAAAAGAAAAAGTGCAATCTTCCAGCTGGTGCAAGTAATGAACCAACAAAACTTGAAGAAAGTTCAGCCCAAGTCAAAGACAGGTTTAAAAGAGGTTGTGAATGTCAAGATGAAAGTTGTTTTAGAGGTTTAAATGCAGATAATGTATATAAACACCGTCTTAATATTGCTGAACTTACTAAAGCAGAACATGATATGTATTTAATGGGGGTAACAATGGCTTGTCTTGCTAATCCTGATCAAACAGTTCGGCACAAAGAACGGAGACGTTTGAGAGCACAATATGTATACCAAGGAAGGCGTGTTTGTTTGGATGCATTTTTATATTTAGAGAATTGTACACATTATCAACTAAAACGCATACGGAAGCATGTTATGACACATGGTGTTGCTCCACGAATCCATGGTAATCATGGTAAAAAGCCGCATAATACATTTTCTTTAGATATTTATAGACATGCCACAGAATTTTTAAAACATTTTCTTCAGACGCATGTATCAGAAGGAGCTGTTAATTCAAAACAAGCTATTCATCTACCTTGGGATATAACACGGAAGAATTTACATGATGCATATAAAGATTATGGACAAATCTTAGAACCTGGAATTAAATTAATGGGTTATTCTACATTTAGACATTTTATGAAAGAACAATTTCCAAATGTTAAATTTTGTAAAGTAGAACCAAAACATAATACTCCGTTACAACAGCAACATCAACAACAACAACAGCAACAGTCACACCAGCAACAAGATGTTTCACAACAGCTGCAAAATCATGTAATGCAAAAATCTCAGGTTCAAACTTTAGACCGGCCACGTGAACAATTGCAAAATTCTATTATTGGAAAAGCAGAAGTGCAGCAGGTGATTCCACTTGTTGTCACTCCTAATGATGGCAGTAGTGGTCAACATCACCATCCAACAACTTTTTTGGTAACACCAGTTTCTCATCAAATTATACAAAATGGTAATATTGTAAATGCTCAAAATCCAAATGGGCATCCTTCTACAAATACATTTTCATATCAGTTAACTAATACTGGCTATGTTATTAATGAACAAGGAAATCTTGTTACAAGTATGTCTAGTGCACAACATCAAACTCCATATAGTTTTAATCGTATGTAGCCTTTATACATACATTTTGTAGATAGTGCCAACTAGTATTAAGTATTAGTATTAATTACCCAGTGATTGCTGGATATCATTTTTATTTATTTTTATAAATATTTCTTTTGGACATAATTATATGTGATGAGTATATACAGGTTTTTTACAATTTTTCTGTATATTACAGGTTCCTACTAAAAATATTTTTACGATGTTTGTGATCAAAAATAAAATATTGGATTATAAAATCACAACATCTGTGATATTTACCGTACTCTAATTATGATTCATCATTTTTCTAAAGTATTTATGTAAATTATCTAGTAATTTTAAGAATTTATAGAATATTGTAATACAGCATTGGTATACTGTGAGTTTTAAATTTACATATATAATTTAATTAAAGATAGCAGTAATGCATATTTTATGTACTTCCAGTACTTTCTGTGATAAAAATTGTGTACAAAGGCTTTGTAACCAAGTAAATAGATAAATCATTTGAAGTTATTTGTTCTTGTTTAAAATAGCTAATCATGTATAACCATCAGTTGCATGCCTATACTGCAGTTGTTTAAAATTTTTGACTGTATGAAGTAAAAAATAATTACTTGTATAAGAAGTTTTTTTAGTACATAAAGGTGCAGCTCTACCAAATATAATAAAATTTGTATATAGAAAATAAGTTGTGTCATATTGCTATCAACAAGAGCTGAGATAAAAAACAATATACCAAATATTAAAAATGAATGCAAAAATTATGGACTGTAATTTTATAATATTAATAATAAAGCCATATTATTTGACAATCCTTTAGCAGTATTGTCTTTCTCGGTAATTAGTTTGCCAGTTGTGTTAAATAATATCATGTTTTCGAATCATAACTAAATATGAAATTTCTCAATTATATAAATCACACATATGTAGGTTGACACTAAAATAATAATTTTGAAAACTAGGTGCAGGCTTGAATTATTCATAATTTATTTCTGAGGCCTACAGTAAAATGTGATACTTTATTTTGTTTAAAGGAAACACAGTAATTATTACAATACTTACAGTTTGTATTTGTAGTGATAGAAAATCGTAATAATATAATTGCTCCTTTTCTTAAATTGTAGACAAGTGTTAAGCTTAGGCTTTGTACTGGCCAGCATATGTGTGTTTTTAATGTTGTCTAGAGGTTTTTGGTTTTTAACACTATAAATGAAACGTAACTACAGTGGATTATTACAGGCGTTTATTGTGATACTAAAATTAAAGGTTATAAACATGTAATTCCGTTTTATTAGCAATAATTCAGCAAGCATCACGCTGCACTGTTGTATTAAATTCGGCTTTATCAGTCTCTACTTAATGTTATAACAGATTGCAGCTCAATCTGCTACTTATTAATTCATCTTTTTCTGTGTGAAGGCATCTCCGTACAGAACTTGTCTTTTTGTTAAAAATAAATCTTGTTTAAAATTCACCACTCAGTCTAACCATTTTAATTACTCCGACTTGAGGCAGATTCTGTCCTCTATTGTTTTCCAGCCTCTACTCTTGTTTCCCTCGTTTCTCTCAAAGGGTTTATCTCATTGTGTGTAACAGGCAAAGCTACTAAAATTTACTCACGTTTCTCGGAATTTTAGTATAGCATTGATGTACCATAAAAAGTATTAATTATATTAACTATATTCTAATATTTCCTACATAGTACCTAATTACTAAAGTAAAATCCTACAATTTGGCCATCCGGCTATGATTCTGACACGGAATCGGTATGATTATGCATCCAAGGCTTCCTAAATTCAGACACAAAGAAGTACTCGTAGGCCCTTTATGATTTCCCACTTTAATTATATCACACCTTTCATTGCGCTTGTCCTTTATCACTTTATAAGGTCCAAGCAATTTTGTATGTACTTTAACTTCCTCTCTGTATTGGGTTTTCCTAATTGCAACTAAATTTTTATAGATCCTGCCTTCTCTTCTTTGTAAGTTATATGATCTTTGATGTTCTTGTATTTTCAATATTTCATCTTTACATTTTTTTCTTAAATCCTCTGACTTCTTTTATCAAGTCAATTATTATAGTATCTTCTTTTCCTTCATTTTTACTCCTGTCATTTTTTCAAATGCTGCGTTATGAATACTGCAATCGTAGGTGCTATTCAGTGCTCTCTGTACACGATTGACATACTTGTACCATGCAGTTGGGTCATCGAGGTTAAGTTTCGTAAGTACAGAAACATGGTTCTGTTAATTCTCTCGGTTTGTCCATTACCACGAGCAATGCCAGTCATAATAGTTATGCAAGTGATTCCTTTCTTCTTGCAGTCGTCATTGAATTCTTTTGCTGTAAAAGTGCTATCTTTATCAGCAACAATTCTGCTTGGGTTTGCAATACTTTTCTGCTGTTTAGTTAGATAGGCGGCTCCGTGGCTTAGTTGGTTTGTGTGTGACCACTAAACCCAAGGTTTCAGGTTTGATGCCTGACACGGACCGCTTGAACAATGTTAGACAAGCACTTTTCATAAAAAAAAATATGCCCTCGTTTGGATGGGGGTAAAATGTAGGACTCATGTTGAACGTTGTCGTGCACGTTAAAGATCCTTACCAGATAAAAAATACTCGCCTCTTGGCCAATGTAGTACCTTGGGGTGGATTATTGCCAATCAAATGTAATGTTTAGTTAGACAGTTTATAGCTTCTTTAGCTGTTGTTGATTTTGTTGGGTAAACCCCATGAATTTGAGAAAATCATCTGCAATTGCAAAAATGTTTTGTTTTGTTGATGAAATTGGTCCCAAGTGGTCAGCGTAATATGTGTGCAGTGACTCTTCTTGTTTAGGTATGTGGTGTAGAAGGCCTCGTTTGCCTTCTTTTTGGTTGCTCAAAATGCCTCCAGTGTAATTTTCAATTACATTTTGAACTGTCTGCTTTAACTTGAAGATGAACAACTCCTATTTTGTCAATTTTTCTGTTTTATTTATCCCAAAGTGTCTTTCTTCTTGTGCCTTTTTAATAATTTTGATTTGGGTATAACTAACAATTTGAGGCCATGAATATATTTGTACAAAATTTTGTGTTTTTAAATAATCGTCATTCTCTTTGGCATGTATAATCGTTGTAATTATTACCATATTTTCGTTATTTGCTTTTGCTCCTTTTTTCTTTGAATTTTATTTTCTTGAGCAGTTGTCATTAACATGTGACAAATACTCAACAAGTCCAAGTGTGGTAATCTGCTACCAGCTCGTGTTCAATTTTTTAGTCAAAGTCTCTTAGTGAAGTTCACCTCTTGCTATTCTAGTGTTTAGATCTTTTTTATCCATGGTTTTCTGAAATTCCGAACTATCAGTGACAATTTTAAATCTTGTACCTAATAAATATACTTGAAATTTCTTTAGGGACATGACTACAGCTAGTACTTCTAACTTGTAGGATGTTTATTTTTCTTTGGCTGATAAGGTTTTTTGCTCAGAAAATAAATTGAGTGTAATCTCAAATCAGGGACCTTTTATAGCAAACATGTTTTGTAACCATACTTGCTGGCAGCAGTGTGTAACTCTATTGGAAGACCGATAAAAAATCTGTAGTACTTGATAACTTGATAATAATTTCTTTAAACTTTGGAATGCTTCCAGTTGTTTTAGTCCAAATTCGAATACGATGTTCTCTCGTAATAAATCACTTAATGGTTTAGAAATTACAAATAACCTGGTATAAATTTTCTTAAGTATCCCATCAGTCTAAAAACGATTGTACTCATTTGTACGTCGTTGGTTCACTAAAGTTCCTAATGGAGGCAGTTTTTTATCTGATGGTTGTGCCTTGCTATAATTTATTATGAAGCCCAAAAAGTGTACTCTTTTTTTTAATAACTGGCATTTGGACTTCTTTATCTCCAAGTGGTAATCATTTGCTACTTTTGATACCATTTATAATCGTTTTATGCCTTCTTTGTTAGTGCTGCCTGAGATTATCAGATTATCCCTATAGTAAACTATTATGTTTTAGCTTGTAAGTGGCCAAAAAATGAAGCTAATAAGTCTTGAAAATACTGCTGGGCTACTACATAAGCTGAAATAAGATTTTAGAAATTCATACTGTCCTGAAAGGGTTATCAAGGGTGTGTACTAATGCTACTTTTCTCTACGCCTTCATGAAACTATCAGTTCTATAGGTCTATCATTCAAAACACCTTAACTTCTTCTAAATATTCAACAATGTCCTGTACCAATGGCAGAGAAAAGTGATCTTTAATAATATTTTTATTTAATCAGTGGTAATCACAGCAAAGTCTAATTGATCTATCCTTTTTTTACAGATAATAGGACTGACGAAGTCAGGCGAGCTGCTCCTGACAATTATTTTTCTAGTCATTTACGGATCTGTTTTTCAACTAATTGTTTTTCTGGTGGTTAAAGTTTACAAGGTCTCTGGTAGACAAGGGAGGTCTTCGGTTTTCATTAAGATTTTTGTTTCAGTGGTATTAGCTTTCTTGGTTCATATCCTTCAATTAAGGCTTTCACTTTTTGTTGATATTCTAGATTTTCAATGTGCAAACATCTAGAGTTTCTTTCATATTTTATTCATCTATTGTGATCATCAAAAAGTGTTATTTATCTTTTTTACACCCTATGATCCCATTTTCTCCTATTTGCACATTAGCTTGTTCTAGTAAATTACTCCCAAATATCACTTGAAAGCTCGGGTACTGCTCTGGTATTACGTGAAATGCTATATTAAACGTTTTGCCATTAATGTCAGCATTTTGCAGAAAGGCCCCAACGTTTGCAATGTTGATAATCCATCGTTCGCAAAATAAAGTTTATAAACATCCTGTTTTGTTACACTATTTTACTACCTGTACTGAATAATGCAGTAATTGTTACGTTGCTAAATTTTACAGTTACATTGTTCTTTGGTACGACTTCAATTATTTCTACAATCTTAGATGTATTTGGTTTTGTTAAGCATCCCTTTTTTTCGTTAGTTAGGAACCTAAATGTCAGAAGGTATAATATCTGAAACATTATGTGCTCTTATCCTTATTGGGACATTCTTTGAATGTATGTCCACGAGTACCTTAGCTAAACAATATCCTAGTTTATTCTTTTTATGTGTAAAAGCATGTTTTTTTCGTTTGCAATATTTTTTGGTACCTCTTTGATACCACCCCTCTTCAGCTTAAACTAATCGAATCCTGTAGGAAAACTTTTTTCAAAATATTTTCATAAATTTTGACTTTATCTTTAAATTCTAAAGGGTTTTCCTTCCATAAAGATCAGTTTTGTTTGACTAATTATCCTCTACTTCATCAATTATGTATTGAAGGACCACGCCCCTTTCTATATTGGCTCTGCTCCCAATTTCTTGCATTATAAGGACATTCTTGTACATTTTTATTGTGTTTCCTTTACTTTGACATTAGCAACTTGTGTATTTACTTTTGCGGGAACCTGTTGAATTTTGTAAGGCTGACCATGAAAGTCATTGGGTTGACCTTCGTCATTGTCTTCATCGTAATTTGTCCCCTTGTTAAACTTCAAATCAATTAAAAATGTATAAATTCGTCTTGCTACCTCCTCAAAAAACCTTTATATTCCAATTGAAATATATTACAAATTGCTATTTAATTAGCCAGTTTTAATTGTTTGACTAAGTCCAGTATTTTTTCTGTATATTCTTCGGAATTTATCTCTAATTAAAAACCTGAAAATTTGTGTAGCACTTTATATGCCATTAGTGGTTCTCTATTATTCCTAAAACATTATATGTAGAGTTTTAACTTCAAATACCTGTGCATATGAAACGCAATGTGCAATTACTGCTATATTCTCCTAAGGTTGTGTTATTATTTAAATGTACAATGGTACACAATGGAACTTTATCAATAACAGCAACCACCTTATAAGTACATAAGCTCAGTTTTTAAATTGATTTAATTTAATATGTATACATTATTTTTACTTAATTAAAGAAACACATCTAAAGGCATGACAAACACAAGATTAATAACAAAAAATTGTGTCTTTAAGCGAAATCAGTAAAAGAAAATTCATGCTTACAGATTGGTATGTGTTTGTTTACCAATATTATTGCAAACACAGTATAAAAATTATTCATAACTTATCTGTAACAAATTTAAATACATAAGGCGGCAACTTAAAGAAACATTTAATTATGCTAAAAGGAAACTATCCCAGTTAACTAAATTATTCCAAAAATAAAATGTAATGATTCATTTTATTGTCCGCTCCTGTTTTAAGGTCTACAACCAGCAACAAAGATAGTGAATAAATGTGTCATACCTTACTTTTAAGGTCTTGAAATTCTCAAAATTGATAACACTGCTACCCTTATATACCTGACTTGAACTGTGCTTGTCTTTCATCTTTGTTCAATTAGTTCCTGAACATCATAAATTATATTTTCTTGTAATTTGTGTAATACTTCATACGTTGTAGCAATACTATTGAAGAACACACTATTACAACAGGTTGAAGTTTTGTCTATTGACCTCGATAAGAGTTCTTTTTATTCAAAAATTTTCACAGTTACGCATTTGGTAGTGTTTATTTATTAATGCATTAGAATAAAAAACACGAGATACCTGATTTAATCAATTTTTTTTTCGATCGTGTGCGAATGAGCCATCAAAAATGTTGGTTTTTAAATTTTTAGAAGTTTTTGAATTTATTAACACCATAAATGTAACATAACAACAATGTGATATTACACGCATTTATTACGATATTTACATTAGAGATTATAAACACGTAATTCAGCAAATATTATGTCGCATCAGCATGAAACATTATATTAACTTCAGCCCTATTAGTCCACTTATTACTTTTATAATTATAACAGATTGTAGCTGAAATTGCTATTTATTAATTTGTATTTGTCCTGAATGCGTCCCCTTAAAGAACTTTTCTTTTTGTTTAAAACAGTTCCAGCTTAAAATACATTGTTCGTGTCCGACTACCTTACTTTTGCTTCAGGTAGTTTCTGTCATTGTCTGGTGCCTCTACAGCCGTTTCCACCATTCCCACTCGCAGGTAAAGCTGTGGAAATTTGCTTACGTTCCTCTGTATTCCAGTGCAGCATTTGCGTATCATGAAAAGTACACAACTATGTTAACTATATTCTAATATTTCATTCATGCTACCTAAATTACTAAAATAAAATCCTTCGTATGAAGGGTTTATATTTTGTTAGATTATAAGAAAAATAAGTATTAAATTTTTTGTAATTAGCTATTGATTTTTTTTAATAACTACAAGGTATGTAACAGCTGCATCACACATTGTATCTACTTTAAACAAATATTTATGTGATTAATATCAATAAACAGGTGTATTGGTTCTTTAATTACTATTAGCTTCATTTTAAATTTATTCTAAATGAAAATGATTTGTTTTTATGTAACAATTTGCCATTTATACAGTTAGGTATTTGGTATCAGTTGTTTTTAAGATATTGTTATGTAAATAATATGTGTTTATGACCATTTCACTACAACTGGCAATTTAATTAGTCAATGACGATTTTCTCAATATTCGACATGTTTAAGTCATAAAATGGTATATATGAAGTGAACTGGTTGTGCAGATACATGAACTTTTTTTGTTTTTAATTTAAACGAGCGCATTGAGATGAAACATCTTGAGCTTGTATACGAATCAGTCGAACAACATTTTTTATTATGTTCATTAATAATGTAGATTTTATAGTCGGTGGCTTATATATTTTGCCAGTCGCACCAATTGAAAAGTATGTATGCCATATTGATGCATCGAGAAACTAATTTAGTAATTATAAATTTGTTTGTTTGGCAATTTCAACCGTCTAATGTTGATTGGTATATTTCTGAACCAGGTGTTTTAGTTAGGTGTTCCCAAAACCCTAAAGCTATAGTTCTCGCACAAGGGTACTTGTTTATAAATTTTTCCCAGAATTGTAGCATACCGAATAGTAATAATGCTTATTTAGGTTTACTGTTCTTGAATAAACATGATCTAGCTGTTGAACTTACAGCAGATCGTTTACTTGCAAAATCTATACATCATTCTGTATATACATTTGCCGTATCTTATACGCATAATATTCATAGTAATTTACCATATACTGAATCCTACGATTTTAATAAAGCCCTTAATTCATATTTAGCTTCAATAAATTAGAGGACTTTCTTAAACATTTTGGATGTCAGTGAAGCTATTGCTAATTTTTACAATGTATTATATACAGGTATAACACTCTTTATACCTCTAAGATATTTTACTATTTCAAGCTTTTCCAACTGGTTCATTGCAGAATTAAAAGATCTCATCCTTCAAAAGAAAGCTGCTCATTTAGCTTATACGCAATTTTGAAATACTGCTTCTTACGAAACATTTGGTTTCTTAAGAGTATGGTGTAAAACACTTGCAGAAACTGGTTATAGGAATTATATTAAGAATTTTAATAATAAACTAACTATTGATTCTAAAACGTTTTGGGCATTTTTAAAGAAGAAAACCTTTTTTTATGAATTACCTAATATTATGATTCTTGATGATCAACAGGAAGCTAAAGGTGAGTTATTGCCAACTTTTTCTGTGAATACTTCTCAACTGTGTACTCCCAAGACGAAAACTCGTTAAATAAGAGCATCATAAGTGATTATAATACAATATATACTTTCCTCATTGCTAAAGCTATTATATATAGCAAAATTTCCACTTTACCAAACAAATTAACGTAGGTTCTGATGGTATGCATTCTTCTTAAAAACTGGGTATGCACTATTATTCGCTCTTTCTAATTCTTAAGCTATCATTCAATTACAGAACCTATACAGGGAAGACAAATTATTTTGTACCTGTATTCAAATCAGGTGATACTAGCAATGTAACAAACTATAGGAGTATATGCAATCAATCTATGTCTAAATTATTTGACAGTATTATGTGTGACCAGTTTGGTTTTACGTGTTCAGCAATTATTAATGATAATCCACATGGGTTCTACAGAGGGAGATCTATTACAACTAACCTATTGGTCTTTAATCAAGATATTTTGGAGGCCTTGGAGATGAGGTGTCAAGTTGATATACTGACTTTTCCAAGGTCTTTGATCGTGTAGATCATAAACTACTTTTGCTGATGGCAGAAAACGATCAGGTTTTGGATATAATATCATTAATTGGCATGAGAGCTTTTTAACAGGTACAACACAGAAGGTTAAAATCGGCTCATTTATCTCCAGAAGCATTTTTATTAAATCTGGAGTTCCTCAAGGGGCACATACTTTGCCACTTTTATTTAACTCGTTCGTCAACTATATTCCTTTGCGAACAACTATTATTTGTTATTCGCTGATGATCTTAAATTTTTTTAATTTGTGTACTCAGCATGTTGCTGACTTACAAAAAGATATAAATTGCTTGATGGACTGGTGCATTAGTAATAATATATTACTCAATATTAATAAATGTTACTACATGAGCTTTTTTAGAATTAGAAAATTTGTCTTTACTCCATGAATGGAAATTTACTCGGCCCTATCAACTCTGCAAACAACAAACATACAGGGAGTATTTACAAGTTAAATGTATACCCTTTTTGTATTTCATTCATTATTAGGTCTTCAGTCCTGGAACTGGTTAGATGCGTACTCTCATTGTTTCCTATTCTGAACTAACTTACACACTTCCCTGTAATTTTCACAATCACAGATATCTTTCTTTCTCTACTATTTCTATAACCTATTTGTTATTAACCTTGTCTGTCCATGCTATCATCCTTATACATCTGAAACACAACTTTCCAGAAGGTTCCTATTTCTGTCTGCTTTTCCTACTGCCCCTGTTTCATAGTCGTACTGTGCTGTGCTCCACACGTGCTTTGAACAATTTTCTTCTTCTCTCTATGTTTGTTGTTTTTCAGCATATCCGCTGTTCTTTCTTGTTCGATATATTTGGTCACCTTCTATTGGGCGGCTCCGTGGCGTAGTGGTATGTGTGTGACTACTACGCCCAAGGTCCCGGGTTCGAATCACGACACGGTCCGCTTGAAAAATGTTAGGCGAGCATTTTTCACAAAATACACCCTCGTTTGGATGAGAGGTAAAAATGGAGGTCCCGTGTGTGAGTGCTGTCATGCACGTTAAAGATTCCTAACTTGCTTGGAACAGCAAGGGTTCGGCAAAATTCCAAATTTTCCAGGTAAAAAAAACTCGCTTCCTGGCTAATATAGTACCATCGGGTGGAGCATTGTAAAATCACATATAAGGTCACCTTTTATTGTTTTACAGTTATATACCTTATTTCCCCGATATTCAGTGGTATGTGAAGGGGGGTAAGCAGCTCGTGACTGCCAAGTTCCCCCAGCACTTGAACATTTGTCAAATTAATAGTTTTTCAATATGTCATATCATACAACCAACATTAGTTGAAAATATTTCACAACCCACACTTGTAGTGGTTTATAGTAATCATCAGATTTAAGTACACTTATTGTTTCGTCATTAGATTTTCCGTCTTGAAACTACTACACAGTTCCCTGAAATTCCCACAACAGCCTATATACAGCTTGGTTCTCCTTCTATTGTTTTCTAATTGTATGCCTTATTTCACCAAGATTCAGTGGTATGTGAAGGGGGTTAAGCTTCGTCATTAGTTTTTCCATCTTGGGACTGGTTGGATGTGTACCTCCATTGATTTTTATTCTGAGCTAACCTACACATTTCCCTGAAATTCCCACATCCTACATTTTTCACTATCTGTGTGCAATAGTCTAACCTAGGTCTACCTCTACTTCTCTTTTTTCCTATCTCTGCTTCTAATATATTCCGCACTATTTCCTCATGTCTTAGTATGTGACCTATTGCTCCTATTTTTTACTGTTTTCCACATATTTCTTTCTTCACCTACCATTTCTAGTACCTCTTTGTTCTTAACTTTGTCCATGATATCTTCATCATATGTCTGTAGCACCACATTTCAAAGGCTTCTACCATTTTCTTGTCTGCTTCATCTACTGTCCAGGCTTCACAGCCGTACAGTGCTGTGCTCTACACATATATTTTAAGCAATCTTTTCCTTGTTTCTAGGTTTGCTGTCTTTGAACACAGTAGTTGCTTTTTATTGTTAAATGTAGCATGACCGCTATTGAATATACATTTTACAATTATTCTCTTAATGTATTACATTTCTTCAAAATTAATTCTGTTGACAAATTTAAGAAATAACAACGGGAATTTGGAAATTAGTTCAGCATTGTCAATCGGCCAGTTTACATTACTTCTTATGACTTCACTTTTGAGATTTTGCCTTTGATTTTCAAGCAATGGGTATTCATGTATTATATGTTGTACGGTTTGTTCTCCTAAACCGCATGTACATGTTGGGTCATCTATTATTTTAAATTTATTGATGTAGCTTTTTATCCTACCGGGGCTGCTTAGAATTGTTGTTAGGTTTGCAGAGATTCAAAGTTTTAAATGCAGTCTATCAATTATTGTTGGAAAGAATGTTTTAGTTGTTGCCCCTTTTGTTGTGTTGTGTCATTCCTTTTGTCATTTTGCCGTATTACTTTTTTGTGCCATATCCTTAATTGAAATTTTGGGAATTCTATCGAAACTAATATTGATGTAATTGGCATTTCTTGCTTCGACGGCCAACAGGTTTGCAAGCTTAATGCCAACGTGTTTGTTGTTGTAATCAAAGTGACGTATACTTACTAACCATCTATTTTCTTGCATATATAATATTTACTTTCTAATCTTTTCTATTAGATATTCGTTATTATGCCCATTTTTTATTAATTTTATTGTAGCTTTATTGTTAGTTTGAATACGAGAATTTTTTAAAAATTCTTCTGTTAGCAAAGTGTTAGCGGTTTTTATTTCTGTTAAAATTGCAAATTGTTCTGCTTGCATTTTTGAACATAATGCATTTAATCTACATTTTATTTTAGTGACTGGTTCTTCATTTTTATAAATAACAACTTGTGCCCCTACTTCTGCTTTTTTACTTCCGGATGTGTACATTTCAATGAAAAAATTTTGTGGTACATTTTCGAACCCTTTAATAGGTGAACATATTTCGTTTTATTCTGTGTGTACGTCTTGAAGGTACCGTGTCTTAGAGCATATTTTGGGTTTAAAGTTACAGTATCTGGAGTGTCCGCATTTAACTAACTGATAGTAATCTCATTAAAATTACTAATACGTAATAATTTACGCCGCTCTGTCACCTGTTGTCGACTGTTATGAGCCATTCATGATTTGTGATTCTTTGAAATTCAAACCTTTGGTGAAGCCGCTTGCTGATGGCATCGTCTTTGTGCTCAACATTGCACTTGATGTAATGGAGGAAGCTGTATACTGAATTCTTGGGGACACTTTAACATCAGTATTGTGAGTTACTATTTGCTGATATAAACTTAACTTGATTATTGGACAATTATCATTTATGAAATTACAAGGAAAGTCTTACTATAATTTAATTAATTTAGCAAGTTATTGTTAATACATAAGTAGGAGGATTCCTAGGGTGTATCTATAAAAGTAGCTTTGGGCAATTATATGTAAATACAATGTTTGTCATAACTAAGTTGTTTTAGTTAATAGAGAATCTATTATCGAATTTGCATATAATTTACATATGTGAAATTATAAGTATTAAGGATAGCAGTTGAGTTATCTGATCAAAGTAGGATTGTTCAATACGCTAAGTTTAGACATTGTGAAAAGGTATTCAGATGGTTGAGCCATTTAATTTAACGAAAATATTGGAAGATAATTCTAATATTACCAGAAAACAAGAGGCGGAGATCAGTTTGACTGTTGAGTAAGTTAACCTCCGTTTAATGTTCAAATAGTGTCATTCGGGTTCTTTGCTGTGGAGGACGAGTTTTCCATCATTTTGCAACCCTTCACAAAGCAAGAGATTTGTGCCATTTCAGACAGAATCAAATTAAAAATAAGGATGGTGTCCACGACATTTCTCGATCGACGACAAAATTGTCACTATTATTCAATCACTACGATTTTTCTTTTTTATCCACTACGACTGCAGTTAGAGCCACGGCGAAGTTTGCTATTCCCAGCAGGTTCCCGTGCTTTGTTCATGCCAACCCCTCCCCCCCCCCCATGGTAAAGACAAATTGGCATGTAACATGTATGCATATTGTGCATTAATATTACATATTCTAATATGCTACTTTCTGCTGAATCTTTTTCCCTTGATTAACGACATTGGGGTCACTCTATTGTATCTTCACAAAATCACTTTTTATATTCTACAATTGGCATCTGCTCTACTTCTGTCAATTTTTTATTTTAAGATGAGAACTTTAATATCAAGTGCTTCTTGAAATTTGTTTTTCATTTGCTCTATGTCCATTCTAAAATCTTCTGTAATTTTAGAAATCTCCGTATTAGTATTATAAAACCTAAACAAATAATTGTAAGTAGTTTGAATGTATAGGTTCTCTCTTCAATGCATCAACATTTTATGGTGTACCTGGTAAAGATTTTATTTGAAATTTTACAGGTTTGTCATCATGTAGTCCATGATTTCTGATGATAGTCTAATTACTGGCACGGCATCTGTCTGGCTTTGTATTTCTTGAATTTCAAATTTAGTAATATTACATGTTGCGCTAGAAAATGTAAGGACTGTTTTTATCTCCAAAGGGAGCATAATCATATAGACATCTACATTATGTTTTGTTGTAATACATTGTATTTCATTTGTCCACTATGATAATTTGCAATTATATCAAAGAACACGTTGCCAGGGAAATGGCAACCTAAGTAAAGTTATTATTTTAATTTTAGTAAACTGTTTAATGATTTTTTTTACATAAAGTCAATGTCCCATTCTGAAACTGATTGTGCATTTTTCTGCTTGTAAAAGAATATAAAATAGATATCGATATTAATGGTAAGTTTGAATTTGTGAGATTAACATTCATAAGGGTATTGTAGCATCTATATCAGCAACAATCTAATGCAATGAATGCTATGCTGGCATTGTGCGTCATTTCTGAACAGGATATTCTATAAGCGTTGTGCTGGTACAGATACAAGATGATGGAATCTAATTAATAAATATTGCTTTCAAGTATTTTATTGCTGGTTATAGAATAAGTGCTGCACGTTACCATGCATTCAGAATTTCTATATGAAGTTGAAAACAGAATTAAATATTTAATTCAGGATAAAATATTGTACAACAAAGGTCGTTAAAAATTAATTTTGAATTATTTTGCCATTTCATGTAAGAATTGAAGGAATTGGTTGAAATTAAGTTTTCCATCACCTGTAATTAAGTTTTGTATGTGAATAGTTATTTAAATGTTGTCTATATTGACTTTGTTGGAACATTAAAAGCAAGGCATGGAATTTTAAGAACTTACTCAGGTAGGTTATAAATCAAATTTATGTTATACAACATTATATTAACTTGATCTTGTTGTAGGATGGCCAGTGGAGAAGATTCTGTTTGTTAAATTAAATTTAACAAATATAACCCCTTTGTGAACTTTTTCTTATACCAAATTGCCTAGAATTGCTGAATTAATAGAAAGATTAGTAACGTGTTGTTGTGCTTGGTCAGTTGCTTAAGTATTTTTGGGACAAACAACAATCCATTGTTAACTTTTTTATATTCTCGTTACTGCATGGTACTAAACTGGGAAGATATTTTCAATCCTACTAAAAGCAATATTCACATATTTGACAAAATAATTTTATTTCTATAAGTGTATATTGTTTCTCATTAATAGGAATGGAAAACGTATTAATGAATGTTTGGTTCTTTATGTTATACTAAACAAATAAAAGAACTGTTTAGGTTAATTTACTTTTGATTGCTGATAGCTCAGAAAATTATCATTGATGTTGGATAAAGCATATATTTCCACTAATTTCTTTCCACCTTTCGAAACACAACTAGAAAAATCTTTTTGTAACTGACATACATTATTTTTTATTAAAATGAAAATTGACTACCCCAGACTAATGGCTGGTAGCCATTTGTACACAAAAATGCCTATAGTTAAGTCACAAATAAGGAAGAATAACTTATGATATAAATTAAAATTTGAGATATCAAAAACACAATTCTGTCGTTTGTGATTTATGCTGATATCAAATCACTGTTAAAACCAGTGCAGATATGTTTGTCAGACCTGTTACTTTTAGCTGACATTTTGGAAAGCGTGTTATTTTACTGCTTTGGGATTAGGTTGGAATGAAGTACTAAGAATTACCAATGTTAAGTTAGAGTTACCGCCTATATAAATATGCTGCATAGCATACAGTAATTCTGTTCAAGACTGTTGGTCATAATATTCAACAACTCGGTTAACATATTAGAGAATTAATCACCTTGAATCTTTTTAGTTTTCTTTTAGTAATATTATATAATATTGTCGTATAACACTGTAAATATTTTTATTTTGTAAAGTAAATATAATCATAGAATCTACATAACTGTATGATCACAATTTATATGTTTTCCTTATTTTTGTATAATGTGCACTTCAAGCAAAAATATTTACACTTTAAAAATTCATAACAAGTTTCAGAGTTAGCAATGGATTAATCATATTTACATTAATTTGAACAGAAAACTATATTTTGGTTTGCGATCAATTCACTACATGACTATGGCCTAAGAACAGATTAACTTAATAGAGGTTTCTCAGTGCATATGTCACGAAGTGCTGAAAAACTTAAACTAAATATTTTAGTGGTGATTACTTTGATATATTTTACATGCATATAGTTGCATAATTGAACCCATTAATTATGTTTCAATAATTAGTTAATGCAGTACTGTGATATATTGCACACAAATAACATGCATAAAAACTAAAATATTATTATTTTTACAGTTAAGAATGGCGCCTCAGAAGAAATTGAACTACAAAATTCGGATTTATTTCAAGGACTAAATATGTCTGATTTGTCTGAAATTTTATCTGCTCAATATGCAATTATTACCGGAGGAAAATCTAAAGATGGCTGTCCTTTAATTACTCTCCCTGATAATTCTAATTTTCATTTGTTAAATGATATTGAATATCAACAGTTAATGTTATATTTAACTTCTGTTCCTTCGTAAGTAGCAAGAGTTCGCCATGAACACAATTATTACAAATGTTTTTCAGATTACAGGATACAGACATGGGCTTCCACTTGATAATTGATCGCAGGAAAGATCGTTGGAATTCTGTTAAAACTGTATTATTAAAGATATCGGTGAGTGTATTAATTGTAATTATATTTACATTATTTGATTACTCAACTAAGTTTTATTTTGTGTTCTTTTTTCAAATTTCCTAATATGCTTAATCTTTGTTGATGTAGGTGCAAACAATGCTTCATATTTTGAATAAGTTTCATTTTGTATATCGTATGTCCAAGGTGTGTCTAACCAACTGTAACATGGACTTAGAATTTTGATCTTGATAGGGTTTATATAATAGATTAATTAAGTTTCAGAAGAATAAAAAATTGCATTTGAATTTGATCTAATTGACAACAGTCAAAATTATGTTTAGTAAATAGGTATATGCAGCAATAATGTTAGACCTAATACAAACAGGAGAATATTTTGCTATGTACCTAGACATAGGTGGAAGAAAAGTAAATACCAGGTTAACTATCAAACGCGAAGAGTGGGGGGATTCGTCTACATACTAAGAAGAAACAAAAAAAAAAAACACATCGCTCACGATTATTTATTAACACAAAAAATAAATAAAGGATTCTGTACAAACAAGCAAACAGAAAATAAATTAAGCGTTAATATTTTACAGCAAACAATTATATTATACGGACAATTTAGAAATGTAGATACGAAGTGCGCATCTCGTATTTACACAAAATAAAATTAATCAGTAGCAAATAAAAACTGGGAAGGCTTTTGTCAAGTGTTTTTAAAATTTCACCTAATACTTTTTATAAAATAACTAATTAGTAGGAAAGAATTAACATGTGAGAGCTTTTGTCGAACGTTTTTAAAATTTCACCTAATAGTTTTTGTAAAATAACTAATTAGTAAAGCGAATAAACGTGTGCGTTTTTTTGACAAGCATGTTTAAAAATAGTACATCGCACCTGTAGAGCGATAATAGCGAATTGCAGCAACGAACCATGATCCTACAGTGTCACGTAAACTACACCAAACATCGATACAGAATATACCATTGACACACACAAAAGAAAACGAGTTGCATATCTGTAGGTGTCCAGATACTTAGCTCGTAAGCCGTTGAGGGTGAGTCAACACAGGAACGTCATGGTCGTCAGCATACATTTACTCTGCTACCATAATTGCCGCAGCGGTCTACGGACAAAAGTAGTTGATCTACAGACAAAAGCAGTTATTCTACATAAAGGACCCATTTGGCCTTCAGCTAAAAAAAGCGAATACACGCAATACACCTCCTAGTTGTCGAACAGAAACACGTGCATCGCTTTGGAAATACGATGACGAATAAATGTAGAAAATATTTCAACGTACCAGCTGTAGAATCAAATTCAACATTGGTTCAAACAACACGAATTTGAACTGCAAATCCTAGCTTATCGAAGCGCGGTAAAACTAGAAAACTCGGCTTATATTGGATAGTGCGCGATCGTTACATTGGAACAATAGAGAAAACCATTAGACGGCGGTCGTAAGGTATACCAAGATAGCGGGTACCTAAAAACAGGATATAACTATTTAATTGTAGCCTTAACGTGTCGTTTCGAAATACATGAGTTCAAAATGAAAATTTGTAGAAAGCGTATTTATTATTGTAAACAGGATGTTATTGAAGAATTTAAGAGATTACCGGATACCTAAAACAAAGCATAGACTATTTAATTTTTAGAATAAATTTTCGTTGTAAAAGAAAAAGGGATTTGAGTTAAGGAATTTATTCGAAAGCGTGTTTATTATTAATTATGTTGAAAATCAACGTAAAAATTTTTACTAACCATTAAAACTGAATAATCTTAAAACCCTAACCATGTACTACTCCTGACTGATGAAAGTATTGACGATTGATTAAATTAATTTGTGTCAAGTCTATTTAAAAATTTTAATATCTCAAATTAAATTAACTTAATAATTAAATTTAATTACTATTTATATTTAGTAAAGTATTGTCAATTATCTGTAGATTTATATTTGATACCAGAAATTATATTCACTCGTAGAATTCT
Source organism: Platerodrilus igneus (assembly GCA_036346225.1). Lineage (NCBI taxonomy): Eukaryota > Metazoa > Arthropoda > Insecta > Coleoptera > Lycidae > Platerodrilus > Platerodrilus igneus. Next base: position 757,136 of record JARFIW010001181.1, on the reverse strand, counting down.
TGAAATTGATGTTACAAATAGCTTACTTTACACAATAATTTAGTTTCGGTTGACCGTGTCTGTATTTAATAAATTATTTATTTGATGGTTGTTGCCGTTAAATAAACTTTGTATTAAATTACCTTATCTTTATTAACGGTTGTATAACTATGTAATATATTGGACAATGAAGAAAAGATATTAGTCCGTTAGTGCACTGCATTATCTGTTTATATACCTTCGCATTGGATACCTTTGCAGTCTATGTAGGGATACTGCTAGAGAACTTGACTTTACAGTAAGTCTATTTGAAATACACATAGAGGGCCCATCACACCGAATGTTTGTACAATATTAAAAGCTGCTTATGTCTAGATCACAACACATCTTAAAAACGAGAGTGCTACGCGTTTCTTGAAAAAATAAAATTTAACACTAAAATTGAAGCTAGATGATAAAAGAATCAAATGCAGGTTTATAAGTAATGCAGAAATTGGTAACCGACTTTACAATAGAAACTAAAGGAAAATAATATATACTGCAAACATCATAATTAAGATCATCTTAAAATATTGCGCACAATAATCCAGAAGCCTATAAGATGATGACAAACATTATCAGAACAAAGATGAAGTCAAAGACAAGGTAAATGAAATAAAGAAAGGGAAGATATGAAAAATGGATAAACAACAAGAAAAAGGATACCATTAAGATTTTACAACTATGAAATACAAGTAGACTTTGTACCTTTGTTATGTGATTTTTCATAATCATGCAATCTTGTGATAAAGCTAAAATGATTCACAAAATGTCGTTAATGGCAAAAAGCAATAAATAATAAACTAACTGTATTAGAAAACAATGATACTTAAAACCTCATTCAAAATCCAAAAAATTGAGAAATCTTAATCAAAGTTTAGTATTTCAAGTAAAAGAGGATGATCATGGAAAATAGGTTTGTATCGAAAGGCTTTAAGCAACAGAATTTTAATGGCTTGTCTCAATTGCACGTTTTCTTGCTCTTGCACTTTATATTAGATATTGATAAATGGGTGCATTGTAAAATAGATTATATTTGTACGAATGACCAGACATTGAATGTCCACAAAATCATAAATATTTTAATTTTCTTAATATATTATGAGGTAATTGTTAAAAACGTACTTCCTCTGTCCAAAAATATAGTATACATTAGAATTTTTATTGTCCAAAAATATGTTACACATTTTGAAACTTTGAGCACAAAGCGCGATAATGCATGAGTGAACCAATTCCTCGGCAAGGTAGGCATTGAGAGCGAGAATGCGTGGGCCAATCAATTTCTTGAAAAGGTAGACTCTATACATGAAGCGCAAGAATGCATTAACGAACCAATTCCTCAAGAAGGTAGATTTTGAGTGTGAAACACAAGAATGCTTGGGTGAACCTGGGTGAATGAATTTCTCAGAGCTTAGGCCCAGTACGGAATGGGGATCGAGCAAAGGGAGGGCTGAAGAGGGAGTGGCGGCGGGAGTAGACGGGCACGAAATTTCAGTCCCGAAGGGATTGAAGACAATTATGAATCGTTCCTCAATGATTTAATGGTGTTGTACGTTCTTTATCTCAACCAAATTTTCCAACTAATCTTTTTATTTTCTTTCCCCATTTTTTTTTCTTTTTCTTGAAGAAACATTGGCACACATTTTATATTCTCTGTATTGAACTTGTGCTGTGTACTAGATTCTACATACGGACAAACGGCTCATGAAATGCAGCTGTGATTTGATTAATGGTGTCATATTTTTTTGTTTTTCTACATCTGCAATAACTATTCTAAATGCCACGGCATTGTTCATTAGTTAATTGCTTTGATTTGACATCCCTGTTTCATGAGTCGACATTATTGTGATTCAAATCTTTCATTCTGAAATTACAGCAGGGAATATTTTATTTTTATTAAAAGAACGAATTTTTGATCTTTAAAATCTTACTTAACTAAGAAGTAATGACTGTCAGATCTATATATTGTCATTTAGGTGCCAATTTTAATTATACTGATTTAATGGTTATTGTCAATTGCTTCTGAAACTCTAGATAATCTATTTCTTTCAAATATATGCAATATTTTCGGACATAGGGAGTATCTTGTTTTTTATGATAAATAAATTTGAGTGTGGGTTTAATATATGTGTTTTAAAATACATGTCATTTTGATTAATAATTTTAGTATTACATATGTTACCCTTTCAGATAGCAATAATCCCTGTCAAATTCTGCAATAAGAAAGGAGCACCTTTTTGAATAAGTAACTGATGTGTTTTAGTACTACGAATAAAAGTGTCTTTAAAGTTCTATATATCTAACAAGTAATGGATTTGTACACCACTTTTCATGAATTTGAATTCAGGAAAACATAATATTATCTGTATATGAATAACAACTCTAACTTAAGTTGAATTTATTCATCAATTTTGAGTTTTTTGTTTCATAGTCAGGACAGTACATTTTATCATAACAATTGTATTTTCTGTTATTAATAGTTTAATTTTTAAATGAATTGAGCATTCTTTATGAAATATTTTGTTTTCTTAATTGATAAATAACTTTTTAGGTCTATTTTCCTGCACTTATACATGTTGTGTATGTTATACGTCCTGCTAGTTTTTTACAAAAAGCATTATCTGAAGTGAGCAACAAATTATTTAAAGATGAGTTTAAATTTAGAGTTATAGTATTAAGCACTATTGATGAGCTACACGAATATATAGATATTAATCAACTAACTTCAGACTTGGGTGGAAATTTGTTTTATTCGCATGAAGAATGGATTAAACAAAGACATGTACGTTAATCATTATTGCAATGGTAAATGTATTGTTTATTTTTTATAGGCTTTAGAAGACTTTTCTGCTATGACTCAAAAGGTTTCAGTTGCCTTAGATGAGTTTACTAAAACTATCAATGAAACAGGGTGCCCTAATAATGTTGATTGTACACAGGAACTGCTAAATCAACAAATATTAACATTTTTCAAATTAAAAGAAGAAATTTTAACAGCTGCTAGGCATGGTGAAGACTTGTTAAGCAAAGTTAGGATTAATAGTAATAAGAAACAAGATTGTGATAATTATCCAAATTTACTAGGAAATGTAATAACAATTGAAAGACTGCTGATACAATTAGAAGAAACTGAAAAAACATTTGACAAATTTTGGTATCTTCATTCCACAAAATTACGTCATTACTTAGAACTGCAAAGATTTGAACAAGATTTTCGGGAATTACAAGTAAATTTTAATGCACATTTGAAAACCGTATCAGAAATGATGGAATTAGGAGAAACTTTAAAACGCACAGAGAGTTTGATTCGTGAAACTTTAGCATTTGAAAAGTTATGCTTAGTTGATATTGAAAGAGCTGAAGAAGTTTTTTCTTCTGGCGAGCAACTTCTTATTGTTAAGAATTCTTTTCCTCATGAATCTATTGAACCAAAATGTAACGAATTAACAAGAATTCGTGACACATTGTTGGAGAAACTTGGGAAAAGGATGGAAATCCTAGTAAAATGCAAACACGTTTTTGAACAAATTGAAAAGGTAATTAATTATTAAATGCATCTTGTATTATAGGTTAGATAGAATGTATAATTTGTAGGCAAATGAATGGTGTTCAGCTAGTAGCAATCTTTTAGCTACACAAAATTCTGATCATTTTTCTGTAGAAACGGCTAAACAATCACTACTTGAAATTCAACAGTTTATATCATCAGATAATTGTCCCAAATTACAAGACTCCGAAGACTTAAAAAGTATTCTTGCACATACCATTCCTCAAGAAACTAAGGAAGTGTTTGAACAAGTAAGTAACATAGGAACAAATCCAATATATTTAACAAAAGTTTAAATTTGAACTCTCAAATATTTTTTCCTTTAATTTTAAATTAAAACCTAGCAACTCATGATTTTTCTTGCTTATCTGTTATCTTAGATCTCATATTTTTAATTTTTATAAAATTATGATAAAAGTTAATTATCTTTATAAAAAGTTTAATTAGATATGATTTTAGTATGAATTTGTTTACTTTTTGAGTTAAATATCAGCTCTTAGTATGTTAACCAGCTTCAAAGCTGTTAGATTTACATATGTGATTAACATTAAGATTTTGCTATTGTGAATGTATACAAAATATGCAAATATATTTTCTTTTATCGGGATCTTTAATAACGAAAACCATCTAAAATTTTAATATAACTTTAATATTTATAAAATAATAGTCAATATTGATTTTAATTAATATGGAAATATTCATTAATAGGTGTTGTGTACATAATAAAACAAGCTGTAGTTAGTATATTAAATAATGATTCTTTAAAATTTGTCACATTGAAACGGCAACTACGCCTGAGACAATAAGGCGACGGAAGCCACACCCCTAAGTAAACACTTAAGGATGTTTGCGGGGAATTCCTGTGGAAAATAAATGATAGCCAGGGTAAAATTAGATGTATAATGGCTAAATGATGAACGAAAATCTCTGAGAGATTGGACTAAGCTGGATTTTAATCGTGCGGAGAGCTGAACGGGGTTGTAGGTAGAAGCGACTAAAAATACAATAAACATGGATGCTACTACATCCAAAAGTACGATAACCAAAGTAAATATTCCTACAAGAGAATGTAGAAACTCGTAGGAAAAGTATTCTGGAAAGCTGAAAGAAATAAAATGTTGCAAAAATAATTACTTGTTTAAATTCTAACTCGCCTCTGACATCAAACTGCTCACAAGTTAGTACTGTAAGAAATATGATGCAAAGCAAAATAAATGAAATATGAGAACACCGTTTGTGTCTCATCAACAAAAATATTCATATATAATCTCAATTATACTAAATATGATTTGGAAGTCCAAATCCACAAATATATTTATGATCTCACTCAGTATTTTTATTTATCAAGCACCTTGTATATATTTTCTGTTTCTGAGTATTTTATATTAAAGATGAAATATTGTTTACTATTTTTCTTTTCTAAATATGCAACAATAATTAACTCAAGTAGATTGAAAATAAATATTTCTCTATTAATTCAACGTATGATACATGTAAGAGTAAATTTACATTTAACACCAAAGTGCAAATTATAAACAAGTTTACTTTGCAATGAAATAAACAAAAGACTTAATGCCGTAAAGCTAAAAATAATTGCTTTACCAAAATTTAATTAACATGATTTCCTATTGTCAAAAATACTGTATTTGACAAATGCAACTAAGCAATTTATCCCAACAAACAGATCTGTTTCTTACAAGCATTGGTAAAATTTACTAATTTAATATTCATTCAATTATTTAGATAACACTGAAAGTTTTCGTTTTTAATAAACTAACACCCAGATTTCTTTTAATAATAAAAACACTGTGATCAATAATAAGGTTGAAAAAGACTAAAGATCTTTTATGTACAAAATAATTAGCACTATATTCATTATCTAATTACACAAAAAAATAAAAATCAGTATTATCATATCCAGAATTTCAACTAATAAAATTATATTGTCGGAGGCTTTCACGGCCAGAGTCATTATAAATATGTATAGTTCCGGGTTGGGACCGTGTCATTTTATAAACTAAGATCGACGTTTCGCCCACTTTTCTAAGGGGCTTCATCAGGACAAGAAAAAAAAAAGTAATAAAAATATTAAAAATACGATGCTTGTTCAATTGAAACCCATCTTTGGTTCAGAAAAAATTTATTGACAGCTAAATTTACAAATAATTACCACTACGATTAAGGCACATATCCCATTGTTTCGTCAACATATGTATACCCTGTCTAAAGAAATCTTGTGGCTGCTGCTCGAAGAATTCTTTCACGGCGTTTTGTACTTCTTCGTCCGACTGAAAACGGTTACCTTTTAACGCTTTTTTCAGTGGCCCAAAGATGTGAAAATCGCAAGGCGATTAATGGGGACTATAGGGTGGATGCTCTAATATCCTCCATTTCTTTTGCTATAGATATACTTTCACTACGTTAGCAACATGAGGTCGAGCATTGTCGTGAAGCAGAATGACACCATGTGAAAGCGTCTCTGGACGTTTTCGTCTTATTGCTTGATGGAGCTTGTTCAAAGTTTCATTATACAGGTTTGCACTGATATGCACCCGAGGTTCTGTAAATTCTATTGTAACAGTTCGTTTTTCCTATGCTAAATTAACGCATAACAATTATGTAATGTATTATAAAATTTGTGGATTTGCTTTTATAGTTTAATATAAATCATACTTCAACAATTAATACAGAATTAAAAGCAAAGTATCATAATTTCGGAACACCCCAATTATTGTTCTTCTTTAATCTTAATCATATAGTAAATAAAGCGCATATTTATAAATGTCCAGTCTGTATTGTAAAATTTCTTCAGCGTATCTCCAAGGCGATAACAATAGCGTGTTTGCGCGCACCTGTTTATTAAGGCTGTTGTCGACGTGCCGGCCAGTTGGCTTTTGATACTTGCAACGTCAATATGGTAAAGTTTATATCTAAGGCTGACTTGCGAGTCACAATTCAGTTTCCATAAATGCATCGATCCAATTGTTTGAAACTCATCATGCGCAACATTAAAACTAACGTACAAAGAATTGATGTGCAAAAATAACGCTAAAACTAACTTACAAAAGAACTGAAGTATAAATATAAATTAAAACAACACTAAAATACGGAAGATATAACGTTTAATTACTGATGCAAAAATGGTCGAGTTAGGTTGTTAAATTTTTACTGCGTCTAAGATATATGCGTTCCTTAAATTTCAACATGGAAATTTTGTTATAATTGAGAAGGAATGATTAGAGCTAACCAATGGTTGTAGGCATCTGATGTAATTGCGTATAAAGCGATTACGCATTAGAAACTTACATTAAGGTTCCAGTTTAAGAGGCTTTGTTATAACGATGAGGCAACTTTTTTTACGTGTTTGTCAAATGCTGGAAGTCCACGTGTGGTTTGAACTTGTTTGTTAAATGGTGCAAGCCACCTAACCTGAGGTCAACGTGGTAAGTGATATCCATCTGTGCAGCAATCATCAGTTTGACGTATAACTCATGTATAAATCTAACCTTGGTAGTTTGAACCCATGGAACTTAACATCTTTGTGATAATGTTTAATTATAAATTTAAATTTCAAACGTTCCTTTTTATCAAAAATTTATGCTTTATAAAATGGTCTATGTAACAAAAGTTTTGTGAATTTGAATTACGAATAATACAATCATACACTTGTTTATGCACAATAACTATTTATGAGGTTAACTTTACTAATTTGAAAGATCTTATTACCAACCATTTTTATTATATGTGAATCATTTTCTCAGTACTGAAAAGGTGACATTAAAAAAATCCCTTAATTATGTTAATGACATTTATAATGCCTAATTGCTCTAGAGGCTTTTGCTATTTTATTTAAATTGCTCAAGATTAACATTAGATATAAAAGTTAATTGAATATTATCAAAATTATATCAAAATAATTCAGAAATAATCTTCAGTTAATATATATATATATATATATATATATATATATATATATATATATTACTCATATTTAGACCAGGGTAGAAAATTAATTAACGACATCAAATAATTTTAATCACCGTGTATAAGGAAGCTTTGGGAAAAAGTACGCGTAATTAAATGCCTAGTGTGAAGATTTAAATCATTCAATTAGAATGTAGGGTTTGTATAGATAATACGCGTTATTAAAACCGTGGAGCATAAAAATTTATTCGTTTCATTAAAAATAAGGGATTTAAATTATTCACTAGACGCTTTCTATAAAAAAGAAGCTGAATTAAAATGCTCAACGTGTATTTAATTTAATTGTTCCAAGAAACAAATAGAAATTACGTGCGAACTTTATATTAATTATTTCAATTTTTAAGTAACGGGTATTAAACACAGTGTACAGATAATAATTAATATTTAATTAGTATTCGCTAAAAATTAAAGGGTAGAAGTCAATGCCATTCATTATTATTTTAATTGGAGTTAATTGAACCATTAGTAATACATAATATGCATAAAAGCTTTTAAAAACCCCATAATACCAAATATGAGACGCGTTGCTAGCATACAAATCTATCAAGAAGGTTAAAATAAATGGAATAGCCAAATCGTAGAAGTATTACGATTGAACACCTGCGTATTTTTAAATATCAAAGTTCTAATAAATTTGAATAGATAAACATGCAGCTTCTAGGTATATTGGAAACGGTCGGATAAACCGTAGCTTATATTAACGAGACAGGCTAGTTGAGGGGTTATTTAACTCAAGTAAGTCACGTCGCGGGTCCACGTGGATTCAAATAACCCATAATAAAGAATATCGATTTGTACCACTCAGGTCAGGGTAGAAAGAGACGGATAAAACAGGTAAAACAGAGACGCTGATAATAAAGGCGTAATTTGCGAAGCTTCACTAGGGCTACGATTGGTTGATATAAGATGCAGATATGAGAGGTGTAAACGTAACGATTTCTGTATAAAATTAATTAATTGTTCGCAGACGCGTTGCGAGTCGTGTGAAAAGTTCTTAGATTTTCAACTGGCGCGTGTGCAAATTTTTAGAATCGCTGTGCCGGACGGTCGAAAAGGGAACATAGAATGCGAAATTCTATGAATTGTCCGTTGAGGGACAAATCCTACGTGCAAGCGGGCTGTTATATAAACCCTTGTTTATAGGAGTTTCGCTCTCTTAGATTTTCGATTTTTATTCAATACTTTAAAAAGTTTTGCTCTTTATTTTTGCTGTTATACCATACTTCAAGCAGAATACGTGCTACGATACAAGTTATTATGCATAAGTGCACTTAGAAAAGAAGGTACAAGGTAATAAAGTCTAGTTATATTTGCGAGTATTACTGTACCAATTCTTCTTAATCTTCTTTGGGGATTAAACCACTCATAGTTTTTAAAATTATCTTTATTAACGTTTCGATCCATGACCTAGGATCGTTTTCAAAATAATAAAAACTTCAAGTTTGACATTTATGACATAAATTGAAGGTGACTTTGATTTATTGATGTTTGAAATATTTGGTTTGAGTACACTAAGCAAAAATTTTTTAAAGTTTAAATGAATGATTGCCTTCAATTTGTGTTACGGCCTGGGACCGACTTTTTTTAGGTAGCCAATACGCTTAACGTGAAATCAACTGATTAATTTTTATTGGTGAATTTTATATAAATTCAATAACTTGGGAATTGGAAGACATTTTTTAACATGTTTCTATTTATACAATTGAGAGGATGGTTATTAAAGAAGTGTGCGATTGCATTATTAAAAGACTTAAGTAGTCGTTTTTTTATATTTATTTTGAAGGGGAAAATCATTATGATTTAGGCTACCTCTTTGGTAGATTTTAACATGGTTCTGAGGCGACCTTATGGCGGGTTTACACTTGTCAGATACCAATGTTGTTCTATGAAGGTTGTATATGGATCTGAGGCGGCCCTATGGCGGGTTTACACTTGTCAGATACCAATACTGTTTAACGGAGATTGTATATGGTTGTGAGGTAACTCTATTGCGGGTTTACACTTGTCAGATACCAATGCTGTTTTACAGAGGTTTTTAATATGCTTCATCATCATCATCATTGGATCTTCATCTCAAAACTGGTTGGACACGTACCTACATTTATTTATATTCTGAGCTAGCTTACATAGTTCTCTGAAATTCTCACACAGCATGTATATAGCTTGTTTCCCTTCTATTGTTTTCTAATTTTATGTCTTATTTCAACGAGATTCAGTGAAGGGGGTTAAGCAACCTGTGGCTACCAAGATCCCCCAACACTTAGATATTTGCCGAAAAAATGGTTTTCTAGTTAATATGCTTATTGTTATATAATTAGTTATTGTATGTATAAATAGAAATCATGTACGTAGGCTGTATTTCATGTTAATATCGCAAGGAAAACCCAGGAAAAACTTGCAATGCTACCATATACAATCTCCGTTAAACAGTATTGGTATCTGACAAGTGTAAACCCGCCATAGGGTCGCCTCAGATCCATATACAACCTTCATAGAACAACATTGGTATCTGACAAGTGTAGACCCGCCATAAGGTCGCCTCAGAACCATGTTAAAATCTACCAAAGAGGTAGCCTAAATCATAATGAATTTTTCCTTCAAAATAAATATAAAAAAACGACTACTTAAGTCTTTTAATATTGCAATCGCACACTTCTTTAATAAGCATCCTCTCAATTGTATAAATAGAAACATGTTAAAAAATGTCTTCCAATTCCCAAGTTATTGAATTTATATAAAATTCACCAATAAAATTAATCAGCTGATTTCACGTTAAGCGTATTGGCTACCTAAAAAGTCGGTCCCAGGTCAGTAACTCAAATTGAAGGCAATCATTCATTTAAACTTTAAAAAATTTTTGCTTAGTGTACTCAAACCAAATATTTCAAACATCAATAAATCAAAGTCACCTTCAATTTATGTCATAAATGTCAAACTTGAAGTTTTTATTATTTTGAAAACGATCCTAGGTCATGGATCGAAACGTTAATAAAGATAATTTTAAAAACTATGAGTGGTTTAATCCCCAAAGAAGATTAAGAAGAATGCTAAACAAACCACAACAAACATACAGGGAGTATTTACTGTACCAATTATCGAAATTAGTAATGATAAATGAATAAACAAAAGTAGGCAGTTTTGGGTATAGCGTGAAAGAATTATGAACTTCTTTGCTATTTTTCGGGGGTGTTAATAATCAAATGTTATTCGTAATCGTGATTGGATCCACAAAACAAGATTTAGATATACATAGATGAGTTCCTGAGAAGCCCTGAAACAACTTAGATGAATGGTGGTGTAGAAAATTTTAAAAGCGTTCAGAATCAGAAGCCGTAAACATAACCCAGTTGGAATGGTGTGATTAACAAAGGACGATGTACATTGGAACCACGAGTGCATTAACCTTCAGGTAACTTATGTTTTGTTGTTAGATTTTTGATGTTTTGGTGTGTTGAATAACTTTATAATTTGTTTGCTAAAAAATGGACAGTAGTGAATTTGTACAAACAACAAATTTTTAATTTTAAGGTGAAATTTTCTTGTTTAAGTAGAAAGGAGTATTTAGCAGTTTATGTTCTTATTATGATGAAAATTTGGGTCTGTCTTTGAGCTCAATTAGACTAACCTGTTTAATTAACGTCAAGGGGTGGGAGATGCTCCCTTTTATTCAGACTCAGGTCTGCAAATATTGTTAAATTAATTAGTAGGCATCCTACAAGGACTTTAATTCTGGATGCAAATTAAAATGATGACAAATTTAATCTTGAAATTTTATGATACTGAAATTTATGCTACAATTTAATTTTGAAATTTTAATGTGTTATGAATATTGATGTAAATAGAGTTAACGTTGATGTTTGTGGTAGGAATGTGTTTGTTTTTTTTTATGAATGAGGATGAAAGTTTTAACTAGGTGAGCAGCCGAGGCGGAAAGAGTAAAGAGGCGATTATCAGAAGAGATTCAACAGGGCGAGAATCACAGCAAATTTTGGTGCCAAATTCGAGAGGCTCGAATATCTTTTTTTACTCTGGTGAGGCTTTTTGTAGGTTTCACAGCAATATATATATATATATATATATATATATATATATATATTGCTGTGATTCCACCAAAATCCGGGAACTCCGGACTTCGAATCGTGGCCCACTGATTGTGCGTCAAGAATGCTGTGAATCCTACAAAAAGCTATTCATTACCTTAACTGTTCCGTTGACTTTCTTCTGTTAATCGCCTCTTTACTCTTTTTCGCCTCGGCTGCTCACCTAGTTAAAACTTTCATCCTCAATCATAAAAAAAACAAACACATTCCTATCACAAACACCAACGTTAACTCTATTTACATCAATATTCACAATACATTAAAATTTCAAAATTAAAATTCAGCATAAATTTCAGTATCAGAAAATTTTAAGATTAAATTTATTATCATTTTAATGTGCATCCAGAATTAAAGTCCTTGTAGATGCCTACTAATTAATATAACAATATATGCAGACCTGAGTCTGAGTACAAAAGGAGCATCTCCCACCCCTTTACGTTAATTAACCAGGTTCGTCTAATTGAGCTCAAAGACATACCCAAATTTTCATCATAATCCAGAACATAAATACTAAATACCCTTTCTACGTAAACAAGAAAATTTCCCTTAAAATTAAAATTTTGTTGTTAGTACAATTTCACTACTGTCCATTTTAAGTAAATCAATTATAAAGTTATTCAACACACACCAAAACATCAAAAATCGAACAACAAAGCATAAGTTACCTGAAGGTTAATGCACTCGTGGCCCCAATGTATATCGTCCTCTGTTAATCACACCAATCCAACTGGGTTATGTTTAGGTCCTCGTATTGCTGGTCGCCTTTAAAATTTTCTACACCACCATTCATCTAAAGTTGTTTCAGTGCTTTTCCGGAACTCATTTGTGTATATCTGAAGCTTGTTTTGTGGATCCAGACACGTTTACGAATCATTTAATTATTAACACCCCCGAAAAATAGCAAAGAAATTCATACTTCTTTCACAAATATACGCCAAAACTGCCTACTTTTGTGTATTCATTTGTCGTTGCAAATTTGACTAATTGGTACAGTGATACTAGACTTTATTACCTTGTATCTTCTTTTCTAAGTGCACTAAATTACATTCATTGTAGCACGTAAAGAACAAACTGTTTTAAATCACCAAAATATACGAGCAAACTGTTTAAATTATTCTATCAAAATCGGAAAACTAAAAAGCACTGTTTAACGCATTGAATCAAATCGAAAATCTAAGAGAGCGAAACTCATATTAACCCGGGTATATATAGTGGTTAGCCTGTCTGTCGGTTTTGTCCTCAAAACGGCCACTTTCTAGAATTTCGTATACTATGTTCCCATCTCGACCGCCTGTGCGTCGGTTCTTATTAAATTTGCACTTGCACCAGTTAAATCTCAGAAATTTCGACACGGCTTGTAACGTCTGGGAACAACTAAATAATTTTTATACAGAAATGTTATTTTTACCTCTCAAGTTTGTCTCTTATTTTCAACCAATTGCAACCCAGTGACGTTGCTCAACTCACGCCTTTTACTATATGTGTCTCTGTCTTGCGCATATTATCTGTATCTATCTACCCTGTTCCGAGTGGTACAAATCTATATTCTTTAGTATCGGTTATTTTCAATCCATGTGGACTTGTGAAATAACCCACCTTATTAGCATTTCTCGTAAATATTAAGCAACGGTTTCTCCAATATTCTCTGTAACCATTTGTTATCTGCAAATTTTACGCAGAACATAAAACATTTAAAAATACGCAGGTGTTCAAACATAATACTTCTACGATCTGAATATTATTGAGTTTTTACTAACTTTTATACATATTATATGTTACTAATGGTTCAATTAACTTCAATTAAAAATAATACCCTTTAATTTTTAGTGACTCCTAATCAAATATTAATTATTATCTGTACATTTTGTTTAATACCGGTTACTTAAAATTGAGTTAATTAATATAAATTTTGCACGTAATTTCCATTTGTTTCTTTACTCGGAATAATTAAATTACACGTAGAGCATTTTAATACTGCTTCCTTTTTTTATAGCAAGCGTCTTGTAAATAATTTAACTCCCTTATTTTTAATGAAACGAATGAATTTTTATGCTTCACGGTTTTAATAACGCGTACCTTTTCCCAAAGCTTCTACACGGTGATTAAAATTATTTGATGTGATTATTTAATTTTCTACCCTGGTCTAAATATGAGTATTTTCCCCCTATTTGAATACAAATAATCCCACTTATTTGAATTCAAATATAAAACATTTAAACCGCAAACAAAATTTACAAAAAAAAATGCCTATCTCTCTCTACCCTTATCTATCTAACTTACCTACCTTATCCAATCCAAAAAAATATTTACCCCTGTCCTATATCCTTATCCTATTCCTAACTATCACCTAATTTTATAAACTGAAATTATCCCTAACTTCATCCTCATTATCCATCTTATCTACCTATCCTATTCCTAACTTTTAACTATACTCACTTCCCCCTACCTAATCCTATATACCTATCCTATTCTTATTCTATTCCTAACTCCCCACTAATCTTATAAGAAATATCTACACTTAACCTATCTTATTTTTTTCATACATTTAATTTTTATTCTCATCCTATACTTATTTCTAACTATCTCCCGTATTTACCCTATACCTAGCTTTATTTTCTATAAACACTTACTTATACTATTCTATATACACCTATATCTATTCCTATATATTTAAATTTTACTCTATTATACACCTATCTACTCTCTATTCTATATCTATACTAAAATTCACCTATCTCTATCCTTTGTTCATCAAGTTATTTAAATCTAACTCTCTTCTTGACCCTCCAAGTCTTTCTTCTCACCATCCTAATACTCTTCATTCCTATTTCTCCCCCTTCTATATCTATACTTATCATCCCTATTATCTCACATACAATAAACTTATCATCCCTATTATCCTGACTCTTAAATATTGCTTCTTCTTCAGTCTCTACACATGTCTGTTTCTCATTTACTATTTTTTTCCTTTCTGTCGACAAACCAAACGATACTACTTTAAAATTCTCGATTTTTCTCTCTACGGAAAATTCTATGTACCTTCTAGAATTCTAGTGTAATGGAATCAGCCAGAATGAATTCCTTAAATCTACTTTATTAAAAACAAACTTGCCATTTAACCTCGTCAAAATGTGTCCATGGATGGTGGACAATGGAATTGCGGTTTGGTCCATTGGTTAATTTTACGTGCATCTTTACTTAATTCTGCCTTCACCTGCTCCCGATATGCTGCTGTTGCTTCTACCCCCACTAATTCTGCATGTTTTTGTAATAAAGCTTGAACCTCTACTATCCTATCCTCTGGACATCTTATTGTGTTGATCTGTTTACCTTCATCATCCTCTACCTCTACTACATTAATACTAAACCCTGTGTCATCCTCTGTGACTTCATAACTGCCTTTCCATGGCACTACCCTATCCTTAATCCTTATTACCTTCCGTTCCATATCTATCAAAACTCCTAACTGCATCATACAGTCAACATCTAAAATGCTCTGAAACTTCAGTCCAGGTACAATTACAAACTCCTGTTCACAGCTTAAACCTCCTATATCTATCCTAAGCACCACAACACTATTTACTACAGCAAACTTCTTTTTATCTGAGCTACTAAATGGCTACGCTTTATAGGCATAATTCTATCACAAACCTTATCCCTAATTTTGCTGACGAATTCCTCCGATATTAAACTCGCCTCTGCCCCTGTATCAAGTAATACTTCTACATTATTCTCAAAAATTCCTATATTAATAATTGGCAAACATAATTTTTCCTCAGTTTCTGGCTCTACTTCCTCCTCAATTTTGAAAAATTCACGTGGATGTTCATATACATTTACACTGAAATCTAGTGGTCTGTCGCGTTCTAAAAATCCTGTCCAGGTCTGTTTTCCCTACTTGGTCCTGGTCTAGCCGTCACCTCAGCGTATGTCCTAGGCGTTTCCACTCGTTCCGTGTCTGTATTAGCAGTCCCCCTCATGTCCGGTGAACTATTCCTTCTGGTAGGTTCCGGTCTCGGTGCAGGTCCCTTCCTAAACTATTACTTCTAAAGTATGGTCGTCGCTGTTCCCAATTCTGTCGCTGGTATCCGTAACTATTCCCCCTTCTAGCATAGTTGTCCCGTCTATTGTCAAACCTAACTGTGTTGATCTGTCTTTCCCTATTATCCCGAGGTCGTCCACTACTTACGTCGTCGTACCTCTACAGGTATTCTAAAAACATTTCTCTGTCCACTATGTTCTGTAGTGCTACGTGTTGTCTTACTTCTACCTCGAAGTGTCGTGATAAATACTTGATAATTTGTCGGTCCGTCAGTGGTGGGTTCAGTTGCTTTGCTATGCTATACTTGCGTAT
This sequence comes from Platerodrilus igneus, assembly GCA_036346225.1. Taxonomy (NCBI): domain Eukaryota; kingdom Metazoa; phylum Arthropoda; class Insecta; order Coleoptera; family Lycidae; genus Platerodrilus; species Platerodrilus igneus. Next base: position 741,133 of record JARFIW010001181.1, on the reverse strand, counting down.
AGCATATTGCTCCCTACTTCCTGAAAATTCTCCCTTAAATTTCCTTGTGATTAAGTCGTCTCGTACCTGGTCTTGTCTGTGGTCACTCCAGTAGTGCTTTAAAAACCTGTCTTCTAAGTCCGTGTAGGTGTCTATGTCCTGTCCTACTAAATTGTACCATGCTTCCGCGTTGTCTTTCAATAAAGCCTTTATCGTATTCAGTTTAGTCTGTTCGTCAAATAAATTTCCCACTAGATTTCTTACACTATTAATAAAAATTTGTGGATTTACCCTGTTATCGCCATAAAACTTCATGTGTTGGTCCAATGATCCTCTACCTGTATAAAATCTGGGACCATCCCCCGTTAAATTTGACATGTTGTATTTGATACTACTAACTTCGCGTTCTACCCTGCCTAACTGATCCCTACATGAGTCCGTCACTTCAGTCATTTTTATATTAATCTCTTCTTTACAAAAAATGCGTACTTCGGACCTTAAATGCCCCATTTCCTGTCGAAGACCTGTAATATCACGCTCATTTTTTTCAACCCTATTTTCTACTTCCCCCAGTTTCACGGTAAGACTATCTTTAAATTCTGTAAATTCTTTAGTATTTTGTTCAATTTTCCCGCTTATCTGCTCTAATTTTCTATTGGATTCTTCGTTCGCTCTATTCGATTCTTCCCTAGCTCTATTAGATTCATCGCTTAGCTGTTCTAATTTTCTGTTGGACTCCTCCCTAGCTAATCGCATTTCCTCTAACATTCTCATCATTAACTCATTTCCTTGATCCCCTGATTCCGTCCTCGACTGATCTCTACTGCCTCCAGCTTCTTCCATTTTTGAATTTTTCTCACACAATGCACTATCGTCACTTCCAATTTCCACTTCTTGACTCCTTAACCACTCTTTTCTCTGCATACGTTCTACTCACTCACACACACTCTAAAATACTCTTAAATTTATACACAAACAGAAACTCTCTTTCTCAGATCGCCAGTTTCCTGGAATAAAATCACCAAAATTTTATTTGGAACTCGAGCCTCACTTTTGGGTCGCCAAGAAATGCTGTGATTCCACCAAAATCCGGGAACTCCGGATTTCGAATCGTGGCCCACTGATTGTGCGTCAAGAATGCTGTGAATCCTACAAAAAGCTATTCATTACCTTAACTGTTCCGTTGACTTTCTTCTGTTAATCGCCTCTTTACTCTTTTCCGCCTCGGCTGCTCACCTAGTTAAAACTTTCATCCTCAATCATAAAAAACAAACACATTCCTATCACAAACACCAACGTTAACTCTATTTACATCAATATTCACAATACATTAAAATTTCAAAATTAAAATTCAGCATAAATTTCAGTATCAGAAAATTTCAAGATTAAATTTATTATCATTTTAATGTGCATCCAGAAATAAAGTCCTTGTAGATGCCTACTAATTAATATAACAATATATGCAGACCTGAGTCTGAGTACAAAGGGAGCATCTCCCACCCCTTTACGTTAATTAACCAGGTTCGTCTAATTGAGCTCAAAGACATACCCAAATTTTCATCATAATCCAGAACATAAATACTAAATACCCCTTTCTACTTAAACAAGAAAATTTCCCCTTAAAATTAAAATTTTGTTGTTAGTACAATTTCACTACTGCCCATTTTAAGTAAATCAATTATAAAGTTATTCAACACACACCAAAACATCAAAAATCGAACAACAAAGCATAAGTTACCTGAAGGTTAATGCACTCGTGGCCCCAATGTATATCGTCCTCTGTTAATCACACCAATCCAACTGGGTTATGTTTAGGTCCTCGTATTGCTGGTCGCCTTTAAAATTTTCTACACCACCATTCATCTAAAGTTGTTTCAGTGCTTTTCCGGAACTCATTTGTGTATATCTGAAGCTTGTTTTGTGGATCCAGACACGTTTACGAATCATTTAATTATTAACACCTCCGAAAAATAGCAAAGAAATTCATACTTCTTTCACAAATATACGCCAAAACTGCCTACTTTTGTGTATTCATTTGTCGTTGCAAATTTGACTAATTGGTACAGTGATACTAGACTTTATTACCTTGTATCTTCTTTTCTAAGTGCACTAAATTACATTCATTGTAGCACGTAAAGAACAAACTGTTTTAAATCACCAAAATATACGAGCAAACTGTTTAAATTATTCTATCAAAATCGGAAAACTAAAAAGCACTGTTTAACGCATTGAATCAAATCGAAAATCTAAGAGAGCGAAACTCATATTAACCCGGGTATATATAGTTGTTAGCCTGTCTGTCGGTTTTGTCCTCAAAACGGCCAGTTTCTAGAATTTCGTATACTATGTTCCCATCTCGACCGCCTGTGCGTCAGTTCTTATTAAATTTGCACTCGCACCAGTTAAATCTCAGAAATTTCGACACGGCTCGCAACGTCTGGGAATAACTAAATAATTTTTATACAGAAATGTTATTTTTACCTCTCAAGTTTGCCTCTTATTTTCAACCAATCGCAACCCAGTGACGTTGCTCAACTCACGCCTTTTACTATATGTGTCTCTGTCTTGCGCATATTATCTGTCTCTATCTACCCTGTTCCGAGTGGTACAAATCTATATTCTTTAGTATCGGTTATTTTCAATCCATGTGGACTTGTGAAATAACCCACCTTATTAGCATTTCCCGTAAATATTAAGCAACGGTTTCTCCAACATTCTCTGTAACCATTTGTTATCTGCAAATTTTACGCAGAACATAAAACATTTAAAAATACGCAGGTGTTCAAACATAATACTTCTACGATCTGAATATTATTGGGTTTTTACTAGCTTTTATACATATTATATGTTACTAATGGTTCAATTAACTTCAATTATAAATAATACCCTTTAATTTTTAGTGACTCCTAATCAAATATTAATTATTATCTGTACATTTTGTTTAATACCGGTTACTTAAAATTGAGTTAATTAATATAAATTTTGCACGTAATTTCCATTTGTTTCTTTACTCGGAATAATTAAATTACACGTAGAGCATTTTAATACTGCTTCCTTTTTTATAGCAAGCGTCTTGTAAATAATTTAACTCCCTTATTTTTAATGAAACGAATGAATTTTTATGCTTCACGGTTTTAATAACGCGTACCTTTTCCCAAAGCTTCTACACGGTGATTAAAATTATTTGATGTGATTATTTAATTTTCTACCCTGGTCTAAATATGAGTATTTTCCCCCTATTTGAATACAAATAATCCCACTTATTTGAATTCAAATATAAAACATTTAAACCGCAAACAAAATTTACAAAAAAAATGCCTATCTCTCTCTACCCTTATCTATCTAACTTACCTACCTTATCCAATCCAAAAAAATATTTACCCCTGTCCTATATCCTTATCCTATTCCTAACTATCACCTAATTTTATAAACTGAAATTATCCCTAACTTCATCCTCATTATCCATCTTATCTACCGATCCTATTCCTAACTTTTAACTATACTCACTTCCCCCCACCTAATCCTATATACCTATCCTATTCTTATTCTATTCCTAACTCCCCACTAATCTTATAAGAAATATATACACTTAACCTATCTTATTTTTTCATACATTTAATTTTTATTCTCATCCTATACTTATTTCTAACTATCTCCGTATTTACCCTATACCTAGCTTTATTTTCTATAAACACTTACTTATACTATTCTATATACACCTATATCTATTCCTATATATTTAAATTTTACTCTATTATACACCTATCTACTCTCTATTCTATATCTATACTAAAATTCACCTATCTCTATCCTTTGTTCATCAAGTTATTTAAATCTAACTCTCTTCTTGACCCTCCAAGTCTTTCTTCTCACCATCCTAATACTCTTCATTCCTATTTCTCCCCCTTCTATATCTATACTTATCATCCCTATTATCTCACATACAATAAACTTATCATCCCTATTATCCTGACTCTTAAATATTGCTTCTTCTTCAGTCTCTACACATGTCTGTTTCTCATTTACTATTTTTTTCCTTTCTGTCGACAAACCAAACGATACTACTTTAAAATTCTCGATTTTTCTCTCTACGGAAAATTCTATGTACCTTCTAGAATTCTAGTGTAATGGAATCAGCCAGAATGAATTCCTTAAATCTACTTTATTAAAAACAAACTTGCCATTTAACCTCGTCAAAAATGTGTCCATGGATGGTGGACAATGGAATTGCGGTTTGGTCCATTGGTTAATTTTACGTGCATCTTTACTTAATTCTGCCTTCACCTGCTCCCGATATGCTGCTGTTGCTTCTACCCCCACAAATTCTGCATGTTTTTGTAATAAAGCTTGAACCTCTACTATCCTATCCTCTGGACATCTTATTGTGTTGATCTGTTTACCTTCATCATCCTCTACCTCTACTACATTAATACTAAACCCTGTGTCATCCTCTGTGACTTCATAACTGCCTTTCCATGGCACTACCCTATCCTTAATCCTTATTACCTTCCGTTCCATATCTATCAAAACTCCTAACTGCATCATACAGTCAACACCTAAAATGCTCTGAAACTTCAGTCCAGGTACAATTACAAACTCCTGTTCACAGCTTAAACCTCCTATATCTATCCTAAGCACCACAACACTATTTACTACAGCAAACTTCTTTTTATCTGGAGCTACTAAATGGCTACGCTTTATAGGCATAATTCTATCACAAACCTTATCCCTAATTTTGCTGACGAATTCCTCCGATATTAAACTCGCCTCTGCCCCTGTATCAAGTAATACTTCTACATTATTCTCAAAAATTCCTATATTAATAATTGGCAAACATAATTTTTCCTCAGTTTCTGGCTCTACTTCCTCCTCAATTTTGAAAAATTCACGTGGATGTTCATATACATTTACACTGAAATCTAGTGGTCTGTCGCGTTCTAAAAATCCTGTCCAGGTCTGTTTTCCCTACTTGGTCCTGGTCTAGCCGTCACCTCAGCGTATGTCCTAGGCGTTTCCACTCGTTCCGTGTCTGTATTAGCAGTCCCCCTCATGTCCGGTGAACTATTCCTTCTGGTAGGTTCCGGTCTCGGTGCAGGTCCCCTTCCTAAACTATTACTTCTAAAGTATGGTCGTCGCTGTTCCCAATTCTGTCGCTGGTATCCGTAACTATTCCCCCTTCTAGCATAGTTGTCCCGTCTATTGTCAAACCTAACTGTGTTGATCTGTCTTTCCCTATTATCCCGAGGTCGTCCACTACTTACGTCGTCGTACCTCTACAGGTATTCTAAAAACATTTCTCTGTCCACTATGTTCTGTAGTGCTACGTGTTGTCTTACTTCTACCTCGAAGTGTCGTGATAAATACTTGATAATTTGTCGGTCCGTCAGTGGTAGGTTCAGTTGCTTTGCTATGCTATACTTGCGTATAGCATATTGCTCCCTACTTCCTGAAAATTCTCCCTTAAATTTCCTTGTGATTAAGTCGTCTCGTACCTGGTCTTGTCTGTGGTCACTCCAGTAGTGCTTTAAAAACCTGTCTTCTAAGTCCGTGTAGGTGTCTATGTCCTGTCCTACTAAATTGTACCATGCTTCCGCGTTGTCTTTCAATAAAGCCTTTATCGTATTCAGTTTAGTCTGTTCGTCAAATAAATTTCCCACTAGATTTCTTACACTATTAATAAAAATTTGTGGATTTACCCTGTTATCGCCATAAAACTTCATGTGTTGGTCCAATGATCCTCTACCTGTATAAAATCTGGGACCATCCCCCGTTAAATTTGACATGTTGTATTTGATACTACTAACTTCGCGTTCTACCCTGCCTAACTGATCCCTACATGAGTCCGTCACTTCAGTCATTTTTATATTAATCTCTTCTTTACAAAAAATGCGTACTTCGGACCTTAAATGCCCCATTTCCTGTCGAAGACCTGTAATATCACGCTCATTTTTTTCAACCCTATTTTCTACTTCCCCCAGTTTCACGGTAAGACTATCTTTAAATTCTGTAAATTCTTTAGTATTTTGTTCAATTTTCCCGCTTATCTGCTCTAATTTTCTATTGGATTCTTCGTTCGCTCTATTCGATTCTTCCCTAGCTCTATTAGATTCATCGCTTAGCTGTTCTAATTTTCTGTTGGACTCCTCCCTAGCTAATCGCATTTCCTCTAACATTCTCATCATTAACTCATTTCCTTGATCCCCTGATTCCGTCCTCGACTGATCTCTACTGCCTCCAGCTTCTTCCATTTTGAATTTTTCTCACACAATGCACTATCGTCACTTCCAATTTCCACTTCTTGACTCCTTAACCACTCTTTTCTCTGCATACGTTCTACTCACTCACACACACTCTAAAATACTCTTAAATTTATACACAAACAGAAACTCTCTTTCTCAGATCGCCAGTTTCCTGGAATAAAATCACCAAAATTTTATTTGGAACTCGAGCCTCACTTTTGGGTCGCCAAGAAATGCTGTGATTCCACCAAAATCCGGGAACTCCGGATTTCGAATCGTGGCCCACTGATTGTGCGTCAAGAATGCTGTGAATCCTACAAAAAGCTATTCATTACCTTAACTGTTCCGTTGACTTTCTTCTGTTAATCGCCTCTTTACTCTTTTCCGCCTCGGCTGCTCACCTAGTTAAAACTTTCATCCTCAATCATAAAAAAAACAAACACATTCCTATCACAAACACCAACGTTAACTCTATTTACATCAATATTCACAATACATTAAAATTTCAAAATTAAAATTCAGCATAAATTTCAGTATCAGAAAATTTCAAGATTAAATTTATTATCATTTTAATGTGCATCCAGAAATAAAGTCCTTGTAGATGCCTACTAATTAATATAACAATATATGCAGACCTGAGTCTGAGTACAAAGAGAGCATCTCCCACCCCTTTACGTTAATTAACCAGGTTCGTCTAATTGAGCTCAAAGACATACCCAAATTTTCATCATAATCCAGAACATAAATACTAAATACCCCTTTCTACTTAAACAAGAAAATTTCCCCTTAAAATTAAAATTTTGTTGTTAGTACAATTTCACTACTGCCCATTTTAAGTAAATCAATTATAAAGTTATTCAACACACACCAAAACATCAAAAATCGAACAACAAAGCATAAGTTACCTGAAGGTTAATGCACTCGTGGCCCCAATGTATATCGTCCTCTGTTAATCACACCAATCCAACTGGCTTATGTTTAGGTCCTCGTATTGCTGGTCGCCTTTAAAAATTTTCTACACCACCATTCATCTAAAGTTGTTTCAGTGCTTTTCCGGAACTCATTTGTGTATATCTGAAGCTTGTTTTGTGGATCCAGACACGTTTACGAATCATTTAATTATTAACACCTCCGAAAAATAGCAAAGAAATTCATACTTCTTTCACAAATATACGCCAAAACTGCCTACTTTTGTGTATTCATTTGTCGTTGCAAATTTGACTAATTGGTACAGTGATACTAGACTTTATTACCTTGTATCTTCTTTTCTAAGTGCACTAAATTACATTCATTGTAGCACGTAAAGAACAAACTGTTTTAAATCACCAAAATATACGAGCAAACTGTTTAAATTATTCTATCAAAATCGGAAAACTAAAAAGCACTGTTTAACGCATTGAATCAAATCGAAAATCTAAGAGAGCGAAACTCATATTAACCCGGGTATATATAGTTGTTAGCCTGTCTGTCGGTTTTGTCCTCAAAACGGCCAGTTTCTAGAATTTCGTATACTATGTTCCCATCTCGACCGCCTGTGCGTCGGTTCTTATTAAATTTGCACTCGCACCAGTTAAATCTCAGAAATTTCGACACGGCTCGCAACGTCTGGGAATAACTAAATAATTTTTATACAGAAATGTTATTTTTACCTCTCAAGTTTGCCTCTTACTTTCAACCAATCGCAACCCAGTGACGTTGCTCAACTCACGCCTTTTACTATATGTGTCTCTGTCTTGCGCATATTATCTGTCTCTATCTACCCTGTTCCGAGTGGTACAAATCTATATTCTTTAGTATCGGTTATTTTCAATCCATGTGGACTTGTGAAATAACCCACCTTATTAGCATTTCCCGTAAATATTAAGCAACGGTTTCTCCAACATTCTCTGTAACCATTTGTTATCTGCAAATTTTACGCAGAACATAAAACATTTAAAAATACGCAGGTGTTCAAACATAATACTTCTACGATCTGAATATTATTGGGTTTTACTAGCTTTTATACATATTATAAGTTACTAATGGTTCAATTAACTTCAATTAAAAATAATACCCTTTAATTTTTAGTGACTCCTAATCAAATATTAATTATTATCTGTACATTTTGTTTAATACCGGTTACTTAAAATTGAGTTAATTAATATAAATTTTGCACGTAATTTCCATTTGTTTCTTTACTCGGAATAATTAAATTACACGTAGAGCATTTTAATACTGCTTTCTTTTTATAGCAAGCGTCTTGTAAATAATTTAACTCCCTTATTTTTAATGAAACGAATGAATTTTTATGCTTCACGGTTTTAATAACGCGTACCTTTTCCCAAAGCTTCTACACGGTGATTAAAATTATTTGATGTGATTATTTAATTTTCTACCCTGGTCTAAATATGAGTAATATATATATATATATATATATATATATATATATATATATATTAACAATATTAATTTCTTTTATAATCTATTATCAAGCACTCTAAAAAAATGTTTATATTTTATTATCTCTTCTTCTTAAATTATAACGTTTACTATATCGCTCGTATGCTAAATGCAATTTAGCACGTTCACTCTTAAAGATTTTAAATAGGCCACTGCGATCTTTAACATATAATTGCCTGTCTCCAGGGATGATTTCAATATCCTCTATTGGCTCTAGACGACTACTATAAAATTTGCCATTAATGGGAACATGACGCCCAAAAACTAAAAAAATTTATAACTCAATGATGTGGTATACTCTCGCTTTACTCATAATAAAATTGTTGAAGAACCAAAAAATATATCTTACAACGCATATAATTGCTAGGGTGACAAGCCCTCCTTTGAGCCTCACCTAGACTAATGAACAAAAAAGTACATCAACCTCAAAAAAATGATTCAAAAATTGCTAGAGCGACAAACTTACCACGAGTCTCGTCTAGACTTATGTAATGTTGAGCGACCAACTCTTCCTGAGTCTCGTCTAGACTAACATACTGCTGAGCGACCAACTTTGACAACAATTCTCGCCTAGACCAAGTAGATCTTAAAATGCTGCGTTGCAATACTGATATAAATCCAAAAAAGATTTTGCTATTAAAACAAAATCATGCTCACTACACAAGAGCGTTATTCTAGCGATACATCAACAAAAAAACCAGTATACCAAATTATTAAAGTATTACTTTTATATCGAGGAATTTATCAAACAATCATCGTAACTGAAGGGAATAGTAAATAAACCTAAATACAAAAACATTATCATCAATCTCGCTATTGTAGTGTTACAATCAGAATCTAACAAGCTACAAATTTGTTTATCAGATAACTGAACTGTAATATATGGACGATTATCACATGTTTTTCTAGTCATTTGGACCAACCATCATCATTAAACAACTTATTTTTACTTTTCTCTGAGATATTCTTTAAGGGGATGACAGAAAACCGGCTATAATACTTCTGCCTCTTTATAAGTTTTCTGAACACTTAGGACAATTTGGTTTAATTACTCCTTTATAACCACAACCGTAACAAAATAATCTTTTGAAGGATCTACAAACGCTGAATGTATGTCCATAACGTGAACAATTCCAACAAACATATATTTTCACTTCTGAAACTTTCGATATTCTTTCATTATCAGAACTAGAAGACTGATTATTTAAGACTTGGATTTGGTGAGAAGAATATTTATTTTTAAGTGTACGTGATGATACTGAAAATTTTTGAATCGCATTAGATGAATTAGTTGGGGTTAACGATTTGTTATTATGTATTCTCTTTTGAAAGTCATTATCTGAATCATAATTTAACTTGGTATTGGATATCAAAGCCTCCTCTAATTTCTTGCATAACTTAGTTAAAGTCTGCATATCATGTATTTCGGATAAAGCTAAATGAGTAATGTATTCGGGAAGTAAGTTTTTTCTTGTTATTCTAACTCTAGTGGTTTCAGGAGGAAAAACCGGTAGACGCCTAAATAAATTTTCGATATGAGCTACAAATAAAACTACAAGTTCATCTTTCTTTTGTGTACGATTCTTTACGGTTTCCCAGATTTTGTCTTCTGTATGTGGAGGGAGAAAATCTTCTTTTACTTCTTTTAAACGTTCAATTAAGGAGTTCTAATTCGTTAATGAATTCCTAATACTACGATACCAAATAAGAGCACTATTACTGAAAAGTTCTACAGCAGAGTCGTATAGATTTTCATGAGTAACTTTGCGTGACACTGCTAACTCCTCTATTCTTTCTAAAAATGAGTATAATTGATTTGGGTCACCTGAAAATTTAATACCCCACGCATCAATGGATACGGGTTGCGAAACATAAGTAACTGTCTATACAGGTACATTGACACTAGTAGGAGAAATTAAAGACACCTTGCTTGCTTGTATAATCATCCTTATTGATTTTTTTTAAAAAGATCAGCCTCTAGTACTAAAACAGTAGCTAAAACTTTCTTTTTTAAATTTTAAATTTTTGTTTAAATCTTCGACAGGGAGTAACATTCTTTTTATATGACCACTAAGATGAATTATTCTCGACAAAATTCTTTTGAATATAGAATCTGAGGGGTTTCCGTCAAATTCTAATAAAACATTTTGAATAGACTTAATAGAAGTATTTATTCCTGCACATTCAAGCTCAAAATTTTCCTGAAATTCCTCTAAATTAATAAAACAATCAGGCTTCATAGCCTCCTTTGCCAATAACCTATTTAACATTTTTTTTTCTCAACTATTTCCCTATTGTTAATTATACCTCTTATTCGCAATTCATAATTTAATTCTTCTTTATGTAAATAAACAACTTGAAAAGTTTCAGCCATTTTGAAAAATAATTTTTGTTACTATTTTACTTTATTTTTATTAATAAGTCTTGAAAAGTTAATTTTATTCTTTGAAATAATTTCCTAATGATCACAGAGGGAACAAGAATGAACAATTGCATACGCTTACTAAAATATTTAATCAACAACTGATTGGGAATCGATAAAATTAAATCACACCACTTTGGTGACGACAGTAAGATGAATTTCCAGTGTAACTATTTGCTAGTAAATCTTATTATTGCCTTACGCCTTGGGCGTAAGTGAAACTTATCGGACCCCACACGTTAGATGACAGAGTAACCATTTGTAACGATTTTTCAATTACGTCTTGAAAAATCGTTAACAAGAGCCAAGCTTCAGTAGTATTAAGTATAACATCATCTAAACAATTAGGCTAGATAGCTCAATTGGTTAGAGCACTGATCCGGAAAATCATAGGTTGCAGGTTCAAGTCCTGCTGTAGCCGTGCTTTTAGTGGTTTTCAATTACTAGTTCGATTTGAAATGGTAATTCAACTTTAAATACAAAGTTGAATTTTCATTTCATCTTAATAACTATTAATATATATTAAGCATTCATTTGCATTCCAAATATGGATTATTCTTTTCTATTAATAATAATATAATTACATGTTTGTATTATTCCGAACGTTGCAAAAATGGGATGATCAAGTTATTAGTACATGAATTATGTATATAACTAGATTCAATTTCCTTAAATGCAAGACGTAATTGAAAAATCGTTAACAAGAGCCAAGCTTCAGTAGTATTAAGTATAACATCATCTAAACAATTAGGCTAGATAGCTCAATTGGTTAGAGCACTGATCCGGAAAATCAGAGGTTGCAGGTTCAAGTCCTGCTGTAGCCGTTCTTTTAGTGGTTTTCAATTACTAGTTCGATTTGAAATGGTAATTCAACTTTAAATACAAAGTTGGGTTTTCATTTCATCTTAATAACTATTAATATATATATATATATATATATATATATATATATTAACTGAAAATTATTTCTGAATTATTTTGACAGATATTTATCGTTAGTTTGTGAATATTCAATTAATTTTTATATCTAATGTTAATCTTGGGCAATTTAAATAAAATAGCAAAAGCCTCTAGAGCAATTAGGCATTATAAATGTCATTAACATAATTAAGGGATTTTTTTAATGTCACCTTTTCAGTACTGAGAAAATGATTCACATATAATAAAAATAGGTTGGTAATACGATATTTCACATTAGTAAAGTTAACCTCATAATTAGTTATCGTGCATAAACAAGTGTATGATTGTATTATTCGTAATTCAAATTCATAAAACTTTTGTTACATAGACAATTTCATAAAGCATAAATTTTTGATAAAAAGGAACGTTTGAAAATTTAAATTTATAATTAAACATTATCATAAAGATGTTAAGTTCCATGAGTTCAAACTATCAGTGTTAGATTTATACATGACGTTATACGTCAAACAGATGATTGCTGCACAGATGGATATCACTTACCATGTTGACCTCAGGTTTGGCGGCTTGCCCCCATTTAACAAACAAGTTCAAACCACACGTGGACTTTTAGCATTTGACAAACACGTAAAAAAAGTTGCCTCATCGTTATAACAAAGCCTCTTAAACTGGAACCTTAATGTAAGTTTCTAATGCGTAATCGCTTTATACGCAATTACATCAGATGACTACAACCATTGGTTAGCTCTAATCATTGCTTCTCAATTATAACAAAATTTCCATCTTGAAATTTAAGGAACGCATATATCTTAGACGCAGTAAAAATTTAACAACCTAACTCGACCATTTTTGCATCAGTAATTAAACGTTATATCTTCCGTATTTTAGTGTTGCTTTAATTTATATTTATACTTCAGTTCTTTTGTAAGTTAGTTTTAGCGTTATTTTTGCACATCAATTCTTTGTACGTTAGTTTTAGTGTTGCGCATGATGAGTTTCAAACAATTGGATCGATGCATTTATGGAAACTGAATTGCGACTCGCAAGTCAGCCTTAGATATAAACTTTACCATATTGACGTTGCAAGTATCAAAAGCCAACTGGCCGGCACGTCGACAACAGCCTTAATAAGCAGGTGCGCGCAAACACGCTATTGTTATCGCCTTGGAGATACGTTGTAGAAATTTTACAATACAGACTGGACATTTATAAATATGCGCTTTATTTACTATATGATTAAGATTAAAGACGAACAATAATTGGGGTGTTCCGAAATTATGATACTTTGCTTTTAATTCTGTATTAATTGTTGAAGTATGATTTATATTAAACTATAAAAGCAAGTTCACCCCAGCGTAGTGAGACAAGAAAAGCTTCACTATCAATAAGGGTCCTTCATGGTCGAAAATAATGTCAACATGACCTTACCGGCAGAAGGTTGAACTTTAAACTTCTTTGGTGGCGGAGAATTTACATGTTTCCGTAGCATCGATGACAGCTTACTGCAGCAATTATTGATGAGAGAAAATCGTTACCATTTTGTCTGTATTCCGTGAGGTGTTGCAAAGATAAGCCCATTCACAAGCTTTTTTGGTTCTCTGACAAAAGACGAGGAACCCATTGCGCACAAACTTTGCTGTAGCCTAGTTTGTGTACGATGCTATGAACAGATCCGATACTCATACCAACATTTTCTGATATTATTCTGATTGAAACTCGACGATTTTCTCTAATCATGCCTTCCACACATGCCATATTCCTGCCTGTTGACGCAGTACACATTGCACCTGGTCGCGGCTTATCATTCGTCGCTTCACGTCCATTCTTAAATTTTCGACACCATTCCTTGACAGTTGGGTACACAAAACATGCATTTTTATACACTGCTTGCATTCGTGCATGAATTTCCAATGGTTGCAAACCTGCAGCACGCGGAAATTAAATGACCGCACACTGATCACATTTGGTCGGATTGTTAACAACAAACGTCATTTCAAAGTCACAATACTTAAAATCGCTGTCAAATATATACGAGAGAAACTAATCAGTGGGAAGTTTACAAACATCACTAACGTTGCAAAACGTCAGTTGAGTGATTACAATTGTTTTCAAGGATAACCTGACCAAAGATGGGTTTCAATTGAACAAGCCTCGTAAAAATAATAATAAAGATAAGAATGATAATATTAAGTAGACAAGTTAAAGTGTAAAGAATATGTAAAGTTACTTCCAAACTAGCAGACTCACCACCCCATTTTAGCTAAAAGGTGTCTTGTGGCAAAGTAGCAGTTACTTTTTTATCAATATTGAAAATAAATAATAAAAATTTGGTCAAAATAAACGCCACTTTTATTGATACAAAGACAAAAACAAATTACAAACAGTAAACTGAATTGAAAAAAGTCTTAAACAATCTTTAACTTCGTTTCTTTCTAGAAGATCTTTCCTTCTTGGATTAATAACTTTGTTTAGTGGATTTTTTTTTGTATTCCAGGGCCGGATTGTCCCTTTTTATTGAACAGCAGTAATCGGCCATCATTGAAACATTCCACCGACATTGATACCTGTAGTTCATTTCTTTCATGTCTTGATGGAACCTCTCACCTTGCTCCTCACTTTCATTACTAAAATTTTCGGGGAAGTAGTCATGATGCGAGTGTAAAAAGTGAACTTTTATGCTCATATTACATTCCAATTCCATAAATTTTTGTTACACGTTTTTCACAATTTTCTTGTAGTTAGGATCCTTGTTGTTTCCCAAAAAACCTTCAATAACATTAGCAAATGAAATCCATGCATTTTTCTTAGTTTCAGTCATGGTATTAACAAATTCTTGATCTTTCGTTAATCTCCTTATTTGAGGACCGACAAAAATTCTTTCCTTTAATTTTGCATCTGAGATAGCGAGAAATTTTCTACAAAGGTATTTGAAACAGTCTCCATCTTTATTTAAAGCTTTAACGTATTGTTTCATTAATTCTAGTTTAATATGCAGTGGAGATAACAAGATTTTTTGTGGATCAACAAGACTTTCGTGTAGAACATTTTTTGATGCGGGAGTTAAATAATCTCTTCTTATTCAGTCCTTTTTCTTCCAATGTTGATGTTTACTTCGACTTTCTCACTCACACAAAAACATAGGTACTTTGTATACCCTGACTGCTGTCTTAGTAGAAGTCTCATAATTTTCAAATCCCCACAAATTTTTCAGCTATGATCATTGTATTTGATTTTTTCAACCATTACTTTAAGAATTTCGTAGCTTTCCGTCATTTGTACAGAATGAGTAACCGGTACCGATGAAAAACATTCCCATTGCGCAAGAGAACAGCTTTAAGGCTTCTTTTGGAAGAATCAATAAAAAGCCTCCAATCAGCAGGATTGTATGTGTCCCCAAGTTTGTTTATCAGACTGGAAATATTGGGGCAATAAACTAGACAACCACTTTTTTCAAAATAGCCTGAATACTCGTACTTGCGTTTCCTAAAATACGAGATTTTAACGTCTTCTGTCAGTAAATTTTTACTTTGAAGTCTGTATGATAAAATTTCGGAAAGATCCTTTGGAAGACCTAAGTCTCTAACTAAGTCGTTAAGTTCGGTCTTGGATAATAACTGCGGTTGTTTTCATTGACTTCAGGTTCAGAACTCCTTGTAACATCTTCTAAATTTGTTGATTTCTCAGGTATTGGCACGTCTGGACCATGTGGCACTGGCCTAATTGCAGACTTGAGGTTCGGATATATGATGTTTTTTAATTTTTTGTGTTATATCCATGTACATTCCACATACAGAAATAACAGTCATCATGGAGATTTGTTGGCTCTTGCCAAATCATTGGTATTCCAAAGAGTAGGGATTTCCTTGTTGCATTGCCTTAAATCCTCTTCACATATCTTACATACAACATGTGGTGCCCAATGTTTGTCTTGATCATCCATCTTTACTTTAAAATACGCGTAGTATTGGTGTTTCAGCAGTGATGTAATTTTACGTCTAAATTTCTTGACCACAAAACAACCACACACAGCAAAAAGTCTCTGGGTTATTTTGACAAAGTCTTGGCATTTTAAACACGAATTTAACTGCAAAAAGCTCACTAAACAACGTCTGCCTAGACCAAACGCAAAGAGATTAATGAATGCGCCTGTTACACAAAGACGTCTGTTTATAACTCATTCGCCGATGGTCTGACTGCAAATCAAGGAATCCCAGCAATTAAATTTTACTTTCGGGAATTTTCTTATAGTATTTTATTGATTTGTACACAATTTAGTCTCAGTGGCGTAGCAATTTTTAGAATGTTATTTAATTTTTATTCGCAAATATTTAAAAAACCATTAATATGTAACCTAGTAAATTTATTAAATAATTGTGCATGATGGAAACAAAAAAATGTTGATTCTTTATTAGATTAGCCACCAAAATTTCAAAAAAATGAACAAATCCAAATACAAATTTTTTATTGGCCTGTGTTATCAATACATTTTTGATGCATATAAAAATGCTCTTCATTTGCGTTAAATAGCATAGAATAGTGCTAGCTTTACGCATTTTGCGTATGGAGTTATATCAATCTTGTTAAGCATAATAACGCTTTAATCTGAATGAGTATTAAAACACATTTTACCGTGAAAGCAAATATTTTCTATAAAAATGTAACTCATTTGTATGATCAAGCTTTAAATTAGTCATATAAATGGATTTTTGAATTACATAAATTCATTTTAAATAAAGAATTGTGTAGAATATTGGGAATAGAGAAAGGATGAGTCATCTGTACTTAGAACTACGTAAATACCTAATTAATAAATAAAATTTATTCTACGAAGCGACCGGAACGTTAAAAACCAAAAAATTTAATAAAAATTGATAAGAAAGCGGTTTAATAATTTTACGTATTAGTGAGGGAGACTGCGAACAATTAACTGTAGGTGATAGAGTATGATGGGACCGCGCACGTCACTAATAAGTGGATCGCGCTAATGAGGAATTTCCATAAAATTGCATCAGATAGGCATGTAGTATTTGGAATGGAATTTCATACCAAGCTCGAACATACTAGAATATAGATAAAGTGTATATAAACGAGAAATTTTATTAAATTTGATTCATTAATTAATCCGTGTCAACCAAACAACATGTAAAGAAATTCGATTCAATTCATTTAAGTTGCAAAGACGTTATTTGAAGTATGCAGTACGCATACAGTAATGTAATAATTACGGTGTTACAATGAATAGAGAAGTGATAAAGTTAAACGTAACTTGCACATAGATATGAAAATTGTTAAATACAGTTATTTGATTTTGTAATATACAATGAAAATGGAAATTTCTTTGATACAACGCTACTTAGAAATTAATTTAAATAATTAAATTGAAGATGCACTTTTAAAATTGATGTTTCTAAATGGAGATTTTATGCATAATTTTGTAAACTGGTATTTGACGTCAAGTAAAGAATAGAAGTCAAAGATATTTAATACCGTCGATTACAAATTGGAAAAGCCCTTTGTGGATTTTTGCAAGTACAAATTTTTTAAAAATATTGTTTGTAACTGATATTTAAATATTTTTCATTTAAATCTAAAGTAGAATTACTTAATTATATAATAATTTTTTTGTAAGGGTATATTTACCACGAATTTGTGCTCAGAGTTCGAAACACTCTGACCTTTTAATAAATTATCTGTGAAGGATTTTTTGGCCAAACAATCCTTACAAACATGGGAATCAAAGCCAGGTAAACTATCTATAAGAGAAGAGATTTAGTTCTGTAAATTTAAAATAAGGTAAGAGACATTTTGGCAATAAAGTAGTTAGGTACTTGTTTGAAAGAAACAATGTCGTAAATGTTCTATATGCTTTTGTATGAGAGAAAATATTTTATACTGTATAGATATTTTTTTGATATTGCTGTTTGATTTCGTTTTGTAAACTTCGTCAATTCCATTGACCTAGCCAGGCACAGTAAAGTTAGAAAGGAAGGTAAGTCAACAATTTCAAATTTTACAATTTGCTGTATCTGTATCACAGCACTCCGTTAGCGACGCATCAAAGCGAGGCGTTGTCACAGCACTCTTTTAGTGACGCCTCAACATGCGGCGTTGTCTCAGCACTCTTTCAGTGGCGACCCAACCTGTGGCTCGATTAATTCTTCTGTAAATTAGAGTTTCTTGTCTTGTAGGATTTATTTTTGAAGTTTTTTCTTTTTGTAATATCTGATTAGTTTCGAGTATGACTGATAGGATGAGAGAGGTTTGTGAGAGTTTGAAAACTGAGGGACTAGAAATTGGTTCTCAGGAAAGCGTTTATATGGATGAAGCGAAAAATGAGAATCCAGAGGCCAAGACTGTAGGAGAGACCCGGGAGTCAAAAATGATATCTCTTTTTCTAAGTCTAGATCAAAGTATGCAGAAACAAAAGGAAAGCATGAAAGAAATAAGTGAAAATAATGAGAAAAATGTAAAAAAAAATGAGAGAAAAATATGAGAAGGGAATGAAAGAAATGAGTGAAAAGAATGAGAAAGGTATGAAAGAAATGGGTGACAAGTTGGATAAAAATACTCAAAGAGTTACAAGCGAAATTTGGAGACAATTTAGCATAATTGGAGCAAGTTTAAAATTAGAAAGAATAGAATGAAAGGAAATTTAAAGAGATTAGTGAAATACTAACTAGGTTTAAACAAAACCAACAAAACCATTGAAGAAGTGAAATTTGAAATTAGAGGAAAAGTAATAAAAATTTTAGAGGATTTGGATGATGTCAAAGAGGAATAGTTGAAATAAAGGCGAATTAGGAAGCAAGTAAAAGAGAAACTAATGAGAAAATTAAAACTTTAGATCAAAAGGTATATGAAAATATTTTTAAATAGCTTAAAAGCTATAATAAAAAGTAGCTGGGATGAGCAAACGAAGTTAAATATTGTAAGGTCCATGTTGAAGGGTTGTGCCGAAACTTGGTTTGGATTGATTGAAAGTGAGTTGAATTCGTTTAAAGACTTTGAAATTAAATTTTTAAAATATTTCTGGGCAGACAACCAGCAATTTAAAGTTAGAGATAATTTATTAATGGGCAAATATTGTAGCGATTCATGCATGACAAGGGAGTTGTATGCGATCAAGAAATTTAGCATTGCCAAACAATTTGATCCTTCTTTAGAGTACAAGTAGATTATAAAGTATTTAGCAGGTCACTTCGAAACGGAAGTAAGGCAATGTATAGTATTACAAAATATTGTTGATAGAGATGTGTTTTTAAAATATCTTCGACCTTATGCTGATATGGGTCAACCAAGGAGAATGGAGACCAGGCCAAACAACCAGCCCATGAATACATTTAGGTTTCCGAGAAATAATGGACAGGAGAAATACAATAGCAGACTTAAAATTACTTTATAAACAGAACTGCATTAATCACACAAAACAATGTTACAATATAAGAAAAAATTTCTAAAGAATGTCCACAAGGGTCGTGTTGTAGCCCAATCTTATGGAACATCAATTATGACTCCCTTCTAAAACTAAAATACCACAAAAATTTAAAAATAGTAGCTTTTGCAGGTGACTTAGTTTTACTACTTAAAGAAAACAACAGTTTGGATTGTGAGAACTATGCAAACATCGAACTACACAAAGTATTACATTGGATGGAAACACACAAAATGAAATTCAACGAACAAAAATCAAAAGCCATGGTTATATCAAAAAGAAGATCTAAACACATAAGAAATATCAATATTTACCTGAACGACAAAATTTCAGAAATAGTAGACAAATTTAAATATTTAGGAATTTGGATCGATCAAAAATTTAACTTCAACCATCACATAACTGAAGTAAGTGAAAAATGTCGAAAAATTACAAATGAATTATCAAAATCTGCAAAACTGAAATGGGGTTTGAATCACAAATCACTAAAAGCAATTTATAAAGGAGCTATTTTACTATTGCTATCCTACAGTACACCAGTATGGATAGAAGCTATATTTAAAAAAGTAAACTCTAGAAAACTAGCACGAGTACAGAGACATAAATCTGAGAATTGCAAAAGTATGTCGCACTGTATTATACGATGCATCTTGTATAATTGTAGAAGTAACGCCCATAACAATTAAATTATATGAACTTAATAATCTTTATAAAATAATAAAAAATCTAAATAAAAATACAATTTTGATAGACCGACACCTCAAAGTAGAGGACTACACCCAGCAAATGTACCTGAAATTAAAAGAATAATAAAAAACTACACATACAAATCTGAAGCCTACACAGATGGCAGCAAAAACGACGGAAAAGTAGGAGCAGGGTTTATATTGTACAATTGTAAGAATATATTATGTAAATTTAAATTAAATGACAACTGCAGCAACAACCAAGCAGAAGCATTAGAAATTTTAAAAGCCTTGGAAAATATTTTGGAACTATCAAACACCTCAGTAGAAAATAGGAAAATTGCAATATACACAGATAGTAAAGTAACCCTGGACTCTGGAAAATCCAAATAATAATAATTATTTAATAAATAAAATCAGAATACAAATGAACTCTTTAAAATCCTGGACAATCCATTTCGGATGGATATAATCACATGTGAGAGTAACTGGAAATGAAGTGGCAGACAAACTGGCAAAAGAGGCAACACTACTTTCTACCAAAGAATCTATATTTAATCGTATTCCAAAATCTGAAGTTATAAGAATAGTACAAGAAGAAAGTGAAAATATTTGGCAAATCAGATGGTCCAATTCCACACTAGGCTCACAAATAAGAGCATTTCTTCCTACAATTCAACATCAAAAGAAAATTAAATTACCAGTATTTCCAACATTAACAACAATATTAACTGGCCATAGAAACGATTTACAAAGACATATTAAGATACGTAAAAGGACATGAAAATTTAATAATTACGGGAGATTTTAATGCAGTGGTAGGTAAGGGTAGGGAAGGAGCGGTAGTAGGTTTATTTGGTATAGGCACGAGAAACGACAGGGGAAATCGACTGGTAGAATTTTGCGACAAAAATAATTTAACCATCACAAACATATTATTTCAACATCATGCTAGAAGGCGAAACACTTTGAAGATGCTAGGAGATATAGGAAGATATTAAATAGATTACATTCTTGTTAGACAACGGTTTAGGAATCAAGTAAAAGACTGTAGTAGCGACCTAGAAGCAGATATAGACACTGACCACAACATCATAATTATGAAGGACGCTCTTAAATTTAAAAATTTGAAAAAAGAACCGAAAAAAGCACTTTGACTTTGAGAAACTAAAAGATAAAGATACCCACAAAAGATTTGAAAAGAAAAATCCTAGGAATTGCTGAAAGATATCGGTAAAATTTCTGATACTAAGGAAGTAGAAACACAATGGAATAACATTAAACCTAGTCAAGACATGGCGGCCAGAGATATTCTGGGATATACACAAAAGGAAAATAAGAAACCATGGATAACAATGTATATCCTGAATTAATAGGAGAAAGACGAAAATACAAAAATAGATCAGACGAAATAGGAAAACAGATACAAAGCTATAAAATGGGAAATTATTTGCAAATCCAGGAAAGCTAAAGAACAATTGGATTGATGAAAAGTGCAAAGACGTACTAACCAAGATGGAAATAGAAACGACAGACTAAACATACAAACTAATTAGAATGAATTTTAGGGATCTTAAACCGTATAGCAAAAATATGAGGGATACGGAAGGTAACGTCATTATAGAAAATGTAAAGAAAGTGGGTAGATGGCAAGAATATATAGGGAATTTATATGCAGGTGAGGAACTAACAGCATTAGAACAGGATTCAGGCATTCAAAAGGACGACTTTCAATATCCTATACTTAGAGATGAGTTTGAACTAGCATTAAATGGTCTGGAAAAAGGTAAGGCACAGGGTACAGATAACGTGCAAGTAGAAACTATAAAAGCTGCTGGACAAGCAGTAAGAGAACCCCTCTTCCAACTTGTAAGCTATATGTATGAGACATGCGAGGTATCCAAAGATTTCAAATGTAACATCATAGTAAATATTTATGGTTCCGGGTTGGGGTCATGTCATTTTATAACCTAAGGTCGACGTTTCGCCCACTTTTGTAAGAGGCTTCATGAGGACAAAAAAGAAAATGAAATATAAATATAAAATAATAATAAAAATAACAATGATAAAATATTAATTAGACAAGTGTAAAAAGTATAAAAAGTATGAAGAGTTACTTCTGAACTAGCAGACTCACCAGCCCATTTAAGCCATAAGATGTCTTGTTGCAAAGTAACTGGTGAAAGTAGCGAAAGTGGTGGTTTATAAAGGGCGAGAACTTGATGCTTGAGTGATCATGAATAGAGAGATGTAACGGATCAGTGAACGTTACGGTTCTGCTTTTGTGAACATAGGCTCGTTCTCCAAATGGGAGATAGGTAGTAGCCATCGTCTTTGTTTAAATTGTTAGAATTTTTATGATTTCTATGGATTCTCTGATTTTTCTATTGTAGAGAAATGGAATTCTGGCAATTAGTTTTGTCTTGTCAAAGTTAGTGGTATGGCCTGTTTCATGTTGGTATTCGGCCACTGCTGAGCGATTGTACTGACTTGTTCCTAAGCATCGCTTATGCTCGTTTAGTCTAGTCTGCACTGTGCGTCCTGTTTCTCTTATGTACACTAAACCACAGCTGCAAGGTATACTATATACGCCTGGTGCTTTAAGACTGTTTTCTGGATCTTTTGGAGTTGGTAATATTTGTGAAATTTTATTTGCGGGTTATAGATTGTTTTGATGTTGTGTTTACGTAGAATTTTGCCAATTCGGTCTGTTACTCTGTGTATATATGGAGGGATTGCTAAACATCGTATGTCTGAATTAAGTGTGGTTTGGGGGTTTGTGTTAGATGCAGATGTCGGCTTATTACTTTGCCGATATCTGAGTTGCGACAGCCGTTTTTTATAAGACTGATTTTCAGATGGGTCAGTTCATTAGATAAATGTTCTGGTTGTGAAATCTTAATTGCACAGTGTACTAGAGAGTTGATTACCGATGATTTTTGTGACGGATGATGATGTGATGATGCATTTAGGTATCTGTCTGTGTGTGTTGGTTTTCTGTATACGGAATGACCTAGTCGTCCATTGGGTTGACGTTCCACCAGAACGTCAAGGAATGGCAGAGTTTCGTTCTTTTCAATTGCTATAGTGAACTTAATATCTTTGTGTTGATTGTTTATGTGATCTAGAAAATTATAGAGCGTTTGGTGTCCATGGGGTCAGATTACAAAGGTGTCATCTATATAACGGAGCCAAGTTTTTGGTTTAAGGTCTGCGGATTCTAGAGCCATTGATTCCAAAGACTCCATGAATATATTGGCCACAATAGGGGATAGAGGTGAGCCCATGGGTGTGCCAGAAGTTTGTTTGTAAAATTGTCCATCAAAGACAAAATAGGTATAAGTTAAGCATTTTTCAATAAGTGTGGCCAGGTACTCAAATTTGTTTTCTTGAGGTAGGAGTTGTTTGATAATGGAGACAGTGTCTATGACAGGTACGTTAGTGAATAGGGATGTTACGTCAAAACTGACTAGTATATCATCAGGGCCTAGTTCAGTATTTGCAATTAGTTCTATAAAATGAGTGAAGTTTAAAACATTAGTAGGGCTGTTGCCGGAATACGGTTTTAAGAAATTTGCCAGAGGGTATGTTAGTGAATCAATTGTGCTAACTATCGGACGGAGGGAGACATTAAGTTTATGGACTTTAGGAAGGCCGTACAAGCGAGGTGGTTTAGATTCGCGAGGTATTAAGCGTTTTTGGATAGCGTTGGGAATATTAGAGGATTTGATAAGTGCTGAAATTTCTCGTTCAAGTTTTGAAGTGGGGTCTTTGGTTAGAGGAGTGTAGGAACCGTCTTGTAATAATTGGTTAATCTTCTCTTTGTATTCTGTATGGTTTAGAATTACAGTCGCATTACCTTTGTCTGCAGGAAGTATAACAATTTGCTTGTTCGTTTGTAAGTGTTTTAAGGCCATCATTTCTTGCTTTGTCATGTTTTTGATGGGAGTTTTGGCATGTCAGAGACATTTAATTGTTTCAAAGCAAATTAAGTTGGCATCGTCTTGGGGTAGAGATCGGATTGCTGATTCTACAGAGCTAATAATTTCCTCTGCGGGAAATTTTCTGGGTGCAATTGAGAAGTTTAGTCCTTTGGAAAGGATATGTAGTTCGTTTTCAGATAGGATATGTTCTGATCGGTTTGTGATGGTGTTTGAGGACAGAGTTTTCTGGTAAGATGTTTTTTCAAGGTGTGGAAGGTTCTAGGAAAGTTGCAAGAATTTGCATAAGTGGGTTTTTGTGGTGAGTTTGGTGGTCTTTTGGGCTTGCAAGTATGAAATTCGATCAAACAGAATCCAGTCATTGTAACTGAGCTTGGTGGATAATGATAGATGGAGCTGTAGGAGTTGTTTAGGAATATTGTCTATTTTCTTTCGAGTGTTGGAAATTTGTTCGCGGAGTAGTGAGAGTTCCGCTCGGTAAAGAATTTTTCGGCTGGAATATGTGTAACCTTCACTGATCTGTTACATACTCCTCTCTATTCATGATCACTCAAGCATCAAGCTCTTGCCTTATATAAACCACTACTTTCGCTACATTCGCCAGTTACTGTGCCAGCAGACATCTTTTGGCTTAAATGGACTGGTGAGTCTGCTAGTTCAGAAGTAACTCTTCGTTCTTTTTATACCTTTTACACTTGTCTAATTAATATTTTATCATTGTTATTTTTAATATTTATTTTTTTTATATTTTATTTTCTTTTTGTCCTGATGAAGCTCCTTACAAAAGTGGGCGAAACGTCGACCTTAGGTTATAAAATGACACGGTCCCAACCCGGAACCATAAATATTTATAATGACTCCGGCTGTGCAAGTCTCCGACAATGTAACATCATAGCCACTATACCAAATAAGAGAGACACGGTTAGATGTGAACATTTTTGAACAAAAATGTTTGACAGCAAACGTGTCAAAAATATTAACTAGAATTGTACAAAGACGAATGGAAAAACGAACTGTAGGAATACTAGGAAAATACTCTCAGGGTGATAATGAAGAAAACAACAGAAAAAGGGAAAAGCGTGTATATAGGGTTAGTAGATCTGGAAAAAGCATTTGGCAATGTAAAATGGAAAAAATGTTTGAAATACTCAAAAAGATTGGAATGAGTTTTAGGGATAGACGGATAGTACATTGCTTATACTAAGAGCAAACAGCGATAATAGAATTAGAGCAAGAATGTAGAGAAGTAAATATTAGGAAAGGTGTAATAAGACAGGGATGTGGAACTTGTACATCGAAGAGGCAATGAATATTGTCAAATGCAGGAAGACATTTGCAATTATTATGCATGGACAAAAGATTGATATGCTTAAATTTGCAGATGATAGAGCTGTATTAGCATCTAGCAAGAAAGAGTTAGGAACTGCTCTTAATGAAATGTAAACAGTTGTAACAGAGAGAGACGGTATGAAAATTAATAAAAATAAAACTAAAGTACTAGTATGCAAAGGATGAGGAAAATAAATCAAAAACAAGAATACAAATAGGTAACGAGAACTTACAAAGGGTTAAGAATTTGTGCTACCTAGGAAGCCAAATAGCGCGAGATGGGAAGAGTGCAAATATATAAAACAAAGATTAGTACAACATCGTGCTATATTTAACAAGAAAAAGCAACTACTGTGTTTAAAGACAGCAAACATAGAAACAAGGAAAAGATTGCTTAAAACATATATGTGGTGCACAGCACTGTATGGCTGTGGAACCTGTACAGTAGGAGAAGCGGACAGGGAAAAGATAAAAGTCTTTGAAATGCGGTGCTACAGACGTTGCTACACTTTCGGGCAATTGTTATACTGCGCAATTGTTATACTCGCGATAACTACACGTTATTGTCATAATTTAATGCATAAGTACGCGGCAATTTTACCTGCCATATTGAACTTATACCGACCATGCTTTAAAAGTGATGCAACCGCTTTTTAAGTTAATTTGCAAGTACAATTTAAATCAAAAGAAATTACTTACGTGGTGGCATCTCGGAAATTCATCTCAGGGCACAACGGTGAATTGCAGGTTAGGTTCAGTTATCCATGTTGAATCAAATTACCAGCCGTCCTTCCTATAGCCTCTGTACTCGTAGGGGAATGACAGGAATTAGGGTACCAGGTACAACAAAAGATAAAGTTTGAAGGAACCTATATCCCTAAAAGGAAAAGACACACCACCACTCAAGATAGTTGTTGCTTCGTCGCGTCCTCATAACTTAATGGCGTTTTTAAACACCACGCGCGCACTCCGCATTCTTTTGCGCAGACGCGGTTATCAGGGACGACGGAAATTGACGTATTCTTTTAAAAATACGCCGCAATTTATTTACAAATTAAGTCTAACGTGATACATGCCGGTTGGCATGTAACAACGTATGATTAAGTTATGAACAGGCAAAATTAAAAAAAAAGAGGTACTTGAAAGGTTAGGGGAAGAAAGAAGTATGTGGAAAACAGTAAAAAAATAAGAGAGATAGGATGGTGGGCCACATACTAAGATATGAGAGAATAGTGCGGTATATATTAGAATCAGAGATAGGTAGAGGTGGACCTTGGTTACACTATTGCACACAGATAGTGAAAGATGTAGGCTCTTGGAATGTCAGGGAAATGTGCAGGCTAGCTCAGAATAGAAATCAATAGAGGTATGTGTTCAACTAATTCCAATATGGAAAACCTAATGATGAAAAAAGTAACTTTACTTAAACCTGATGATTATTATAAGCAACTACAGGTATTGGTTTTGCAATACTCTCAACTAATGTTAATTGTGCAAAAGAATTTACTGGAATACTATTAATTCAGAAAATGTCTAAGTGTTAGGGGATCCTTGGTAGCCACAGGTCGCTTAACCCTCTTCACATGCCTGAATCTTGGTGAATTAGGGCATATAATTAGGAGACAACAGAAGGGAAACTTAGCTGTATCTATCCTGTGGGAATTCCAGGGAATGATGTAGGCTAGCTCAGAATAGAAATAAGTGAAGGTACGCGTCCAAGCAGTTTCAAGACTGAAAACATAAAAAATAATTGCACTTAAGTCCGATGATTATTATAAACAACTAGTTGTTGGTTTTGAAATATTTTCAACTAATGTTGATTGTGCAAAAGAATAGATTGAAAAACTATTAATTCAGCAAATGTTCAAGTGTTGGGGGATCTCGTCAGCCGCATATTGCTTAACCCCCTTCACATACTACTGAATATCGGGGAAATAGGGTAAATATTTGTAAACAATAGAAAGGGAACCGAACTGCATCTAACAAGAAAGAGCAGCGGCTATGTTTGGAGACAACAGACATAGAAACAAGGAGAAAATTATTGAAAGCATATGTGTGGAGCACAGCACTGTATGGCTATGAAATAGGGACAGCAGGAGAAGCAGACAGGAAAAAGGGAGAAGCCTATTTGAATGTGGTGCTTCAGATGTATGAGGATAATAGCATGGACAGACAAAGTTAATAACAAAGAGGTTATTGAAATAGTAGGGGAATTAAGATATCTGTGGTAAACAAAAAAAAAATGAGAAATAGAAGGGCAGAATATGTTCTAAGGCATTTTTGGGGATTAGTGCAGAATATATTACAAGCAGAGATAAGAAAAAAAAGGTAGAGGTAGACCTAGACCAGACTATGGCAAACAGATAGTGAAAGATGCAGACTGGAAATTTCAGGGAATGTGTTGGTTAGCTCAGAATAGGAAACAATGAGGGTACGCGTCTAACCAGTACCAAGACTAAAGACCTAATAATGATGATGTTAACTAATGTTTTTTCTTACTTTTCTTGTACAAGTATATGATTTTCTTTTTTATTTACACTTTTAAAATATCGTACTTATGTATAACCAAACACAATGAGCAAATTGAGAATTTATTTTGAACTTTTACTTGTCCACTAAGGAAAAATTTTTTATGCTTCAGTTTTAATGCTTGTTATAAACTTATATAAGTAATGCACACTATACAATAGCACATCATTTCCAACAATAAATTTTTAACATATTTTAGAGCGGTGTTGCCTAGACAAAATTAATTAGTTTAATGCTTGTATTTCCTATATATATGTTAAATAGAGCTTTAAAAAATTGTATTTAAATTTAGATATTGCTGGAGTGACATCATATAGCTTGTGGCAGGTTGTTATAAACCTACATATTGACTATTGTTTTAGTCAGTGTAAATGCCTCAGTATTAATTTTGAATTAAATCCTTATGTGAATTTGTAATTATATGTTATTAATTTATAGGCACTTAGTCAAGTTGAAGAAGCTTTATTGAAATGTGATCAACAAATTGACCATTTGAAATCTGTAATCAGTACACCTGTTGCTCATGTAAATAAACCATTATTTAGAAAAGCAAATACAATGCCTAGGGTAAGTATTTAAGGTATATTTAAAAATATATTTTAATTTATCACTTTGCAAACACAAGCTGAGTTTATTCTGAACATTATAGTCATGAGTTACAGATTGATTCATCTGATGAAAATGTACAATTAGTGACAAATGAATTAAATGATCATCATTCCTCTTCAGAAATTGATGTAACACGTTATGAAATGCAAAAAGCTAAACAAGGCCATGTATTAAATGAATTACTCGAAACAGAGAGGATATATGTTGCCGAATTGTGGTCCATATTAAAGGTATTTTAAAATTTTAGTTATTAGCAAATGCATTGTTTAATATTTTCTTTGTTTTCTTAAAATATCAGTATTGACTAAATCTAATTTACTCTAAGTATGGCTTTACTATTGGTATTAATTTCTAACTTCCACAATTGTTATTATCAAGCTGGCGTACAGTTCTACTTAGTTTATGAATAGTTTAATCAACATACATGCTAAGCATAAACATTTAAAAGACATGTACTAAACCACAAAAGCAGTAGCAAAGTTATAAAAGTTATAAAAATAATAATAAGTCTGTTATACAACTATACCTATGTTGTTGACACTTTAAAAAAAATAAAACTAATTTAATCAATTATTAAATATTAATTTGTTGAGTTATATGTAAAACAGATAATTTTCAAATCTCTTAATGATTTTAGGAGAGAATAAAAAGTCCTGTTCTATCTGTTAAGGTTGTCACCGCGGATAGTAAACTGAAAATAAATATAAAGAATTATACATGAGTGGTTTCTAATTTGCTGATGGCAGAAGAAGGGTGGCTTGCTCAGTCAGTAGGTCGTGAGCTGAAGGCTTCAGCTAAGGACCAGCGTGGTGAATTTTAAAGAGTAAGGGCACCAGAGTCTTGCCATAATAAAAATACAGAACTGCAACTCAACGGTTTCACCTAACACGCAAGTTTCCTAACATGATAGTCAAGCACCACAAAATTGCACAGTTCTCATGCAATAATTCAAAATTAATAAAAATAATACCAATAAAAAATGTTCTAGTAGTCCAAAGAATATAACATTTAACTTGGAAAATATACAGTGCACACAAAATATAGAAATACAACATACGGCACCAAGCCTGCAATTTCTTACAAAAATAACAATTTATATACCAGTACCTAGAGAGTACAAATATGCAACAAAACAGGTAGAAATAATATGATTCTAGCAAGAAAAATTTGCACAAAGAATGTATCAAAGTGGCACAGTACTAGAACAAACACAAAATATATATACATAATGAGATATGGGGGAGACCTACGAATGGTTCGGCGCATGCACAGGATACCAAAAAGCGTGCGAATGAATAATTAATAATTACTCAGGTTAAAATGCAACGAGAGGCTTGCCGCTCACCCGCTATAAAGACGCAAACATAGAACAATCTAGGTAATATAATAATAACACGTTTGTTTTGGCTATTTTACAAGACACCTGGATTGGGGGGGGGAGGGTTTGATAGTTCAATAATATACCTGTAAATAAACTAAAATACAACATCTATACACTTAATAAAAAACTAATAATCCCACCCAAAGATACGGCCTACAAAATTAATAGAAAAGTAATCCTCCAACAATTATAAATACACCATAGGTCAAAAATGTACATAAACCTTTCACAAAAATAATGACTCTATAAATTATGAACACACTACACTGCAAGTTAACAATGTTGCTACTTAAAATTTCAATTTGCAAAAAAAACAACAGTACATACAATTTCCCTCCGACGAAGTGATATCAAACGTTACTTCCAATTTCAAAACTGTAAATATAAATATGTTGTGACTGCAGAACTTGATTTAGTTGTAATAAAAACTCGGATAATTTCCACTAATAATCTGAGCTAACTTGGTTGGGGTGGCGATGAAAAGCAGGTATCAAAATAAATAAGTATACCACCTTAAAGATCTGTCTGGTGTATCCTTACTAGCAGCAACACATTACTGGATTTTGTAAATGGCCAGGCGACTATTGCTTCTTCCAGGGTAGAATGGGTAGGGGTCCAACAGTAAATAATAACTAATGTAGAAGCAGGTAAGTATTAGAAGGAAACGAAGTAAAGAAAAAAGGAAAGAGAAAGAAGCAAGAAGAAAGAACGTTAAATTAAAAAATTTAAATTAGAATACAAATACTGTACCTAATAAATACGTACATTAGTCGGCCTTATTGAAGTAGAAAAAGAATAATAGACTCAAAAAGTTCTGCAAACGGAGGTGGACATATACCACTAACTAATGTTGTATAACCACAAATTCTTTCAAGGAGTTGCTAAAAATCAAAAGCACCAAACGCACTTGAAAGATCATATAACAGAAAATATAGCACTCATATTCTTCATTTAATAGCTACAAACAGATTGACATTCATCATATCAAATCAACAACACCTGTCAGGCATGCTAACCAGTCCATTAAGAAACGTACATAAACAATGAATTAAAACAGAATGGAAATTAATTTTGATACTAAGATTAAAATATAGCAGAGAACATCGAATAAATTTTATACAGAAAACTACATGTAGCAGATCCCCCTCTCACCTAAAGAAAATTTTCACAGAAAACTTTTTCCAGGACCATTGTACCTGCCATATCCGTTCTCGCTTGGGGCATTCCCTTTCTCTGCGCGAGCAAGTCCAAATTGTTTACGCCAGATATCGACAGTCGGTCGGTTTGCAGCTCCCGTGATAGCAATAACTATATAATATAAACTGTTGCTAGCTTTATCTAATACGGTATTGACCTCTTTCTTTCCTGTCTCACTATTTTCCTTCAACCTCCAGAGAAAAGTCAAACACAGTGAGTAGTGCCTCTCTAGTGCTTAAGGACTTATTGGTAAGTGTTTTTATGCCCTTGTATTGTAACCTTCTATAAACTGACCTCACCCTCTACCTTTAATTAATACAGTCCACGCTCCAACTTGGAGCCCCTTGTTTACGGCCATTATCATCAAGGTGGTTCTATTTGCATCCCGTTACGGAAAACTGATATTCTATAACAAAAATTTGGTTCTTCGAGCCGGATCTACAACTACGTTTTTAGCGCTCTCTCTTTCTCGCATCATCGATTTAAAGTCATACAAACATAGGTTTTTATTAATTTACAAATTCGTAAATAATTTAGTACTTGATAATAGAAACGACTTGAATGTGTTATCTGTACGTTTCTAGTTGTTAAATAGCACATGCATTCTTTCGAGTTCAATGCAATTAGATTTTTGTTACCATATTCCGATATCAAGATTATCGCGCTCCATTCAGATTTTGTTTGTTTACAAACAAACCGTCCTTTAAGAAGGACGTTAGTTTACTTAACTATTGTTAATTTATAAATTCCCTAATTATGGCGGAAGATGATATTTTAAAGAAAAAGCTTAAATCCTATTTCGCACGCTTAACCGATATTGCCGATTAAGTTCGCACCGCAACCTGTTTACCTGTCGTAGAAGCGAGATATATCCGTATGCAAAGTATTGAAAGACAACTCGTTGTCTACGATCAGATTTTAACCTATATTTCGGTTGTTGACGATAAAGATGAGATTAAAACTCAAAGTTCTTTGTTTGATAATTTGTTGGACGTTACTCGTACGTGGTATCTAGATATCAAACAAAATGCATCAAAATCTGTTGACAATACTTCAACCAACACCTCCCAGACTCCTGCAAGTTATTTAAAACTGCTAAGTATAACCCTCTTTGATGGACGTGTAGAAAATTGGCAAAATTTCATTTCACTTTACAAGAGTTTGGTTCATGAAAACGACCAAATCCCGTTAATTTGTAAGTATCACTATTTGTGTAGCTATCTTAAGGGCGAAGCTCTCGTCCTAATTTCTGATCTAGCCTTTGAGGCTGATTTGTACGAACAAGCTTTTGATAAACTAGAAGAATGCTATAACTCACCCCATAGAATTACTAGCTATTATTTAAATAAAATATTACAATTTAAATCATCTGGATCTCTCTCAAACTTCATCAATATTCATTTTAACGCTGTTAACTCATTAAAGGTAGTGGATAAAGTCGAGGATTTGGCCAACTTTATACTATTTTCATTATGTTACCATAATCTCGAGTTCAAAACGCAAAATGCTTTTGATTTAAAGGTAGGTTTCGAAGTTCCTACTTGTACTCAGCTGTTTGATTTTTTATTGTTGCAAAGCAAAACCTCTGAGCTTTATGACGATATGATGAAGGATAGAGTTAGTAAACCTAATGCCCATCTCAAATACAAATTCAATCAGTCCCTCTTAATGAAAAGTTTGCAAAATACAACTACAGCTAAAGCTGTCCGAGTTTCATGCCCGTGCTGTGGTGAAGCTCATAAAATTTACGGTTGTTCAACATTTCAGGCACTCAATATTGCCAATCGTTATTCCACTATTAAAACTTTAAGCATGTGCTTTAAATGCCTCGGTAATCATACACGAGGTTGCAATTATGAAGGTAAATGAAAATGTTCCATTCCTCATATCACCATACTTTGCTACATAAACCCATACCCAATGAGATAGTACCTAATTTGGAAAAATCCCCTACTGCTATAGCACTTGAGGTTATTTCCATTTGTAACATTTCGAATTCTCGTGAAAGTTATACTGTGCTGTTGGGAACAGTGCAGACTCTTATTTTAGATATTAACAAGAATTTACAACCCATAAAATGTGTTTTTCATTTTGGATCTCAAATAAATGCAATTACGAGTTTATGTGTTCAACATTTGGGTCTTTCGTGTACTAGGGACTCCCGCCAAGTTAGTGGAATTTCCGACTATAATAAAGTCCAGGGGACTATTTGTTGCATGGTATATTCTAAATATTCTAAATAGAATTCAATTCAAGGCGCCAATTTTTCCTAAAATAACAGGAAATATTCCGGGCTATTCCCTGCCTCCTCATGTTTATAATAAATTAAAAAATTTGCAGTTAGCTGGTAAAGTTTCCATCAGTCCTTATCCGTAGAAATTTTACTAGGTGCTAAGATATTCAAACCATGTTTGGTTACATGCTGCTCAGTCAAGTTGCGTGAGTTAACCCTATGGTTAATGCTACTTCAATTTTTATTCAATCTGATTCTATAGATAAAGAAATAAAGAATTTCTGGGAATTGGAAGAAACTAAAATCCCTACGGTCACCTCCTCGGAAGTTGTTTGTGTGAGACGCATTTTCTCGCAACCCACATGTGTGACAATTCTGGTCGTTACATAGTCGCTCATTTTTTCAATCATAGTATTGAACTGCTTGGTAAAACTCGTCGTGCCGCTTATAATTTAGAAAGGCGTCTTTTATTCTCCTGAAAAACTAAATGCTTACAATGATTTTTTGCAGGAATATCTTAATCTTGGTCACATGTCAGTTGTCAACACTCCCTTCGATTATGTGCTACCGCATCATGCGGTTTCTAAAATAACAAGTACTACTATGAAGCTTCACGTTGTTTTCAATTGTTCCTCTGCTGATTCATTAGGAATTTCTCTTAATGACAGGTTATATTTTGGCCCTAAACTACAAGGAAACTTACCCGAAATAATATCCGCGTTTTGTTCTCACAAAATTGCTGTTTGTGCAGGCATACAAATGATGTATCGTCAGATTCTGGTTTGTTCCTCGTATCGACAATTCCAGCACATTTTTTGGCGATCTCCTTCTCAAGGAAATATTTGTGAATATGAACTCAAAACCCTCACGTATGTTTTAGCGCCCTCCGCCTTTATAGCTCAAAGCGTACTTCAGCAATTAGTAATTGACGAGGATACATCTTACCCTATGGCCTCACAAGCTATTATGTATCACACATACATGGACGATATAATTTTTGGTGCTTGTAGCGTCGCAGAAGCAAAACAGCTACAGAACCAGCTTATTATGCTTCTTTCTCGTGGACAATTTCATTTGCGTAAATGGTCAAGCACCTCCGTGGAATTGTTACAAGATTTTGAAAAATCGGAGTTAGAAACTCTTATTATATTCTCTGATCAAGTGAGCGGTATAAAATTATTAGACTTAGTATGGAATCCTTTATTAGAAATATTCATTTACAACATACTTCCCTTTGTAGGCCCGTTTAATAAACGAGCCGTGCTTTCTTATATGACCAGCATATTCGACCAGTTAGGGTGGTTAGCCCCAGTAATCTTTATAGTAAAGCATCTGTTACAACGGCTTTATGTGCAACAAATAGGTTGGGATTATGTCTCCGACCATAATTGGTGTTCTGAATGGCAAGATTTTTGTAACCAAATTACAATATTATCGCAGTTAAAAATTCACTCGCGTTTTGTCTCAATTCACTGGAACCTACAGATTGTTAGGATTTGTGATGCAAGCGAAAGATGCCCCGGCGCTTGCATATAATTTGTGGGGATTCAGTGAATTGCAACCTAATTTAAGCTAGGAGCAAGGTTGCTCCTCTAAATTATCTTAATATTTCGCGCTTAGAGCTTTTGGGAGCCCTTTTGTTAGTGAAATGAATTGATTCGGTTACTTCAAATAAATTTTCTTACCCAATTTTAGAAACTAAACTAATTTCTTATTCTCAAGTAGTACAAACCTGGCTACAGACCCCTTCATATTTGCTCAAACCATTTGTAAGAGATTGGGTTAGCCAAATTCTGGAATATACTACTTCTCCGTGGTGTCACATTTGCGGAGAGTATAATCCTGCAGACGCCGCTTCAGACTTTCTTCACTTCAACTATTGCACAACGAATTGTGGTGGCATGGTTTGTTCAATTTCAATTACGATTTTATCAATCTCAACAGCTCTTTCCCTTCTATAAAGGAAGTTCCCGAATTGAAACACTCCCGTCTCGCTCATTGCTTCAGAATAAGATGAAGTTTGTGATTTCATGGAGCGATTTTCTTGTTTATCCCATTTGTAATACACCATGGCATATGTGAATCGTTTTATTCACAATTGTTGTCACCTTCGAGAAAAAACGTTAGGCCCCATTTCCTGCGACGAATTCCGAAATGGTCTGATAACTTGTGTAAAGTTGACTCAACGTCAGTTTTCACTTCAGAATTATTACTATTCGAAAAAAATATGGATCTTTCTCTCTCTTTTAGAAAGTTGCCGGTCTTTATTGATTCCCAAGGATTGTTTAGAGTTGGCGGTCGCTTGAAATATTCTCAATTGTCCTATACCAGCAAGTATCCTATATTATTGCCTAAACGGGCGATCTTATTTAAACTAATATGCAAACATTATCACCTTTTATCGTTACATTCCGTCTCCTCTAGGACCTATTTTCTTATTTTCCGAACTAATTGGATTTTTGGGCTCCGCTCATTAGTTCGGCAAACTATTTACCATTGCTTGTCTTGTTTCCGATTAAACGCTAAGTTTCCTCAGCCAATAATGTTCAATCGGCCCCCTTCTCGTGTGCAACTAACTCGCGTATTTACTCATACCGGAGTTGATTTTTCCGGACCCTTTTTAACGAAAATAATTCCTTTAATCGTAATGTTTTTGCATTAAAATCAAGAGGAAATATTTTCTGCAATGGCCGTTCTCCAAGTTAAGTGGCAATTTAATCCCCATATGCACCTAATTTTGGTGGCATTTGGGTAGCTTACATAAAATCCGCAAAAGCCTTATTACTACAAACTATCGGTCAACAGCCACTCACATTTAAAGAGCTCACCATTATATTTGCTCATATCGAAGCTCTATCTTTCTACTCCTTGGACGCTACTGATAGCCCTGATTATCTAACCTCTGGTCATTTTCTGATTGGGGTCCTATTCTGAGTTTGCCAGAAATTACTCTTCCCGAGAACATCAAATTACATTCACATTGGCAACGCCTATGTCAAATCACTCAATCTTTCAGGCGTCGGTGGTCGAACGTATATTTACTTACTCTCACGCTACGGACAAAATGGAATCGTTCCTTGGATGCCGACCTGAAGGGTGGATTATATGGTTTTCCTCCTAGGAATAAATACCTCGCCTTTATCATGGCCGCTAGGTCGCATCGAAAGGCTATTTCCCGGTCGCGATGGGGTGACTCGTGTTGTTTCGGTAAAAACATCTCGCGGTACCTTCGTTCGTCTTGTGAAGAAAGTTATTCCTCTTCCTTTAGAGAACTAATGCTTTAATTTTCGTTAGGATAGTTTTTTTTTGTTTTTTTCTCCCCACCCGAGTATCGGCGGGTTAACCGTACTCTATGGCTAGAAGGAAATGCTTAGCTCTGTTTCTTTTTTTGTAAAATTTTTAGTTTTAGGTGAGCGGTATGTACGCGCCATATCCATTCCTGCTTGGATCATTCCCTCTCTCCACACGAGCGAGTCTAAATTGTTAGTGCCAGTTATCGACAGTCAGCAGCTCTTGTACTAACAATAACTATATAATATAACTGTTGCTAGTTTTGTTTAATCCGGTATTGGCTTCTTTTTTTCCTGTCTTGCTAATTTCATTCAACCCCCGGCCAAAAGTTAAATACAGTGATTAGTGTGTCTCTAGTGCTTAAGGACTTATTGTTAGGTGTTTTTATGTTTTTGTATTGTAAACTTCTATACACTGGCATCACCCTTTACCTTTAATTAATACAGTCCACGCTCTAACTCACAGCCCCTTGTTTACGGCCATTAGCACTCAAGGTGGTTCTGTTTGCATCTCGTTACGGAAAATGGGTATTCTACAACAACCATTAAACAAACACAGTCCAATACTCAGCTTAACTACCAGAGCGAGAAAAATCCTATAAGGATAGGAGCTTCTCTTACCTTAGAACACTCCCAGAAAGCTAACCAAAGTGCATATCTTCAGATCCCACTTAAGGGAAGACTCACCACGCCTAGAAACTCTCGTTCGCTCATACACTAACACTCACACAATACAGGTAAAACAACAAAAAAAAAACACCTAAACATATACATAGTACAGATATACACATAACATCAACAAGGAAGTATACCGCTATTCAATGACCTCGGACGCATCCACAGTCGGCTTCAAATTTTTTGCATGCCTATTTCCAATCATACGTCCATCTAGGTCTTTGAGTTGATACATCCAGCGCGATAATTTTTTATTAATGGTATAACGAGCTATAAATCTGTTAGCAAACTTAGCGGAGAACTGATGAGCAGCATCCAAGAGGACATAGTTGTGACGCCACACAGATTGGTTCACTGGGAACTCTACTGGACGTCTATGTAAATTATAATATTTCTTGACTTTCTCATACGCCTCACTAAAACGCCTCTTCACATGCACATATACTTTTTTTAATAATCTGGAACGATCATGCAGGTCTTTGTCCCATTTAAATGCTAGATCGTTTTCTTCGTTTTCAACTGTTAAAGGTTTGGTAGAATTGATTGACATCTCTCTGTCAAAGTTTATAAAGTAGGGAGTCATGCCCGTAGCTTTATGTTTAGTGGTACGTATAGCACAAGCAACTTGCAGTAATTAATGATCCCATTATTTTTAGTTGTCTGACACATAGGCGGTACGCATAGTATTCAAAACACAGTTCGCCCAGATTAGCTTGTGGGTGATAGTTGGCTCTGTAGGAGATTTTACAACTATAACCTTTGACCATATTAAAAAATTGATGACTTTGGAATTGGGAGTAATTGTCGCAAATAATACGTTGGGGTACTCCAAAGAGTAAAACACGTTTTTTTCGGTCAGTCTGGTAATGGAAATAGCAGTAGCAGTTCGGAGAGTAAACACAAGGGGAAATTTACTAAAGCAATCGACAATAACTAAAGCGTATATGTAACCTCGCGTAGAATGCGGTAACGGGCCGATAATATCTATGCAAATAACCTCCCAAAGACGAGATATTTGAGAATGTTCTCCCATTAAATCAATCCGAACTTGCTGAAGTGATTTAGTGCACGCACATACATCACAACGGCAGACATATTTGACAATATCTTGATGTATTTTGGGTCAGTAATAAGTCTGGTTAACCCGGTGAAAGGTTTTATATACACCAGCATGACCACTAGCATTGAGACATAACTTCCATATGTATTTTTTTGAATATGACGAGTTTCCATTGTTTATCGGTGGTACGTAGCTTGCTATAACCGGGTTGAAGATGAGTTTATATAGCTGTTTATTATTAATACGCCAGGCCGAAAAATTTTTCTGATTGTCACTAACTTGAGCATACATGCAGTGATATCAAGGATCAGTCACATTGTTGATAACAGGAAATTCGATGGCGCCTATATCTGGCACAGAACGGGACAAAGCATACGGTTCAAGATGGTCTTTGCTTTTACAATGTTTTATTTCGAAATCGTTCTGTTGCAATCGCACAGCCCAATGCGGCCAATAGGGTCTTTGATACTGTTAAGCCACTTGAAACTGTAGTGGTCAGTGATGATGGTAAAGTGCGATTCTTCAATGTGCGGTCTTAATTTTCTATAGCGAATAGCACTGCTAAACACTTTTTCTGCAGTGCTATATTTTTTTTCATTTATATTAAGTAACCTACTGATGTAACAAATCACTTTTTCACCATCAGGATAAGATTGAGTAAGGACGGGGCCTAAACCATAACTGGAGGTATCGGTTTGGACCACAAAGAGAAGATTAAAATCCGGACACGTAAACACCGGGGCAGAAATAAGGAAATCTTTAATGGTTCAAAATGATTGTTCACATTATTCAGTCCAAACAAGCATTTTGTTCTTTGTCAGTAACCCAGTAAGTGGTGTAATGATAGAGAAAAATTTTGGTACAAAACGGGGATACCACAAAGCCATACCAATAATTCGACGTACGGCAGTCACATTTGCAGGAGTAGAAAGTTTCATAATGGCTGCAACTTTTTCCTGATCTACTTGCAATCCATGGGAATTAACAATATAGCCAAGATGGCAGAGTTCTGCCTTACAGAAGTTACACTTTTCCTTGCTGAACACTAAACCAGTTTTGGTAATATGGTGGAAGAATTCTTTTAACACTTCAAGATGTTTTTCAAAAGTAGGTGTAGTTATGATGATGTCATCCAAACATATGAACACAAACGGTTATAGGTTGGCATCAATGACTCTATCAATTAATCTTTGCCACATGGCAAGAGCATTGTGTAAGCCAAAAGGAATACGACGGAATTGGAACAATTCACGGTTAGGGACGGTAAATGCCGTGTTTTGAGGGGATGATTCAGTCATGGAAATTTGCCAGTAGGCTAATTTTATACGAGCGTCTCGCGGTAGAAATAACGCGGCTGTAATGACAGTTGTAAATAGATTGAGGTTACGTAATTTTTTTTGTTTACATAAATTGGATGAGGTCTGTGTTAATGTTAAATTGATTGTTTATCGCCTTATTTATATAGGAGAAGTAAAAAATGAATATTTGCCTAGATTGTGGTTCTGAATTTACGTGAAGTAAAACTTTGTATGGCCACTTAAGAAAATTTCATGATTTGAATATAAGAGACCAGTTTCTATAAGCAACCAACTTTGGATAAAAAAAGAAGTTAAATTTAGTGCAATGAAGGAAATTAACTTTACACGAATGTTATCTATATAAGTTAGCTCTTGTATGTAAACAACTTGGTATTTTGTACTAACTTGTTGCTATTCTAGGTATCTTTCGTACTTGTGTGAATATGCAGTTTAAAGGTACTTTGCTGGGATTTCTTTAATTTGATTTGTAAATTATTAATAGTAATAGAGGCTTGAGGTTTCAATAATTGTATTTTTATTTTTTAAAAAGTAAACACGTTATGTACCCATATACATTCTCAATAAATACCTAAATTAATTAAGAAAGAAACTGATTTTATTTTGTCGAGAATTTTGTTTGCACTGTCAGTCGACTAAAATATGTAAAAAAACAAGGTAGAAAATTAATATTATTTTGGTACTCTAACTAAAAGTAAAACTAAAACACTGCACTGTAAATTTAAGAACAGTCAATCCGACAGAATTGACGAAATTACAATAACTTACCAGCGCTTGTAACACATAAAAACAAAGTGAGGACTGAGGATTAAATTAGATTAGTCGCGTACTTGTAGGTTTCCCATCAAAATCGCTGGAATTGTAATGATTTCCAGTAATTTGTACATGTATTTCTGCGAGTGGTTTCCCCCTCGGATTTTATTTCCAAACAAGAGAAAGCAGAACAAAATCTAACCTTATAAGCTTTAGTGTTAATTAAAACTACTTTCTACTGAGATAATACACCGTCTTATCTTAACATAAAATCAGGTGATGTATGATCAGATCTTGTATGAACATTAATATTAAGGTTTGAGTTATTAACCAAACCATCCCTAATAAAAATTTCTTCTGTTAGGGTAGGCTTTTTAAGATCATTATTCCTTGTTGATTTCTTCTTTGTTGAAAAAAGTCGCACCTGAAGTTCAACTTTTTTTATTAATATTAATCTCCTCTGTAGTTTTTAGATCAATAGATGTTGCTTTATTTAATGTGTCAATGATTTTATCAAATTGCCTCATTATACGCAGATGTTCGTCGTCAGTTAACGAAGCATTCTCACATAGGCCTATTATTAGCTCTGCCTTTTTTTAATAATATCATTTTTTGAAGATTTTGCTTCATGTAAAATATTACTGCTGAAAAGTTCATTAACGTTACTAATATGCAAAGGTGTGGCAATGTCAAGATTCGATTTGTAAAACTGTATCGCACAAGCATGTACATGTTTGCAAATGTTAAGCTTTATCATGTTGTTAATACAGGTGCATTGAAATGTATGAACACATATGCTGCACTTTGTACAACTTAGGTATGAACCTTCACAGGCCTCATCTACTTTAGTAACTTGATACTGTTGAAAAGCACAAGTGGACGACGTAACTAAAAATTCCTTATCATTTTCAAGACGTCTAATAAAATCTGATGTAATTGTTAGACTTGCTTTATGACTTTGTTTAATTCTATTAATTTTGTCATTGGAAGTATTCTTTGCAAGTTTAATTATACGTTTAAACAAGCTATCTCGAGCAATTTTCATTACTGCATTAATGCTTTTTTCCAAACGTTTTGCTTTCCGACCTTCCAAATACACATACTTCAAAACTTTGTGCATCGATTCAAGATACATGTTAGTGTTTATTCCTAAACCCAATCGATAGCAATATGCCCAAGATGTTGGACGATTTGCATAATTATTATGAAAATATTCAGCAAATGATTGTGTATCAACATCGTCATAAAGATCTTCTACTACCTGATTTAAAATGTCATTAAATTCATCAATAGATACACACTGTAATAAAACACGAAGGGATTTATATACTACTACTTTCTTTTCAATCCCTCCATTGATTTTTGACAAATTCGTGCGCCAATTACGATCCACATGCCAGGTACATAGCAACTGGTAAGGTACCTTGGCCATAACATAAGACCATGCATTATAAAATGCTGGAGCATCATCAGACATAGAAACACTAGTTGATATAATACCCACTCTTGATTTAATTGTTCCAAAAAACAACTTGAAAATCATTTCGTCAGCACTATTTGAAAAACAAAATGCCACTGGGCACCCTGAACCAAATTCATCCA
The DNA here is from genome assembly GCA_036346225.1 of Platerodrilus igneus. Classification (NCBI taxonomy): domain Eukaryota; kingdom Metazoa; phylum Arthropoda; class Insecta; order Coleoptera; family Lycidae; genus Platerodrilus; species Platerodrilus igneus. The sequence goes on along the minus strand of JARFIW010001181.1, from coordinate 699,103 downwards.
CTGTCATTAGTGTGTAGAGCTGAAAATCGTAACTATTTGTACCGTGTATACCTTCAACGCACACCTTGTCGTTCCCAAATTTACGCAACTTTTCACGTTGAAAAGAAGTCATTATGACTAATGCAAAATCTTGAACATCTAAAATTATTTTTGAGTCATTTGGGTTTCCTTCTACACCTTGGCTTTTATAATATAACACTGGGCAGTCGCTTCCTAAGTTCATCTCCTCTACCCAGAGCCGTACGCTAATTGCATCATTTAGGTGATGTTTCACACCATACTCAATATTGAAGTCCCTAACAATATTGTGCATATCTTTTGTTTCTAACAACAAAATGTGAATTTTCTTGTTTTAAAGCAAAATCACGAACATCATCCAATATATGTTGAAATGTAATACCTTCCTTTAATTTTCCTGAAACACATCAATTGTAAAATTTCAAACTAGAACTTTATGTTCGAAAATACCTGCAATTTCTGCTTTACTTTCTTTACTTAAAAAAACTCGACCAATACCGTTGGTATGTCCAACATGAGTTGTCCAGAAGTCTACTGCAACAGACCCATCATTCTTTATCGTCGCTTCCATTCTTGAGGGACAAACACTTCCAATTTTATTAGTGCCTGTGCTTTTTAAGCTTCTAAAACCCTTGCCTTTTGGAATGTAGTTGTACGATCGATGGCAATTATAGTACTCCTTTTTGGTGCCATCAGACAATAATTTAGATGAAGTGTGAAGTATATACATTGCCAGAGATTTTTCCTGTTCTTGGTTTTTTCAGTTTTTGAACTCTGTTGAACAGAATAGAATTAGTATATAATTAACACTTTGCGTAATAATCTTCAAACCTAATTTTGAATTAAAGTGTAGTTGATCAAGTTTAGTTTCAATTTGATGTTCATTTACCAAATGTTGTCGAAGTTTTTTATATCCGTTTAGATGTGTTGTACAATTTTCATAAAAGCACTTGATTCTTGACGAGTTGAGAATTATTGGAATACTTTTATGAACAGTTCTGCAATGACGACGTAAAGTTACTTTACTGGTCAAGGATTTTCCACATGTATCACACAAAAATTTACTAGTTAAAGTACCTATATTCAAAATCATGAATCTTTCTTAAATGGGCATACAAATTCATCTTTTGTGTAAACTCAAAACCACAATCTTCGCAAGTATTCATTTTTACTCCTCGTTTACAAATAACATGATAAACAAAATTAATAGGTAATTTCCATGGATCTCATTCACTATATGTAAACAAAAAAATTACGTAACCTCAATCTGTTTACAACTGTCATTACAGCCGCGTTATTCCTACCGCGAGACGCTCGTAATTTTATATCTAAGGTGGTTAGGAAATGAGCATCTCTAAGTTTATCAAGCGTACTACTAACATTGGGGATCAGATACGCGTTGGGTTTACTTTGTTCGATTTCCTAAAGTCTACACAGAATCGGTAAGATTGGTCTTTTTTCTTGATCATCACAGTTCTACAATACCTTCATTTAACATTTTATCAAGTTTACTATCAACATGGCATTGAAGGGAGGAGATATAGGATAATAGCGCTGTTTAATAGGTGGGGAGTTGGTATTTATTTCATGTTCGACTAGTTGCGTGCAACCTATCGTTTCACCCATATTAGCAAAGGTGTTTCTAATTATTTCGTCAAGTACGATTTCTTGTTCACGAGAAAAATGTTCAATCGTTTGCAAAGTTGCAATACAACGCGTATCATTTTCAGAAGTCGCAAAAATCCAGCTGCCGTCGCGAAGTTTCGGAACGATTTCCATTCTTTTCCAAAAATCAGTTTCCAAGATTAACGAACAGGTTATAGGGATTACCAAAATATCAAAAGTTTCCACGTGATCTGTAAGTGCAATAGGCATCCAATACTGTCACATGTTTTGCCATTTGTCACAGTATATGGCGGGGCATTTGTTGCATTAAGTTTACAAATTTTTTGTAACCGTTTCCAGGCATGATTGCCTATTATTGTTCTTGAATCACCAGAATCAAGAAGGCCTTTAAATTCAATACCAAGTATATTCACCAAAAGATAAGAACGCTCGTCTTGATTAGCTTGATACAGAATGTAATCCAACAAAGTTTGTTGGTGGAGATTTTTTTCAGTAGTTTCAAGTACTTTTAACCATTGACTATCTAGCGGGGCAGCTACATAGTTAGTTAGTGCCTCGAAGGTAAGTTTTTTGATCACGATGGGCAGTTGTGGCGGATAACATGGGCTTTTACGCACCCAAAACAATGAATCTTACGGGGTGCCGGACAGTTAATCGACAAATGATTCTCTTGTCTGCAGTTCCAACAAGTGATAGGTTGAGAAGCGCCAAAAGCATATATATTAACTTCTTCAGGTTGACTTGTATCTATCGGCACGATAGTCGCTAACAGAGAAGGGGTTTTACCATGGTGATATGCTAATTCGGGTTTTACAGATTGGCTTCTACTGGGGAGGGGTCTGAATTGAGACGCACGATATGGAACATCCTCAATAGACCGACAGATATGGGTTAGTTCAGCGTTCGAAAATACACATTGCAAAAGTGTTCTTGCAAATATCGTTGTAGGTTTCTCAAATCATAGCCACACGGGTAGGTTCTGTGGGTTTATTTTCTAGATGGTTAGACAAGTTTTCCATAACCAAGATGTATATGACTACACGTTCATCTGTATCTTGAGTATGATGTCTGATTTCCTCCTGAATAGAAAGTTCATAATCACAGGGTAAAAATGTTTATTTTAGACTGTGAACTAATATTTTTTAATTAGTAATAGTATGTTTAACTGAAGGATACCATATTAAGGCGTTACCCTTAAAAGGTTCAGTAGCAGAATTAAATAGTTGAGTTTTGGTTACACCGCGACACTCGCGTAGTTCCTCAACATGTTCGAGAAAATTTGATAGGCTGGAATCTCCATCATAACATATGCCCCATTTATATATCTGAGCACATGGTTTTGAGTTGGGAGTCGAAATAGGATATAGTATGGTAGTTCCTAAATCAAGGTCAAAATTTATATTTCTTACATTCTTTTCGAAATTCGAAGCTGCATTACCAATAACACCAATAGAGGACGGGTTGTTAATAATTGAAGTAGCGGTTGGAAGTAGTTCATCTTCAAAATCAATAAGGCTTAACCACTGGTGCATTGTGTAACCTGGGGGGTGCAACAGTGTGATGTACTATAGCGGATAATTCAGGGTTAGGTTAATCAAGAAGTGACGAATATGGTTTAGGTACGACGGATGTTTGTATTTCGGTGGGCGGAATGTTGCGTCCACCACCAGTATTTTCTGTTATTTTTAAAAGTACTATAATGTCATCATCATCATTAGGTCTTCAGTCCTGGAACTGGTTAGACGCGTACCCTCATTGTTTCCTATTCTGACCTAACCTAAATTTTTCCCTGAAATTTGCACAGTCTGCATCTATCACTATCTGATCTAGGTCAACATCTACCTCTTTTTTCCTATCTCTGCTTGTAATATATCCCATATTATTCCCCAAAAATCTTTTAGAACGTATTCTGCCCTTCTATTTCTCTTATTTTTTCCCAGATATCCTTGTTCCCCTACTATTTCTATAACCTATTTGTTATTATCTTTGTCTGTCCATGCTATCGTCCTCATACATCTGAAGCACAGCATTTCAAAAGGCTGCTACCGTTTTTCTGTCTGCGTTTCAGACTGCTCGTATTTCATAGGCATACTGTGCTGTGCTCAACACCTATGCTTCCAACAATTTTCTTCTTGTTCTATGTTTGTTGTCTTTCCTCATAGGCACTGTTCTTTCTTGTTAGATGCCGTTCGGTCACCTTCTATTGTTTTACAATTATATACCCTATTTCTGCGACCTTCAGTGGTTGTGAAGGGAGGTAAGCAGCCTGTGGCTGCCAAGTTCCCCCAACACTTAACCATTTACCGATTTAATATATTTTCCAATATATCTTTTCGCACAGTCAACATTAATTGCAGGTATTTCGCAACCAACAACTAGTTGTTTATACTAATCATCAGATTTATCTGCGCTTATTTTTTCGTCATTAGGTTTTCCGTCTCAAAACTGGTTGGACACGTACCTGCACTTATTTATATTCTGAGCTAGCTTACATAGTTCCCTGAAATTCTCACACAGCATGTGTATACAGCTCGTTCCCCTTCTATTGTTTTCTAATTTTATGCCCTATTTCACCGAGATTCAGTGAAGGGGGTTAAGCAACCTGTGGCTACCAAGATCCCCCAACACATAGACATTTGCCGAAATAATGGTTTTCCAGTATATCCTTTCACATACTTAACAATATTCGAGAATATTGCCCAGCCAATTCTTGTAGTTACTTATAATAATCATCGTGTTTAAGCGCAGTTATTTTCTCGTCATTAGTTTATCCATCTTGGGATTGGTTGGATGCGTACCTCCATTGATTTCTATTCTGGGCTAGCCTACACATCTCCCTGAAATTCCTGCAGCCTACATCTTTTACTATCTGTGTGCAGTAGTCTAACCTAGGTCTGCCTCTTCTTCTCTTTTTTCCTATCTCTGCCTCTAATATATTCCGCACTATCCCCTCATGCCGTAGTATGTGGCCTATCATCCTATCTCTCCTATTTTTTACCGTTTTCCACATATTTCTTTCTTCCCCTACCATTTTTAGTACCTCTTCGTTCTTAACTTTGTCTGTCCATGATATCTTCATCATACGTCTGTAGCACCACATTTCAAAGGCTTCTACCTTTTTCTTGTCCGCTTCTCCTACTGTCCAGGCTTCACAGCCGTACAGTGCTGTGCTCCACACATATGTTTTAAGCAATCTTTTCCTTGTTTTTATGTTTGTGGTCTTTGAGCACAGTAGTTGCTTTTTCTTGTTAAATGTAGCATGACCTTGTGCTAATCTTTGTTTGATATCTTTTGTGCTTTTCCCATCTTGCGTTATTTGGCTTCCTAGGTAGCAGAAATCCTTAACCTCTTGTAAGTTCGTGTTACATACTTGTATTCTTGTTTTTGATTTATTTTCCCCACCTTTGCATACTAGAACTTTAGTTTTAGTTTTGTTAATTTTCATACCGTATCTCTCTGTTAGTACTGTTTCCATTTCATTAAGAACAGCTTCTAATTCTTCCTTGCTAGACGCTAATACCGCTATATCATCTGCAAATCTAAGCATATCAATTTTTTGTCCCTGCATAGTAATTCCAAATGTCTTCCTACATTTGACAGTATTCATTGCCTCTTCAATGTACAAGTTAAAATTAATGGGGATAGGGCACATCCCTGTCTTACCCTTTCCTAATGTTTATTTCTCTACGTTCCTGCTCTAATTCTATTACTGCTGTTTGCTCTTTGTATAAGCTATGTACTATTCATCTATCCCTATAGCTCATTCCAATCTTTTTGAGTATTTCAAACATTTTTTTCCACTTTACACTGTCGAATGCTTTTTCCAGATCTACAAACCCTATATACACGCTTTCCCCCTTTTCTATTGTTTTCTCCATTATCACTCTCAGAGCTAAAATAGCCTCCCGTGTTCCCCTGTTTCGCCTAAACCCAAATTGGTCTTCTCCTAGTATTTCTTCCGCCCGTTTTTCCATTCGTCTTTGCACAATTCTAGTTAATATTTTTGACACATGTGCTGTCAAACTTATTGTTCGAAAATTTTCACATCTATCCGCGCCTTTCTTTTTTGGTATAGTTACTATGATGCTACGTTTGAAATCTTTGGGTATCTCGCCTGTCTCATACATATAGCTTACAAGTTGGAAGAGACGTTCTGTTACTGCTTGTCCAGCGGCTTTTAGAGTTTCTGCTTGCACCTTATCTGTACCCGGCGCCTTACCATTTTTCAGACTCTTTAATGCTGATTCAAACTCATCTCTAAGTATAGGATATCCCAAGTCATCATTTTCAATGTCTGATTCCTGTTCTAATGCAGTTAGTTCCTCTCCTGCATATAAATTCCCTATATATTCTTGCCATCTACTCACTTTCTCTACGTTTTCTATGATGACGTTTCCTTGTGCGTCCCTTATATTTTTGCTATACGGTTTTATATCCCTAAAATTCATTTTAATTAATTTGTAAGCTTCGTCTGTCTTTTCTATTTCCATCTTCGTTTGTACCTCTTTGCACTTTTCATCAATCCATTGTTCTTTCTTGCATTTTCGAATAATTTCCCATTTTATGGCTTTGTATCTCTGTTTTCCTGTTTCGTCTGATTTATTTTTGTATTTTCGTCTTTCTTCTATTAAATTCAGGATATCTTTTGTTATCCATGGTTTCTTATTTTCTTTTTGTGTATACCCCAGAATATCTCTGGCCGCCATGTCTAGGCTGGATTTAATGTTATTTCATTCTGTTTCTACTTCCTTAGTATCAGATATTTTCCCGATATCTTTGAGCAATTCATTTTACTTTTTTTCGAATCTTTCTAGAATATCTTTATCTTTTAGTTTCTCTAAGTCCAAGTGCCTTTTTCCGTTTCTTTTTTTCAAATTTTTAAATTTAAGTGCGGCCTTCATAATTACGATGTTGTGGTCAGTATCTATATCTGCTTCTGGGTAGCTTCTACAGTCTTTTACTTGATTCCTAAACCATTGTCTAACAAGAATGTAATCTATTTGATATCTTCCTATATCTCCTGGCATCTTCCACGTATATCGTCTTCTAGCATGATGTTGAAATAATGTGTTTGTGATGATTAAATTGTTTTTGTCACAAAATTCTACCAGCCTATTTCCCCTGTCGTTTCTCGTGCCTAAACCAAATAAACCTACTACCGCTCCTTCCCTACCCTCACCTACCACGGCATTAAAATCCCCCGTAATTATTAAATTTTCATGTCCTTTTACGTATCTTAATATGTCTTCGATATCTTTGTAGATGGCTTCTACCTCTTCGTCACTGTAGCTAGAGGTGAGCATGTATACTTGTATTATTACTGTGTTTACCGGTTTAGATTCTAATCTAACCATGAGTACTCTTTCGTTCTTTTGTAAGTAATTTTCTTCACAGTATCTTATCTTTTTCCGCATAACTATCCCCACGCCCAAATTTCCTTCCTCTGCTCCTGTATGAATTACCCTGAAGTCTCCACTCCAAAAATCCCCCGCCTCTGGCCACCGAACTTCGCTGATATCTACTATGTCTAGTGATAACCTATTCATTTCGATTTTTAGGTTCTCTAGCTTACCTACTTGCTTCATACTTCTAACATTCTACGCTCCGACTCGCAGAGTGTTCCCGACTCTTATTTTTAACTTTCCGATCGCATCCTCCGAAGTAGTCCCCTCCCGGAGATCCGACTGGGGGACTATTTTAACTCCGGAATCTTTTACCCCAGAGAATGCCATCATTTTATTATAATTTAGGTACGCTGTGTACTTGGGAGATAATGTGGTGGTTTCCCGTTGCCTTCCACATCGCGGTAGTGTGTTTTAGACTGCCATACCGGCCCCTATGGTCTCTGCCAATCTAAGTACCGAAAGAGCCGCTGCCCTCTTTCGGGGACCTGTCTTAGTCTGGTTCCTCACTAACGACCCTACTACTTTGGTTGGACCTGTAGTTTGGCTCTTTAGCTCATTAGAACACGCAAGCCATTTCACCTGTTCTAGTAATTTAGAACTTCGGCAAGGTGCAGGTCCTTTCGAAATGGACTATAATGTACATGCGCATTATTATTAACAATTGCATAACGAGAATCTAATAAAAAATTTAATTCTTGACACAGCTGATCTAATTCGGACACAGCAGGAGATAACTGAATGGAAAGTATTTAATAGTTGAACATGTCGGGCCAAATGATTAAGTGAGAACTAATGCATGAAAAACCATTCTCTTTATTCGCAGCACTAAAATTTTTAGTAAGCACGTCAAGGTCAGTTGCCTTAGCTGGGCGGCGGCTCCGTGGCGTAGTGGTATGTGTGTGACTACTACGCCCAAGGTCCTGGGTTCGAATCCCGACACGGTCCGCTTGAAAAATGTTAGGCGAGCATTTTTCACAAAAATACACCCTCGTTCGGATGAGAGGTAAAATGGAGGTCCCGTGTGTGAGTGTTGTCATGCACGTTAAAGATCCCTACCTTGCTTGGAACAGCAAGGGTTCGGCAAAATTCAAAATTTTCCAGGTAACAAAAACTCGCTTCCTGGCCAGTGTAGTACCTTCGGGTGGAGCATTGGAAAATCACATGTAATGCCTTAGCTTGGCACAATATAACTTCTCTAAATGGGTCAGGTCGATAATTACTATAATCAAGTGGCAAAGATCTAACACCAGCACTTTCCTTATGAAAAATATTTGACAGACGGGCACTCTTGTCTTCCTCAGTGCCAATGCGGGGGAGATTTCGAAGCAAGCACTCAACTGTAAACTCAACATTCAACAGATGATTGACTTCCATACTGACGAAACAAAAATAACTCGAGCCCAAATAACAAATGAAACCCAAGGACAACACCTCGAACCCAAATAACATAATCTAAAAATAAAAAATGCCAGCCAACGTTGCGTGCCAAAATCTTCTTGTCACCGCAGATAGTAAACCGAAAATAGAATTATACATGAATGGTCCCAAATGTGCTGATGGCAGAAGAAGGGTGGCTTGCTCAGCCAGTAGGTCATGTGCTGAAGGCTTTAAATAAGGACCAGTATGGCAAAGCCTAAAGAGTAAGTGCTTCAGAGTCTTGCCACAAAGAAAATATAGAACTGCAACTCAAAGGTTTCAACTACCACAGAAGTTTCCAAACATGATAGCCAAGCACCACAAAACGGCACAGTTCTCACGTGATACCTCAAAAATAATAAAAATAACAATACTAATAAAAAAATTCTAGTAACTTAAAGAATATAATGTTTAACCTGGAAAATACATAGTGCACACAAAATATAGAAATACAACATACAGCGCCAAACATACAAGTTTGGCACAAAAATAACAATTCATATACCAGTAGCTAGAGAGTGGAAATATGCAACAAAACAGGTAGAAATAATCTGATTCTAACAATAAAAATTTTGCACAAAAAATGTACCAAAGTGGCACAGTACTCGAACAAACACAATATATATATATATATATATATATATATATATATATATATATATATATATTGCTGTGGAACTTGGGAACCAGCTTTAACATCGAGCCCCACTTAATGGGCCAACATAAAATTTTCAAAAAGAAAATTCTAAAAAAAAAATTTCTTACCCTTTTATCTGGACGCCTTCGAATTTCTCTGCTCACCCTGGCTAGCTCAGCAATCGGCCTCTTCTTGAATACCTATCTTTACGAACATACCTCTCTCACACTCACACACCCTCAAAAGAAATTACCAAAATAATACAACAACCATACAACCTTTTATTTACACATATTAACAGATAAAATATTTACACATGAGTACAAACGGTTTGGGACTATTGTTACCAGCTCAATTATCAAACGCTTTAAAGTCCTTGATTTTTAAATTATTTTAAACAAATTCGAGTAGATATGAGTAGATGGGCCCCACATGTAACCCTAATTTGACTTCATACTGGTGTATGGTGAGCTCATTATAACCCAGTTTTTGTGAATGTTTTTTAAACCTTGCATTATGGAAAACAAATTTACAGACCCGTTTACTCCTTACAACCACAATTTATAGCCTGAATAAATCTTTATATATCACCAATAAACCCTTTTTTAATATTCAAAATTATTAAATTGTCCTGCACATGTACCCTTTTAAACAAGTTTTACAAACAATAAATACGCCACCATAAGTCAAACACACAAACACAAAAATATCCACAAATGTTTATATAAAAACAGAAATTTCAAGTTTATTACCTGGAGACACCTTCACTCCTCGTCACCGAAGTTAGGAGATGGTTACCATAAACTCTCGTCGTTGTGTCCATCTACTACGATGCTGCCTGGATCCACAGATCCCCGCCATGCAACCTCCACTACCACGACTGTTCTTCGCAAGATATTAGCTTCGTCTCAACAGTAACATTTCATACCAGATATTGCTTGCACACAAATTACGTTCTGTTCTGCTTACCCCAAATATCATCCATCCATTTAATAACTTTGTCGTAGTAACGGCACCTTTTATTTAAATAAGCACCAACTCGTGCAATCACTTTTATAACTAGCAGTCTGCTACTACAGCTTTTATAGTTTTTAATAGGATGTTATTGCAACTTTACTGAACATTAATAATTGATAATAGCATTTACTACTATTCTTGTAGGTCTGATTCAGATCTAAGTCGAAAGAAAAAGAGCTTTAACATCCTCGTTCGTGTATTTATATTATTCCAAACTCGTTTCATGTGAAAAGCTTTCGAAGCTGTTTCCTAAAATTTTTAATGTAACGAACACTGATTTCTCCAAAATTCCCACTTTCGTCGTGTTGTTATCTAGAATTTAGTTTACCACCGTCACGATCGCGCATTTCTTGAAAACTGTTCGCCATCGACCAATGATAGAATTTTCCCCCGTTCAGACGCGCCACCTCTCAGCTGTCTATCTCTGTTCTACGCATATCTGTTGTCTCCTTTAGAACTCCGCTTGAGTTACAGAAAATCAATATTGTAGTCGTCTTTCACAAATACACGTGTATATTCTACGTGACTTCTATCCAACGCTTCATTTATACTTTTCTGTCTGTTATATATTATTGATTGTTCATTCCACTCACTTCTCAAGATATTTGTTATTGTAGCTGCTCATCCAAATCGACCGTTGAAAACAATTTTTATGGAATTCTATATTAACATTCGTTTAATATTCTCTGAACGTAACATTTAACCAACAGGTGTTTCTCGAAATTATCGATCGTTTGAAAATAACAATTCCTAGATTCTTTTTTTGTAGTATTTGTATAACGAACGTTGGTTTTTAAAATGAACAACATTTGCGTTTGAAATTATTGATTTTTTATGCAAGCACGCTCCCTTCTTGCTTTTATGCGTTTGATTAAAAGAAATTATGATTAATTATGCGTATCCTTAAGCTTTTATATGCTTTAAAGCTTTTCTTCCCTTCTGTAATTTTAACATTCTAATTTAAATATAGAAAAATACCTTTATAATCGTCCGTTTTCACTATATGAATTAATTAATTTGGCGCGTAAATAATTTGCTCCTATTTCTATATACACGGTTGCTAAAATTTTATTGTCTACACCTATTTACCTTTTAAATCCACAATATATATATATATATATATATATATATATATATATATATATATAGTGACAGAGGGGGGCAGACCCACAAACGGTTCGGCGCATGCCCAGTATACTGAAAAGCATGCACATTAGTAAATAATAATTATACTGATTAAAATGCAACAAGGGGCATGTTGCTCACCTGCCATAAAGATGCAAACGTAGAACAGTCTGTGGGGGGTAGGGGTATAGTACAATAATATACTTATAAATAAACTAAAATACAACATCTATACACTTCATAAAAAAACTAATAACCCCACCCAAAGATACGTCCTACAAAATTAATACAAAAGTAATCCCCCAACAATTATAAACTCACCGTAGGTCAAAAATGTACATATAGCTTTCTTAAAAATTATGACTCCAAAAATTATGAACACACTGTAAGTTAACAATGTTGCTACTAAGAATTTCAATATGCAAAAAAAAACAACAGTACATACAATTTTGCCTCCCGAGTTAGTGATGTATCAAACTTTACATCTAATTTCAAAAATGTAAATATAAATCTTTATGACTGCACAATTGGATTTAGTTCTAATAAAAACTGATAACGTAAGCTAACTTGGTCGGGGAGGCGATGGAAGGCATGTATCAAAATAAATAATTATACGACCTTAAAGATCTAGATGTTTGGTGTATCCTTACTAGCAGCAACACATTACCGGATTTTGTAAACGGCCAGGCGTCTATTACTTCTTCCAGGGTCGAACGGGCAGGGGTCCAACAGTGGATAATAAGTAAGGTACAAACAGGTAAGTATGAGTAAGAAACGAAGTAAGAAAAAAGGAAAGAGAAGGACCACTAAAACAAAAATGAGAATTGGAATACTAATACTGTGCTTAAATAAATACGTACATTGGTCGGCCTTATTGAAGTAAAAAAGAAGTGGACAAACACCACTAACTATCGCTGTCTAACCATAAATCCTTCCAAGGAGTTGCTAAAAATCAAAAGCACCAAATGCACTTGAAATGTCACAACCGAAAATAGAGCACTCATATTCTTCCCTTAATAGTTACAAACAGAATGACGTTTATCATATCATATCAACTACACCTGCCATGTGTGATAAGCGGCTCCTTAAGAAACATACTTAAACAATTTATTAAAGCAGAATGGAAATTAATTTTGATAATAGACTAAAATATAGCAGGGAACATTAAATTTTATACAGAAAACTACACGTAGCAAGATGTTGATTGATAATGCTTCATTACTGTTCTTTTCTGCTCGAATGGTCATTGTTATTCCTTTATGGTTTCCAACAAAGACAAGTTCTGGGTGGGTGGGAGAGGCGGCAACTTAATGATTAACTTTCAGCTTCTTAAGCAACGAAACAGTGTGTAGATAGTGATTCATTAATGCTTTTCTGTGTTTCAAAGATCATGGATGATACTCTAATGGTTTCAAAGATTAATAAAAAAAACCATGCCTATAACCAACTTAACACTGGAAAATCAGTTTTTTAGCAAATTAAATTGTAGACAGTGCTTTGTTAGTGTTAGTGAAGATCAGTATTGATAATGTTCACAAAATATTTAAAGCACGTCAATAAAATCTTTAGATAGTAGAATTTATTAATTTTCGTTTAGTTTCCTTTTTTATTCTAGGGAACCCTACCTCTCCTCCTTCATTTCTAATCCTGGTTAGGTAGCGCTCTCTCCCTTGTTAAGATTGATTTGATTTTGCTTATCCCCCCATGCTCAAGTTTCCACTGTCTTAACCTCATCTGGCCAATTTTTTTCATAGTTTTTCTATTTGCTTTGATCATTTATTCCATCTATATCTACCATGTGCTCAGTTGACAATGAATAATCTCCCTCTAATACCTTGACAATGCTTTTGAGGCAGGGCATCCTCATTAAAACGTTATACCAACAATCCCCTTTCTCACAATTGGCTAAGTTCCTAGCCGCGAAAACGCCATCATTACAGTTTGTAAGACCCGTCATCCGCCTAAGTAACAATATGTAATTTTTCTCTTGAAAGAAAAATCCTTTAAGCTTTGTTATATTTGAAGCTCTCGTTCATGATAAGTTTAAAAAAGGTTAAGTTTTCTTATATACTGAAATTAGATTTATATTAAGATTGTTGGAAATTACAGTTTATATTAAATTTGTACATGACTATGAGATCTGATACTCATTCGATGAATTAATTGTCATGTATTGAAATTTTGTTTAACTATTTTTTTTAAGCTAACCAAAGCCTGAGAAACTTTTATTTGTTAAATACTGTTATTATTTGAAACAAATTATTTACTATGTAATAGAATTATTCATATTCTGATAATTTTCTGATTCTGATTCTAATTAAAATACTAGTTATATTAAGCAATTACATTTCTAATTTCAATGAATTTTATCAAAGTGCTTGTGTAATGTACATAGAAAAGAAATTTGCGAGGTATTTATTAACTATTTTTGGAAAAGAATTAAGTTTTTATAAACGGCATTCTATTTTACAAACTTAACTATAGACAATTCTTTACTTATATTTTTTAAGGTTCTTAATTTACATCACTTTTGTTCCTATGCCTAATTCAATTAATCTTTCATTAGGGATATAAAATGGAAGCGGAATCTGAAGAAATGCAACCCTTACTGCCATCTGGACTATTGGATAAAATAGATGTACTATTTGGCAACTTAGATGATCTTTACCATTTTCATGCAGACACATTCTTAAAGGATATTGAAAACTGTATTACAACGACTCAATTAGTAGCCTTATGTTTTGTTCAAAGGGTAAGTTTCATGTAATGAAAAGGGCATAGAAATATATATATATATATATATATATATATATATATATATATATATATATATATATATATAATATATATATATATATATATATATATTGATTTATATATTGCTTTGGATAGTTGCGAATGATGTGCAATAAAAGTGCTTTGAATTATAACCTAAATGAAACAACGAGAAGCCAACATCAAGCTTATAATGACATCAAATAATCATTAACAAACAATACTTCAAATAGTAATTACTACATCCACATACATCTTTCTTTAACACACATTATCCAATAAAAAGTATTACTTACAAACAAGCAATAAAATCTACAAATAAAGTCCAACTTCTTCAGAGCCTTAATTTTAAAAAAAATTATAACTACCAGATACTAAAATAAAGTCTTTAAAATCTTCTTTTATAATTAGTATTTTACAAACTTTCCGTATGTGTATCATGCTACGTACAAATTTTTCTTAAAAATGAGCATGGATAATTTTAATAATCCTTCTTACCTCGTTAGTCAAATGTAGCTGATCATATACATTTAATGAATCCATTTATACTGATCAAAATTAATCCGAATTCTATTAATAAAATTTTAAAATTATCCACTAACAAAAAAATAATCTACGTACCAAATTCTTACGTAATCTAACCTACTTAAGTACACAAAATTAACACGAGTGTCTTTTAAAATATTTACTGTTAATTATGCTTATTGTCCTTTTTTTCTTTGTATGTCTTAAGATTGTTTTCTCTATGTCCAAAACATACAATTAAACTTCATACCATCTTTCCCAAAATCCATTTCAGTGTCGCTCAATTACCTTTAAAATTAATTCACCATTAGACATGTATTTGAGAATCCAAATCATATTCTTCTATTTAAATTAAATTTTATTCTGCAAAAAATTTATTACCATTCATCAGTGAGACCAACTCCATTATTTAGTTTAAATTTTAGTTTTTTTTACTCAAATTAAGATCAACTTTTAGCGTCGATTATTAAAATACATTTCTATTAACAGATATTTTTTAAGCATGAACTATCGTGAATTAAAGTTCATTCAATTCAATTAACCATTTACAATTGACAGTTCCTAACTGACGATTGACCTCGTTCTGATTTTTGAACCAGTTTATATAGTATGAATTTTTTGCGGAAATTGAGGTTCTATGGCTTAATTAGAACATTAGCTTATCTAAATTGCTGTTATTTTTTGATTTATTACATAGTTAAAAGTCTCACTTCAGTTACTAATTGGTGTAGTTTAAAGAATGAATGTTAAAATACTTATTTGTGGTCGATTAGTAACTGTCATTGCACGTTTTACAATCGTTATCTTCTGATTTTTGGGTTGTTAAACATCTTATCTCACTTTACAGTTCCGTCATTGCAAGTTCCATTCATGTTATTTTGCTGCTTGATGAATGAATCTAAGTTTTCGAATAATCTAGAAAATAAAATACACTTTCGACCTGCCTGTTTCGCATTAAATACTTTTAATGGAATGAAATATTTTAATCATGGTATGAAATGAACTGAACGCGTTTTAAATAATGTTTTGAAGAAGAACATTTTACGAACACGGGTTTTCAACTTACGTACTATACTTTATTCCTATTTAGAACATGTTTTAAACGATATTATATACTTGTTAATTAGTATGATTTCCACGAATTTTTACTTACGTTCTATGCACTATTTACAGATGATATTATGCAATACAACTAAAGTCTATTATGTCATGTGTTTTTGCACTTATAATAATATACATAGTGTTTCTCATTATGGAGTATGATTACTTTAGAAAATTTTTTTTATTGTTCTTAGGTTTGGAGTGTTGTATGTGCACAGTATGGTGCTCAATGATCTTTATATGACACCTCATCACACACACACACACACGCACACACACACACACACACATATATATATATATATATATATGCAGATATTTGTGGGTTATAGGTCTCTAATAAAAGTATACTCTTTTTACACCATCTGAATTTTCGAGTTTATTTTTACTCTTGATCACAGATTTCTAGAAAATACACGTTTTGTACAAACACATATCTTAAAACAAATGTATACTTACAATATTTGAGATTAAAATTAATTGGCATGTGTATAATAAAACATTTTAAAATTTCTGGACAGAACACTGACTGGCAAATACATATATAAAATTAATATAAAATTAAACGTCTTTACAGAACATGCATGCCAAAATAAGGTTGAACTACATTTATATTAAAATATTTTTCATTGTATGTGATTATGGACGGTATATGCTAATGATGATAACAGGTCTGCAGGTGTATGTATTAATATCGAAGTATTGACTATGCATGTGTGTGTAACCGAATGTGTATGTGTAGTTGTGTCTGAGGGTGCGAGTGTGTGTATAGAGGTATGGGTGTGCGTGTGTATGTGCAATGTACTGTGTTATGTGCACTCATTAGGACCTAAGGATATAGAGGTTTTTTTTTTTAATTTTATTATTTTTTAATTATTTGTATTAGTTGAAGTTTAAAAAAGTACGTGTATATGGAACTTAGGTTGCAAATATCTGTTTTTTTGTTCATACTATTGGGACAGTTGTATATTTGGCACATTTCTTTAAAAATTCGTTTAGTTGTTACCTTTTCAGTTTCCAATATTTTGGCATTTTTGAAATCCATAACATGATTGTTTGTTAAAGCATGTGTAGATAGGGCACATGCTTGTGGTTTTCTTTTGATATCACTCTTATGTTGCGTTATCCGTTGTTTTAAATTCTGAGAGGTTTGACCAATATAGCACACATCACAATTCAAACAGTTTATTTTATATATACTATTTCGCTGATTTAAACTGGACGTTTTATCTTTTACTTTGGAGAACAGATCTTTTATAGATATTAAGTTTTGTTTCGCGATTTGTATGTTTTCTTTTTTTAAATGCTTGTATCAATTTAAGTGTTAGGTTTTCAATATATGGCAATGTTTTATACGAAACGTCTCTAATATTATTGTTATTTTTATTGTAGACTGCTTTATTGTACACTATTCTTTTTATTACAATTGACGGGTAGCCATTTTCTTTTAAAATTTCAGAAAATAATTTAATATTTTTTTCGTATAAAGAAGGATGTGAGATTTTCTTTATCCGGTTTTTCATTTCTACAATAAAATTTATCTTTGTGCTGAACTGTTGATATGAATGAAAATTAATGTATCGGTTTGAGTTTATGGGTTTTTGGTACCAATCCAGTATAATTTTATTGTCGCACGTGTATTTTCTAGAAATCTGTGATCAAGAGTAAAAATAAACTCGAAAATTCAGATGGTATAAAAAGAGTATACTTTTATTAGAGACCTATAACCCACAAATATCTGCATAATTATTAAACTTGTAGGTCGTAAAGTCTAGATATATATATATATATATATATATATATATATATATATTGATGTGATGAAGAAGTCACGAAAGGTCATGGAAACCCAAATTCTATAAATAAAACTTACCCAAATAGAAAGAAGCTAGAAAAAATTTCAGAATATTCAGTATTCTACTCTGTATAAATATAAGCAAATTGTAAATACAAAGCCATTAAAATGCAAAGCAAAACACTTTTCGTGTATGCAAATAATCATTTTAAGAGATAAATTACAAAGCCAGTTAATTAGTTTTCCGTGTATGGAACAAATCTTATTGCATGTACTTTTAAAGTACTAGATAGTTCTCCGTGTGTGTAAATAAAAACCTACTTAATAAAAACGAGTTTTCATTACTAAGAGATAAAATACAAAGCAATGGCATTTATCAACAAAGCCCTTGTTAATTATGTTATAATCTTTTGAAAACGTTTATTTTCTTTTGAACATACACACAATCAAATGAAATCTTTAATAATAATTATGCATTTATGCAATGAATACTTTATAACAAAAATGTAAATGAAACTCTTTGAAAAAGCATACACGTGGAATATACCATTATTCTTATCTAAAAACTTGATTTCTTCATCATTAAGAATGAAAATCCTTTCAATCACGTTTTATGTATTTATAATTCTATATACTGAACCTTTTCCCAAATATGCTTTTATAAGAAAATGAATATTTACATAATTCGGACTTTTTCTTATATTTCTCCAATTTTGCTTAGATTTGCGGTTAAGCTTTCTTAATAACTGACATGGTATTATCTTAAAGTGAAATTTAATTTCAAAATCTTTTATGCTACTATATAAGTTTTTGTAGAACACATTTGGATATTTAATCTTTTTACTCGCGACAAAATCATCATTACAAATGTCAGGACTAGTTATGGATACTTTATTGAGATTTGGCAGTTCATTGTTTGGTCTAAACTTGGAAATAGAATATCTGGTCAATTTTACTGATTTTCCATTTACTTTAAGAGAGTTAAATATTCTTGATTTTCAGATGCTTTAGCAAAAACACAATGCAGGGACAATAAATTCCCATTTACTTCCTCACACCCATCATATTCTCAACTACTATCTTCTATGGCATGTTGCTGTAATGAGTTGATGTTACCTTTCACAAGACACATTTACTTGGACTGGCCCCTTTTTGCACAAGGAAAGCATTTTCATTTTACAGTAGGACATTCATTTTTACATGAATCTTGCTACAATTATTACATTTGTTTATCTGGCTACGACGTGCTTTTAGGTTGATTCTTGGGAATTATCATATTTTGATTCCTACTTTTACTTTTCTATTTGGTACACTGTACAAAATTCACATTGGTTTCATTGCAAGCTAGCTAATATTTTAACGTGTTTATCCACCAATTCTGAAGCGTGTGCAAGTTTACATGCCTCCACAAATGCTAATTTTGCCTCCGTCAACATTTCCTTGTTACAGAGGTGCACAACAAAGTTTCAGAGTTTTTTAATAAATGAGAAATGGAAAATTTCAAGGGAAATACAAAAAATGGTTTACTCAAACTATTATCTCTCCCTAACTACACATTTTTGCCATCTCTCTGACAATACATAAATACCACGAAGATAAAATGACGCATTTGTGTTGAAATCATTCATCCGATCAATTTTGCACTTTTTCAATATTGGTCAAGTGTAACCCAGCAAAGTCATGTGCCATCGACCCAAACAAGTGATAATCGGAACCTGTTTCTTCGTTTTCTGTTTATATCTGATATAAGTCAAAAACTTGAGACGGTCAGATATAATTGAGGAAAATGCCAAACATAATTGAAAGTTAGATTGATATATGGTTACATACCTGTTCTAGATTTGTATAATCAGAAGGGTCCAGGACTGGCAAATACGGCATGTGCATTAACAAATTCCATTTCAGCATTTTGATGGTGTCCTGGACAATGGAAGTTTGATGGTGCATTGTTATGCTGCAATATCAATCGTTTGTGTCTTGTATGCCATTCTGGCCGGTTTTTTGAGCAATTCATGATTCAGAATTGATCAGTTGTTATCGGTAGTGATGTCCATTGACAGTTTCATCCATTTCAGTAGCTCATAGTACACGATTTCTTTTTCTTTTTTCTGAAGCAATTTGGCTGTGTCGCCGATGTTAATACTTCGTCAGGTGAAACCACAATTTTTCGCGTTTGGAATTTTAGTAATATATTCACTTCTTATCGCCAGTAACAATTCCATGCAAGAAACTCTTTATTTCATGCTGCAAAAGTAAAATTCGGAAGTGGCTCTTTGATTTTTCAACTGTCACTAACTCAGCTCATGTGGCACTCATTTTTCTTTCTTTTTAATTTTTCCCATGGTATGTAGACATTTGGAAATACCTTGGCGAGTCATGCTTAATGCTCCACAAGTTGGTGTTATGTTTGTGTATCATCTTCATCTTTTAACGTTTGCAGATCGGCGTCCTCGATTGTTTTTGGTCATCTGGAGCATTCTTTGTCCTCTGTCGAAATCGCCACTTCTGAATCGTTTAAACCAATCTTCACTTGTAGTTTTTGATGGTTTATGTTTACCATAGGCCTCAAACAAACTACGCGCTTCAGCTGCATCTTTTGCAAGTTAAAGCAGAAAAGCAAAATTTCCTGCAAGTGCTGTTTATTTGGTACAAAACTCGACATCTTTGTATTTAGAAAAATATTTTTGCGTTGCGATGTGTGTTGGTGTTACGACTAATTATTGTTAACAGATGTCCAAGCTATTAAAAGGAAATACAACTTCAGACATGTATATCAACTATATGTGTTGTTAACGCCATTTATGTGTGAAGCCCGAAAACTTATTTGCATACCTCATATATATTCAAACTGAATACCCACAAGAAATTGATCTCACAATGCATCATCTAGAAAATGCCGAAAAACGCACGTGCTAACTAACTTTCTTAGCTCTACAATATGAGTAACCGATTGCTCTCTTTTTGCACACATTTGTTAAAAATGAATCTTTCATAGATAACAGACCACTGGAGAATAGCATTTAATTAATAATTGGTTAACATCCACACACATCAGATCTTGCGGTTTTTTAGGCGTAGCTGATTTTTTAATGTCAAGTATATTTTTGCACTCACTAGATACTACCTGTTAGTGTCATACTACTTTTTTTTGCATTCTTACACTTTCTGAATTGTATCTTGTTGAGCAAATTCTAACCTTACAATCAACCAATGCTAAATGTCGTATATTTACTTCTAAAGAAACAAGCATATGCTTGCAATTTTGTTGAAAACTTAGATGCGCATAATCAATTAGAAAGATTTTGGGCCATAGAAGAAATTAACGGCAACAAGCGTTTTCTTTCTATGGAGGAGACAGAGTGCAAGTCAACCTTTTCTAAAACTACTACTACTCCTGAGGGACGTCTAGTGGTTACAGTTCCGTTTAAACGGTCGCCTCTTGAATTAGGGGATTCTAAAAATATTGCTACAAAACGTCTGCTTGCTCTCGTATGCAGATTTGAGCGTAAGCCAGAAATAAAAACTTTATACATTCAGTCTATGACTGAATATGAAGCCTTGGGGCATATAACCAAGGTTCTTGTAGATAACTCTTCTCAACCAAATTAGTTTTTCCCACACCATGGGGTATTCAATGAAAAGAGTGCAACGAAATGCCTTCATGTTGTTTTTGATGGATCGTCATTGAATCATCTACAAATGACTGGACCTATGGTACAGAATGACATCTTTTCTCATCTACTACGTTTTCGTCAAGATACCTTTGTAATAGGGGCAGATATTTGTAAAATGTATCAACAAATTCTTGTCGATCCTAATCAGAGACAGTTTCAACAAATAGTTTGGGGAAATGACAGGTCTGAACCTATATCTACTTATCAATTGAATACCGTAACATACAGCACTACATCTGCTAGCTATTTAGCTATCCATTGTCTTCAACTTTTAGGCGAACAGAATAAGCAAATGTATCCATATGCTTCTCATCTTATCTTAAACAATTTTTACATGGACGATATGTTTGCTAGTGGTTTATGTGCTTCTAAGCTAGCTTCTAGAGTTAGTCAAGTCAAGGAAATACTCCAGACTGCTGGATTTTTGCTAACTAAATGGATTTCAAATTGTCCCGCAATGTTGCAAGAGCGGGGATTTTGTGATAACAATCTTAAACTTCATTTTGGAAAAGGCAAGAGCATTTCCGCACTTGGAATATTTTGGGACTGCAAAGGGGATTCCCTGCAATGTTTTATTATAGTTCCGTCAGATATTAAAGTCGTATCCAACAGATCCATACCATCTAACATAGCTTTAATATTTGATCCGTTGGGACTTATAAACCCATGTATTGTAGTGGCAAAAATATTGTTACAATGGTTATCGTGGGACAAATCTATCCCTTTCTATGTATATACAAAGTGGCAGGATTTTGGAAATCAGTTACTTATTTTGAACGAATTTGTAATTTCGTGATACGCTTGCCTAAATAAACCAATAAAGATGGAAGTGCACGGTTTTGCCGATGCGTCTCAAGAAGCGTATGGTGCTTGCGTCTATCTACGGAGTATCGATGCTTTAAACAACATAATTACACATCTATTGTGTGCTAAAAGTCGTGTCGCCCCTATAAAAACTCTAACTATACCTAGGTTGGAATTATGCGTAGCCTCGATGCTAGCCCAACTAATCAATAAAGTGTGACAATCATTAACCATAACTACAGACTCTTACAAATTGTGGTCAGATTCATCTGTAGTGTTTCACTGGCTGAATACCAGTCCCAGGCTCTTACAAATTTTGGTTGCTAATAAAGTGTCCTCTAATCAAGCACTTACTAACTTTGCCTCATGGCAACACGTAAGAAGCGAAGATAACCCTGCATGGCTACAACCGTCGGAAGATCAATGGCCTGAGTCATCAGTTGAAATCATCAGTACCCTGCCTTAACTGAAGGTGGGACCAAATTCTGTTTTACTGACATTAAATAATTCAACTTCAAGTTTTAGAGAAACCTATTCGTCTTAAAATAGATTAAAACGCATAATTGCCTATTGCAGACGTTCCTTCTTCAATTCTTCCTGGAAGGATTCTCAAAATAGGTTAGTTGGGGAGTTATCAAAAGGGGAGTTAGAAACATCTATTAATCAGTTAATGAAGATTGTGCAGAAGGACAACTATTTAGAGGAAATAACATCTTTAAGCAATCGAAAGGTTGTTTCTAAAGGTAGCAAAATCCTTAAATTCTTTTCTAGATAACGAAGGTCCATTGCTCATGGATGGTCGGCTTCAGTATTCTGAGTTCTCTGAGGACAAGAAACACCCCTTGATATTACCAAAGGGTCACTGTCTAACTAAACTTATTTTTAGGCACGAACATGAAGCTGTCTGTCATGCTCGGCTCCAATTACTATTAGCATCTGTGAGAGACACCTTCTGGCCAATTGTTGCCAGGAATCTTGCTTGCAAAACTGTAAGCGAATGCATTATTTATTTCCGCCCAAATCCACAACCTTTAAACCCTATAATGGCACCCTTGCCTAAGTCTCGGGTCAATCCAGCTCCACCCTTTCAGTGGTGGGCATCCACTTTGTAGGTCCTTCTCTATATAAGGGTAACATATGTCGATATCATAAACCATTAAAGTGTTATATTGCCCTGTTTGCATGTTTTGTAGTGAAGGCTGTCCACATTGAGCTGGCTACTGATCTTACTTCTGAGGCCTTCTTGGCCACTTTACGAAGGTTTTCCTCTCGTCGGGGTAAACCCACTTGCATATATTCCAATAACGGACGCACTTTCGTAGGTGCTCGGTCTGAATTAAAGACAATCAAGGATTTTTTCTTTAACAATGAATCCAAAATTTACTGTAGTTTAGCTTCTGAAGGCATTTACTGGCAATTTATACCTCCTTATGCATCTCATTTTGGGGGCCTTTGGGAGGCGGGAGTCAAGTCTACTAAA
This sequence comes from Platerodrilus igneus, assembly GCA_036346225.1. Classification (NCBI taxonomy): domain Eukaryota; kingdom Metazoa; phylum Arthropoda; class Insecta; order Coleoptera; family Lycidae; genus Platerodrilus; species Platerodrilus igneus. Next base: position 675,705 of record JARFIW010001181.1, on the reverse strand, counting down.
TCTCATTTAAAGCGAATCGTTGGTAACCAGTCCTTTACCTTTGAACATTATGCTACAATGTTGTTGCAGATTGAAAGCATCCTTAACTCACATCCTTTGGTTTTACTCTCAACCGACCCCCAGCGATCTAGAGGCATTAACACCGGTTCATTTTTTAATTGGTCGGAAACATACAACAATCACAGATTATGCACAAGTTCCATCAAATCGGTTGTCACACTTTCAAAACGTGCAACAAGTTTATCAACGATTTTGGTGATAATGGGCGAAGGAGTACATTGGCGAATTACAAGTGCCTGTGAAATGGCATTATCAAACTAATAAACTACAAGTTGGTGATCTTGCACTAATTAAGGATGATCACCTTCCACCACTTAAATGACATCTTGGTCGACTTATTCATTTAATGTTAGGAAAAGAATGTTTACAGAGTTCTAAAACTTTGTACTGCAAACGGCGATATCACAAAGGCACTAGTTAAAATTTGTCCTTTGCCTAAAGACTCTTTTTCCGACCCATAATTATTGTTTCGAAAGGTCTTGTCCTTTCAAGAGGGGGGATTATGTTAAAGCAATTTTAAATTGAAACGTATGAACCATCTCTAGCCGTGCTGCATTTACCCTACAGGAATGTGCGGTCTTATGGGACTATCAAATTTAACCATCTTTCCGGTCTTAATACTCTGAAAAACTGGTTGGGTTGAAGGGTTGAAACTACAAGGAATGCGAGTCTGTGATAAAACATCATCTACAGTGGTCTAATCTAGACGTGTTTTGTGATGAACGCACTCCGGTGTCAAATAATCATATTTAATAAGCCTTAACAATTCATACTGTACTTATAAGTTAAAGCATTATTATACTGTATTTCATTAAACATATTAAAATTAGAATATTTTAAATTTTATTATCAGCAAAAACAAAAATGTCTTATTAAAGCTCTTAAAAGCTTAACAAATAGTAATTTTTAGTTTTTATAACGTCTGGATATTTTTCTTTATTTTTACCATTGCTAAATATTTCAAGCCTAAGCAAACATTTTTAGCAGTTTTCGGAAAGAATTTATATCTAATGTTACAGTTTCAGTTTATAACTCTTAAGAGAACAAACTTCTGAAAATAATACAACAAAAAGTTTCTAGCGATCTGCGTTCCCAAATGCTTACATATTAAGATATGTGGGATTGAAAATTGCATCAAATGAACGATTCTTGTAAGTTTTGTGAATTAATTTTAGAAAATAAATTAATTATTGAGAAATTGATAATTCAAAATTATCCAATATGGTCATGTGTTTATGTACTACAATAATTTGGACTACAGCAAGTATTGCATTCCTTCTTTTAAATAAATACGCGTTCAATAATATTAAAATTTAATTAATTTCAGTTTGGGAATGTTTGTATATAAATATTTGGTATGCTGAAATGTATTATAAATAGACTTATTTCTATAAAAGTTCATTCCAACCATCTTTGAATGAGCAGCCAAATCTTGATCTCCAAATTACTATGCAAGATGAGATCATTAATTGTGTGATTTTGTGTTTACAATAGAATACACTAAATCAAAATGGGCTTTCTGTTGGGTCAGATTTGATTATTAATTGCAAATTATTGTTATACTATTAAAACTATATTTTCATTTTTAATAAGGAAACTGCCAAAAGTAACATGTAATTTGTATAAAAAGTTTTTCAACTTAATACAGCTAAAAACCGGCAGGTACAAATCTGCTTATAGGTTGATCGACTTTTTCTTTTTATTAGATCGATTAGTATATCACTTATTGGACTTTCCCATGCAGATTCTACAGCTCATGGATTTAGAATTCTATAAGTGATTGATTAGTAATGTTTTTAAAAATATTGAAATAATCCACTAATATAATTTACTGACAAACTTATATTATGGCTTTCCTTTTAATTCCAAGTCTAAAAGTCTACTTGTTGATAAAATTGGATTTTGTATTTTTTAAAAGGTATTGTAAGATTCTGAAACTTCTACAATTGCGATGAATTAAACTGATAGTTAATTAAGATAAGAAACACATGTACAATGAATGAAATTACAGTTAATTATTACATCATCCTGAGGTGTCATATTACCTAGAAAAGTGAAGACATTTGAGAACCTGTGACTTTCGAAGACTTTAGTTATAAAAGCCGGTAAATAATTAGGATTCATTCATCAATAGTTGGTGAAGCATTACCAATTGTCTGTTTATAAAGGCGTTTCATTCACAGTTACTTAGTCGGTGAAGTTACTAATTGTCCACTCCAATAAAAGTTATAATTTAAATTGTGTTGCAAGATCACCTCGATATTGCAATATTTAAAATAAAATACTTTTTGAAACTGATGAAGTAAAACTTTGACATACAAAAATTTATTTAAAAATAAAATCGAACAGTAGATTTTCCAATGCAGTCATGGATAAAATTAAAATGGAAGTAATCTGAGGATGGAGATTATAATCAAAACCCTGTTTTAACGAAGGCGTGAATACCTGCTAGATTTGATATTCGAAACGCAAGTATAGCTTTAGTTAAAATTTTTTAAAAGACATTTTATGATATATTTAGTTAAGTAGATTAAGCTTGCATAAGATTTTTACATATAGATATTTTTGTGTAAATGGATATTGTAATGTTGTTTTGAGGTTAAATTCCGATAAAGTTCGACCATTATAAAAGATCCAAAGTGATCTGATCAACGCTTTTATCGGAGGCAATAGTTTTCTTTTTACAATTATCCATATCTAATTAATTTTGATGATCTGTACATAGTGTGACATACATAAGAAAGTTTGAAGGAGATCATATGCTAATCACCAGTAGTTGTGAAATGTTATTTATTTCAGACTTAAGTTGTAACATTGCATTGGTAGGCTTTAAGATTGATATGTAAGTAATCTTTGAACAATGTGTGTTAAAGAAAGGTGTTTGTGAATGAATAATTATTTCTAAATATTTTGTCATTAAAATTTTTTTGTTGGAGTTTCGTTGTTTCATTATATCTGAACTAGCATGATAATATGGGCATCCTCAGGTAAGAATCTACATCATTATATTTCATTTACACAGCATCCCTAGCATCTTTAGTGGCTCCCAACGTTTGGGCAGCATGCTAAAATTCACAGCATATATATATATATATATATATATATATATATATATATATATATATATGCATATAGTGTTATGAAAGTCTTGGTTGTTTACATAGATATAAAAATTTCTACACCTAAATTCTAAGTTAATATTTTAAGATGGCTACTAATAGGTTTTTTTTTTCAGAAGGAAATGTTCTACCCTTTATATAGCTTCTATTGTCAAAATATTCCAAGATCAGAACAAGTTCGGGAGACCTTAATTGATTCAAATATGTTTTTTCTAACATGCCAACGTAAATTGGGCCATAAGTTACCATTAGCTGCCTACCTTTTAAAACCAGTTCAAAGGATAACCAAGTATCAGTTACTTCTAAAAGATTTATTACAATATTCAGATGAAAAAGAAAGTTGTAGAGAATTACAACAAGCATTAGATTGTATGCTTAAAGTACTAAAATGTGTCAATGACAGTATGCATCAGATATCAATCAGTGACTTTCCTACTGATTTATCTCAACAAGGAGATTTACTATTACAAGGTTCATTTTCAGTTTGGGTTGAAATTAAGAAAGATTTAAAATTAAGAATTAAACCTATGCAGAGACATATTTTTTTGTATCAGAAAGCCTTACTATTTTGTAAGCCTAGATCGAAATCTGCTCATAACAAAACTGTATATCAATACAAGCATTACATAAAAATGTCCAAAATTGGTTTAACAGAATCTGTTAAGGGTGATACACGTAAATTTGAATTATGGCTTGAAGGTCGTCAGGAAGTATATACTATTCAGGCTGCAACTGTTGACCAGAAGCAAACATGGGTTAATGCAATTAAAAGAGTGTTATTAAATCAGCTAGAAGAACTAAAAGGGGAAAAAATAAAACAATACTCTTCCATTATGCATAAGTATATATTAATATATTTTGTTATTTACTATTATATTGCTTTCAGGACATTACGTCAAACAACTTCATGGGAAAAACAGAATGTTTCCATTAAGCCTCAATTAAGTAATCACCGTGCGTCAAGCTGTGATGGTGATAACCATGTGCTTTCTATTGGTTTGGATGAAGAACATGTAGATACTATAGCAAATAGCAACTGGTCATCTGATTGCAGCAATAGTGAGGATGAGGATCGCCAAAGTAACACTGCTATTGTGGTAAAGGCATATATATTCATAGGTTTTTATTTGCATATTATTTTTTATTGTGCAGTTTTTTTTGAGAATGGAAGTGTTGTTTGGTGAACATCGTAACTTTGTTCCTTACTAAACTCTCCTTACTTTGTCTCATTGTCTAACTCAAAACGCATGCTAGAAAAATTAAGGTACATTGGACTCTACTTTAACATGCAAATTATAAAGCTATATTGATCATTATATTTTGCATGTTAAAGTAGAATAACACTCAATCTGAACAGTTTTTGAGTTAAAAGAATTTTTATGTATCCTTTATCACATATGTAATACGAACCTTTTTATTACAAATGTTGAATAGGATATGCACAATTAAATCAGAAATATAAATATAATGCACTATCGAGTTTTGGATTGTTAAGTCCCGTATGAATAGATATAATAGAATCCTTATGTATGTGTGTATACTACATATGTGTGACACTATAACTGCCCCACTAGTTAAATTCTGTGCCGTGAGCTATTTATTTGTGTAAAATGGATGAGTAGGGATATTGAACAGTTCTAAGTTACTAATTCCACTTCAAAAATTACTTTTTGTCTTATTGACATATGTTAATATACTTACATTTATATAATATTACATGTTAAAAGTGTTTTGTGTGCGTTATTTGACACACTTGCTTCTTCTAATCGAATGTTGCAATGCAGGAATTTTGATTGTTCATAAGAATTCTACTAATAACTGCAAAATAATTATAAACTACAAGTTATACATATGATTGTAGTTACAACATGCTTGTCTAGCATCTGTAATTCAAAACTAAAATTGTAAGAATAGAATAAATTATAATGCAATTTAAAACCCAATAATGCACAGTATTAGTTGTTAAAAATTAATAGTAAGCGTCACCTAAATAGATCCACATTTTACATTTGGATAGGAAAATAATTAATTACAGCAGCTACTGCATTTTTCCTGCATGTATGCGAAAGGTGCAAGGTAATTAAATAACTAGGATTACAAAAATTGCAAATCAAAAACTTAAGGAATTTGCAGTATAACAATTTTCCATAGACCACTTGTTAATGCATCCACGTATACTTTTTAGTATACATTACTGTATCTGACATTGCTGCCACATTCACTTTATTAGTACTAACATACTATTACTCTTAAATTAAAGCTTCATTATGAAATGATGTGTAAGGTGTTAATTACTAAGATAATTTAATACCTCTGGCATCGTTGGTTAAACAAGCTTGTTGTGGAAACACGGCACATGGCCATTGATGTACCGGCGGCGAACAGTAACAGACGTGTCATTGAAATTACTGACATGCATAATTAATAAAGCCTCTTGTAATTCTAAATAGTAATAATATATAAATATATGCATTAAGTACCTAATGTACTCTAGTTTTATTTAACACATTTAACAGACAACACATGGTGTCAGGTGTAAGAAAGTAAAAAACTAAAAAGTTAGGTTATACACGTGGAAGTAATCAGAAAAGCCTTTGAACTAATAATGGAATTTAATCTACCGTCAAGTTTACAAATGGAAAGTGTTAATAATTGGGAGAAATGGAAACAAAAATTTCAAATTTATTTGAAAGCATCTAAGAAAATAACGGAAACGGAAGATGTAAAAATAGCTGTTTTATTAAATGCGATAGGTGATGAAGGTCTGGACATTTATAACACATTCAGCCCGCAACAAATTGCAACTCTAGATAAGGTACTAGCAGCATATGATGAGCACTTTGTTCCTAAGATAAATCATACCTTAGAATCATATAAGTTTAATAACTTAATGCAGAAAGAAGGGCAAAGTATCGATAGTTTTTGTACCGAATTAAAGGAGCAAGCACAAATGTGTAATTTTGTGTGCTCTAAGGAATCATGTGGCTCAAGTTATGAACAGCGTATGATTAAAGACAGGCTTATAATTGGTGTGTATGACAAACAAATACAGCAACGTTTAATTCGCAAACCAAATCTTGATACAACGAAAGTTCTAGAGTATTGTACATCAATCGAATTAAGCAAACAGCATTTGGAAGTTTTAAATCCAAAGAACCAAATTAACGTTGTACAACGACCAGCTTGTTCAGAGAGACAATCTTGTAGCAGATGTGACTCTATTCATCAGGCAGGTAAATGTCCAGCATATAACAAAACGTGTGCAAAGTGTCAATGCAGAAATCATTTTGCAAAAGTGTGTAAAAGTAAAACTACAAAACAGTATCGAAACACATACTACAGAAGCAAATGCAGTTGGCACCAGAGAAGATAATGCTGAAGAACAAGATACGGATGTACTGTTTATAAATGAATTTTCAAATAAAAAACGCATGGGTTGAAGAATTCCTTGTAGAACAACAAAGCATCACATTTAAGGTGGGCACTGGAGCAGATACAAGTATCTTACCAAATAATTATTTTAGGAAAAGCATTACAAAGTAAGCTTAGAAATACAAAGGTAACTTTAGTCACATATGGAGGTTTTAAAATAAAACCTATAGGCGAGATTAATTTATTATGTAGATGTAATCAAAATGAAAAATATGTTACATTAACGTTGTAGGCTTTGATTCTCAGCAATTAGGTTTGAAGGAATGTATTGATTTTGGTTTAATCACTAGGATTAACATTCTAAATAATATGGTTACATTACCAAAAAGTAAATTGGAAATACAAGAAAAATACTCGCCGACATTTGAAGGTTTAGGTAAAATACCAGGTATATGTAAAATAGAATTAAATGAAAATGCAAAACCAGCAATTCAGCGTTAAAGAAAGATGCCATTATCTTTGCTAGACAAATTAAAAGAATCATTGAATAAACTTGAGCAAATACAAGTTATACAAAAAGTAAACTACCCTACGGAATGGGTTAATAGTTTAATAATAGTCGAAAAACCTGATAAATCATTGTGCTTGTGTATTGATCCAAAACCACTTAATAAATATATTAAGAGGGAAATTTACATGATTCCGACAAGTAGGGATATAATTAGTAACTTAACTGGAAAAAAGGTATTTACCGTTATCGATATGAAAGAGGGATACTGGCAAATCCAACTTGATGAAAACAGCTCTGATTTATGCACGTTTAATACTCCAATAGAAGATATAGGTTTAAAAGACTTCCATTTGGCATTTCATCAGCACCGGAAATATTTCAAAAGAAAAATTGTGAGCTATTTGGGGTATTCCAAATGTTGATATATATTTTGATGATCTTATCATTTCGGACCGAACTGAATTAGAGCATGATATAGCATTAAACAAAGTGTTTTAAAAGGCAGTAGAAAATAATGTAAAATTTAATCTTAAAAAGTTTTAATATAAACTAAATGAAGTGGTTTTTATGGGGCAGATTATTTCAGAACATGGTGTTAAACCCTGTCCTGAGAATGTGAAGGCAGTAGTTTCAATGAATTCGCCAGATAATAAACTAAGTTTAATGAGAATACTGGGAATGGCAAAATTCTTTTCAAAGTTTATACCTAATTTGTCCCAAATAACTTCATCAATGAGAGAACTAACAAAAATTAATACAAAATTTGAATGTAGTGAGGAGCACGATCGAGAACTAAATCATTTAAAATCGTGTATCACTCGTTCTCCCACTTTATAAATTTATGACCCTACAAAGAACATTATAATACAATGTGATGATGCATCAAGTGAAGACTTAGGGTGCGTGTTATTGCAGTATGATAGACCCATCTCATTTGCATCATGTTCGTTATCGGTTAGTGAAAAAAGGTATGCACAGATTGAAAAAGAGTTACTCGCAATCGTGTTTGCGTGTGAAAAGTTTCATTACTTTATATATGGTCATAATATTCTGGTTCAATCAGACCACAAGCTCTTAATACCAATATTTTTCAAAAATCTAGAAGCTGTCACAGCCCGTTTGCAACGGATGTTACTGAAATTGTTGAAGTACAATCTTTGTATTGTATGTTTGCCAGGAAAGGAAATGTATGTGGCTGATGCGCTGTCTAGATCGTACATTGACACAAAATCAGTAGATGACCCTGAAATGGAATACATAATACACTCACTGTCAAATAATATTCCTATGACTGAAGAAAAAAAGAAAATATTTATTCGAGCAATTGATAATGATACAATTTTATCACAGGTAAAACAATTTTGTAATACGTCCTGGCCGAAGTCAGATAAAACTCTTGAAACAGAATTGAAACTGTTCTACAAACTAAAAGATAATATTTATGTATCAAATAATTTATTATTTTTAAACGAAAAGATTATTGTTCCTAAATCATTAAAAAATCAGAAATGCTCTTGAAAATCCACAAAGCACATTTTGGAATGAACAAATGTAAACTAAGGGCCAGACAAATATTTTGGCCACGAATGTCGGTCGATATAGAAAAGTTAGTAGAAAACTGCGAACTTTGTCAAAAATATCAAAAAAGCAATCAAAAAGAACCATTAATTAATCACGAAGTTCCATCTCGCCCATGGCAATATTTATTTACAGATTTATGAGAATACAAAAATAAAAATTATGTAGTACTTGTAGATCAATACTCTAACTGCATAGAAGCCACAGAAATTCGTGATAAAACAGCAGAATCTGTAATAAAATTCCTTAAAAATTGTTTTTCTCGATTTGGTGTTCCAGATATATTGTATGCAGATAACGTCCCTTATAATAGTTTGAAGTTCAAAGAATTTTCAGACAAGTGGAATTTTAAAATAAGATTTTCAAGCTAACATTACCATCAGTCAAATGGTCCAGCAGAAAAATATGTAGGAATCTTTAAAAACAAGTTAAAGAAAATGACCCCTAATTCTGATTTAGAAGTATATTTAATGGAATATAGAAATACACCTTTAATTGATATGAATTACTCACCAACTCAACTTTTACTAAACAGAATCCTGAAAAAAAAAATACCTATATCTGAAAAATGCCTTGAACTTACAAATGTCGATCCTAAATTGATTAGTAAAAATATAGCTGAAAAACAAAGAAAACAAAAATTTTATTATGATAGAAATGTTAAAGAACTTTGTAAATTTAGCATAAACCAAAATATCTTATTACAAAAAAATAATAGGTGTGTAAAAGGTAAAATAGTTGATACTGTTAATGATAGATCTTATATGGTTAGGGATGAATATGGTAATATTTATAGGCGAAACAGAAGATTTTTAAATCTAGCTAAGACTGGCTGTGATAATCAATTTCTATATGAAGACATTGACATATTTGGTCCCTTTCAGAATATACCCAAGGTAACAAATGTAAATTCTGAAAGGTCAATTAGAGTAAAAAGAGTTCCGGATCATTTAAAAGACTATGTTGTAGACGTAGTGTATGATTTTGGCTCGCTAGAATAAAAGAGAAGGTGTAAGGTGTTAATTACTAAGATAATTTAATACGTCTGGCATCGCTGGGTTAAACAAGGTTGTTGTGGAAACACGGCACATGGGCATTGATGTACCGGCGGCGAACAGTAACAGATGTGTCATTGAAATTACGGACATGCATAATTAATAAAGCCTCTTGTAATTCTAAATATTAATAATATATAAATATATGCATTCAGTATCTATTGTACTCTAGTTTTATTTAACACAGTGCTCAGACAACACATGATGTGCATTTGTATTCAATTCTCTCATACAAAAATGCATAAATAACTTAGTTTTGAGAACAAACTGATTAGCTGCTAAATTTTCTCATAGCAAAAGAAGACTTTTAGTATTATATCCAGTACCAAAAGGTTTGGGTTAAACATTTGAAATACAAACAAATTATGTTTTTATTTTTTACAGTTACTTATTACTGTAACAAATCTAGACCCAATTCTTCACCTGTGCAAATATAAAACCTTTGGTTTCTTTGAACTGCCATTCTATATTAATCCATGATAGTGAATTAACAGTTAATGCATACTTGTAAAATATGGATGAAGTACATTACTATGTGGGGCATAGAGAAATCTGTTGACATTTAGGCTTGGGTACCCTGAGTATTGCATTTAAGTGACCATTAATGGTTCTTCAATTCTTATTTTGGCTATAGCAAATAGGCAACCATCTTCTCAATATTGTGATGAATTACTGTGAGGTAGCTTAACGTTTATTTTAACTCTTGTTTTGAAACTCAAAAGCTTACTTGTGTTTTTATTCAGAAAAATTAGAACAACTACACTAAGTATGTGTAATACTAAAAAGTAGGCACTCATTTAAACATTTTTCTATTGTACAATATTACTCAAAATATGGACAAGTTTTAATAAATGTTGTTGAACTACAAATTTCAAGCCACTGCTTATTTATTGGACAAAACAAAGTAACATTTAGTTTGATTTTGTATATTTTTACAGCATCAACTAGAGATTAAGGTAATTATAGTTTAAACACTTCATTTACATTTTTTTCTATTTAGTGTAACAGTTAGCTATGGTTAGTTAAGTTTTAAAAATGTGTATTGTACAGGTATTAATAATGGTCATGCACTATTTATATTCAAACATTAATACTATCTACCATTATTCTTTTGGAAATTGAACATACAAGTAAAAAACAAAATATTGTACTACATAACTCAAGTCTATTATCTTTGTCTATTAACATGTTCAGCTTTTTTTTGCAATATTTGAGTACAATTACTGTACCTTAATATTAAACTAACTTTGTTTTTAAATTTTTTTACCTCATTAATATTTACATTCAAGTAGGTACTTAGGAATGTGTACAATTTTAAGCAAAAACTTTTTGCTTCATGTAGTTATTAAATTATAATTATGTTAGAAAAACCAGTTCTAATAGAAGAATAACAACAGTATTCCTTGATTTGCACAAAACCTAATAGGAGAAAGACTCTGCTATTAAAAATTTTATATACATTTTTCTTGATTTAGATATATCAAAATTTGTAATTGCGTATTAAACTCAAAGAAGAAGCACACACTATGTGTATAATTTTGGATGAAATCATTATTTTGTTTCATTGTATATTTGCATTTTCTGATTAAGGTCAAAGCAAACTATTTTGTTTTATAACACACCCATGTAAATATTAGACGTGTTCAATTATTTATGTAAAAAATTTAATGTATCGACTTGGAAAACAGCATACATGAGTTTTTCCGCCTAACCGGCAGTTGCATTTTGCAATTCAAAGTTAACAGTTATTATGAAAAATTCATTATTAAAAGTTGTCATTCAAAACTTTTGAAAGTTATAAAACATTGCTAGTGTTTCAGAACATTGAACAGTTGTTTTTATTTAAAGTAATTCTTGAAATTTTCACTATTGTGCAAACATTAAAGTGCTATAATATACAATGGAAAAAGTAGCTTTAATTTACTGGTCCTCACAAAATGAAGGTCGTTTATCGTTGCATTTAGACACGGCGTGCCCATCGTAGGATAGTGGAGGTAACAAACATTCATTATTATTTATATATTAAATAGTCCACTACTTTACGGAAATTTATTGTCTTCATTATTATCACTGAACATAATGGTCCTTATGAGATAATCGGACATTAAAGGATCAGCTGTCACTTGGAATTTCTACGAAAATAAATAAAAATAGCATAGCGTGTTTTGCACGATAATATAGTCGAAGTGGTTATTCGCAATTAAATACCTCGTTTTACATGTATTTGAAAGCAAAGTTAAATCTAAAGTTTACGTTGTTGTTGTATTAGTTCGCGAACAAAGAGTATCCGTTTGATACAGCTGTTGATCACAAAACAAACAGTTTATTTGAATACAAATCAAAATTCATTGAATTTATATATTTATACTAGAATAATATGTTGTGTTTACAATGGAAAAACAATCCATATATCAGAGTTTGTTTTACAAACGGCAAACTCAAATCAAAGAAAATAACTAAAATTCATAAGTGTGCTTTAGAAGCCGAGATAGACGTCACTAAATTGGAAGATTTTATTGTGAGTTTTGCTGTGTTAGAAACGGGCTACAAGGCTTATGAAATTTTATCGAATGAAAATATAGACAGCATGTTTAATCATGATTCAAAAAGCGAAGCTGTGTTAAAACAGGATATTGCTCGCGAAAAAGAAATATGTCAGAAGATTGATGATTTATATTGGGACATACTTAAAAGGCATTCTAAATTGTGCGGGAATCACGCTAAAGGTAGTAATAATTCAATAGGTAGTTTTAGTGAAGTCAAATTGCCCCCTTACCGTTGCATAATTATTCAGGCAATTTTTTTTTTTTACGAAATGGGTTTCATTATTTGTTTGAGTGAAAAATTCACTTTAATAAAAGTTTACCTGATACGCAAAATTCTATCACTTGAAGGAATGTATTTCAGGCTCGCTTCTTGATTTAATTGAGGGTATATCCCTGTCAGGTTCCACATATCCTCTCGCTTTTAAGCAACTTTGTAACAAGCATGATAATAAACGTAGTCTCGTCATTATACATTGTCACGCTATTTTGGATTTACCCATAAATATTCAAAATAACTCAACTTCTCTTTATCATCTTTTACCAAATTTTGACAATTTAAAAGGGTTTATTACTAATCCTTGCAACGGCTTGGAATCTGTAGAACTGATTTCACTAAAAAAATCTAATAATAATTTAAGTAACTCCAGCGTACCACTGAAGGGTTCTTATAAACAATCATTTGTAATTGGGAAAACGTTTCCCGGCAATATGCCAAGTTGTCGCATTTACAAAGCGGATCACGTTTTGATAAAATGTCAAATCTTTTTTGAAAAAGATGCATAACAATGGTGTGATTAGTAGTAGATAGTAGATTAGTAGTAGCCAGCTTCTCCATTAATGAGGTAGCACCCCAACCTTCTGCCATTAATGCAGAAAATGTTGTTTGTTTTGTAGCAGAAAATTTGTCAATATTATTGTCAATGGCGATAGTTTATGCTTTGGATTCTTGTGAAAATTTTTAGCCTGTTAAGGCGCTGCTAGATGCTAGGTCTCAAGTGCAAATGTTTTACCAGATTAGGTTTGCATCCCAATCCATTTGGTTCTGCAGTGACCAGTATATACCCAAATTCTTCTATAATGTTCCAAGGAATTGCGAATTGTATCATAAAGCCCACTTATTCTGCTGAACGAATTTGAACCAATTTTGGAAGTAAATGTAGAAGTTTTGTCCACTTTTGTTTCTACGTTTGTTGGTACGTCTGCATGGACTCATTTATTTCATCTGCACTTAGCGGACCCCCAACTTTAATGTGCATGATTCTTTGCAACTAAGGTGAACCTACAGCACTTGATACAATTTTTGGTTGGGTTTGATACATCGAATTAACGTTCCTCCATCATCAGTTATTACGTTGGTTATTTCGCCAGAGCCCTTTGATTTCAAAAGTTATTGGGAGGTCGAACATGTTCTAGAAACGAATAATCTTTTTCCTGAGGATGTTTGCTGCTAGGAAAAATTTGTTTAAAGTAGTACCCTTCTTTTCGACGGATGGTACGAAGTCGCCTTACCACTTAATGATCCAGAGCAGTTCTAACAGAGAGATACAGTATGAAAATTAACAAAAATAAAACCGAAATACCAATATGTAAAGGAGGGGTAAATAAGTCAAAAGTCAGAATTCAAATAGGAAACAAGAACTTACAAGAGGTTAAAGATTTCTGCTACCCAGGAAGTCGAATAACACAAGATGGGAAGATTACAAAATATATAAAAAAAGATTAGCATGAGGCCATGCTGCATTTAACAAGAAAAAGCAACTACTATGTTCAAAGACAACAAACTAAGAAACAAGGAAAAGATTGCTGAAAACATGTGTGTGGAGCACAGCACTATACGACTGTGAAACCTGGACAGTAACAGAAGCGGACAGGAAAAAAGGTAGAAGCCTTTGAAATGTGGTGCTACAGACATATGATGAAGTATGGACAGACAAAGTTATGAACAGAGGTTCTCAAAATTGTGGTGGAAGAAAGAAATATGTGGAAAACAGTAAAAAAATAGAAGAGACAGGATGATATAACACATACTAAGGCAAAAGGGAGTAGTGCGTAATATATTACAAGCAGAGAAAGGAAAAAAGGGAGGTAGAGATAGACCTATATTACACTATTTCACACAGATAGTGAAAGACATAGGCTGTGGGAATTTCAGGGAAATGTATATGTTAGCTCAGAATAGAAAATAATGGAGGTACACATCCAACCAGTTCTAGGACTGAAGACCTATTGATGATGATGAGGGTATCATGATCCCGGTGATTGAAACATCTAATTCGGAACCAATTTGTTATCTTCCACATCACCATGTAATAAAATAAGAAAGTAGTACTAATAGACTACGAGTAGTGTTATGGTTTCTTTAAAACCTCAAACGAAAATCGTTAAAGGATGTACTTTTGACAGGACCACAACTACAGGCTGACATTTTTACAATTATTATTGAAATTTTGTTTACCAAGATTTGTGGTTATTGGTGACATCGAAGGTGTGTATCTACAAATTTGTATTACTAGGGTTCATCGGAATTACCACAGAATAATTTGGAAATTTATTCCTAATGATCCAATTATGGAATATGCCTTAACTAGTCTTAATTTTGTGCTCTTGTCACCATCATATCTTGCTATGCGCACAATTGCACAACTAGTTAAAGACAGTCTCAAATTTTCCATTAGCTGATCAAGCTCTCAGTTCTTCTATATATGTTGATGATTGCTTGAGGGGTGCAGATATGGTTGAAGAGGCTATGTTGCTGCAGCAGCAATTAATTGTGTTACTGGCCAAATGACAATTTACGATGCGCAAGTGGGCAAGCAATAGTTGTCACTTGTTGCATAATCTTCTCTCTGATGAATGCCCATCAATCAAGTTTAATTCTGAGAAAAATGTTCTATAGGTGCTAGGATTTAAATGGATGCTTGGCCTTGATTGTTTTGCCTTTTACAGTAGGGTAAAAGATACCATATCCACTAAACATACTACTTTGTCATATATTGCCAGAATGTGGGATTCTTTAGAGTTCCTTACCCCGCTCACATTCTTTGCCAAATATATTTTATCCAATATTTATGGACTATTGGAACTCAATGGGATGAATTCCCACCTCAAGAAGTCATTAATAAAATGGCACAATTTGAAGATGAATTTCAATATCTCAATAACTTCAAAATATATTATTTAATAGATATTAACTATGAAGGCATAGAATTGCAACATCACTGATTTTGCGACAGTAGTGAAAAGGGTTATGTTTGTTGTGTTTATCTATGCGTTGTACCTGCGGATGATCATATTTTTGTTTATTTGCTCTGTGGCAAATTAAAAGTTGCTATGCTTAGGAAAATTTCCCTGGTACGTCTTGAATTATGTGGGACGGTTTTATTAAGTAAAACCATAAAGTTTGTTTTGAACACATTTGAAACAAAATTAATATTTAGCAAAATTTATGTGTGGTTTGACTTGGCCATAACACTCGCCTGGATAAAATCTTCACCACACAGGTGGAAGACATTTGTTGCATATAAAGTTAGTTTTGTTCAGGACGTTATTGATTCTGAAAATTGGACTCACGTTCAATCAGTGGACAACCTGGATAATGTAGCCAGCCGTGGTATCTTCCTATTAGGCTTAATTAACCATCCACTTTGATCAAATAGTTTGTCATGGCCGATTCTACCCCAGAATGAATGGCCAACTTCAAATCTTGATCCATGTATGACAGATGGAATTAGAAGCAACTAAACCTGCTAAATTAAATTTCATGTATGTTATGTGTAGGGGTGGGGGGGTGTTTGTGTGGCATGTGTGTGCATGTGAGTGAGTGAACATGTGTGTGTGTGTGTGTGTGGCCGACAGATCAATATTATTAACTTCACTTTCTATAACAATACTAATAAATGGAAACAATTAGAGTGCAATATATATTGTTCTTAAAGACAGAAGCATACACCTTATAAAAAGCTTTAAGTAAGTGTTCTTAGTTACAAATTAAATCACAATGCACTCAGAAAGTTGTGTTTTCTAAAGTAGCTTCTACACTTTGAGATCTATAACCTATCCTGGGTCATTTATGAATGTACTTTATTTTGAATATGATGAAAGTACATGCTTTTCACGTAATGTATGAATTTGCGACCCCTATTATTTTTAGTAACTTTTAGAACAGTAACCTAATCTAGCCTTATTCGCGATCAGATGTTTTTATATCAAACTGTTGAAAATATATGTTTTTCATGCTTATGCTTTCCAACTCATGCCCTAGACCAATGTGTTTAAGTAACTGTTCTCGCTCCAGTTAATATTTGACGCATTATTATTATCATTATTATGGTAATTTAAAAGAAGTTTTTAAATTCTTAAAGGTACAAAACATTAAAGTTGCTGTTTGTTATAGGTATTAATGTAGGTCAGCAGGGTCTGTTACAAATTATGGTATAATGGTATGTCATATAATCAGTTGTGATTTGCCAGTTGTTGATTAGATACCACACACATCTATAACTCTCAAGTTTAAAGTTTTGCATCTAATTTGTGTAAAATGAGTATGTTTATTTTTTGTAAAAATTCCTGACCCTTTTGCAATTTTTTGCATGGGATATTGAAAAACATGTATGCCTGAACAGTTTTCATAATTTTGTAGTCAATATGACCAGTTACCAAAAATTAATTTTGACATTATATATACATGAAATGTAAGTTATTTCCCTTGTTTATGTTAAGTTTTATTTTTATTACAGGACACAAATACAGCTCAAATGAATAGTAGTACAGTGGACAAAGTAGTACAGTTCTTTGTAGGTAATACTAGAAGTGCAACCACATTCTATGTTTCAAATTACTAACCCACTGTTCAGTTTCCTAGATTAACTAGTAAGTTAACTTTTTGTTTTATTGCTTTTTGGAACTTTTAATTTTATTTACTGTCAAATCAATAAGTTTTAGTGATTGTATATAAAATATTATATATATATATATATATATATAATAAAAGACAGGTTATTTGCAGTCCGCAATAAGAAATTGTGTAGAGCAATATATAAAATAAGATGTATCTGTAAACAAACTCTATGAAAATAATAGAGTCTATTGACGAATACAAATCGGGCTGGTAGTTATATAGTTATATAGTTATGGCTATATAACTACCAGCCCGATTTGTATTCGTCAATAGACTCTATTATTTCATAGAGTTTGTTTACAGATACATTTATTTATATATATATATATATATATATATATATATATGCAATAAAGGGTTATTGCATTTATTATAATTAAATCCTTGGTCGTTATCTACGCCAAAATTATATATATATATATATATATATATATATATATATATATATATATAATAAAAGTTGTTAGTTATTTTTGGGATATTATTTGTTAAAAACATACAAAGTTACTTGACCATTTGTTTTAATAATTGACGTTTCAGTTGATCTTTCCAACCTTAATCATAATTCTGGAACATGCCACATGTAAACAGTCAATTACATATAAATTGCATACATACTTAAAACTTGATCTTGTCTGGTATCATAAAATAGTCCAAACATGGAGCACTTTAAATATAACAAACACAAATTTACATATTAAAAATTTAAAATAACATGGTACGAGCACATTGTAATGCAGTTGTTATATTACTAATCAAGTCGTTATGATTAAAAATAAAAGAACAAACTCAGCATGTCGTCAACAAATTGCATTAATAATTCTAGGTGAGTGTTTAAACCAATAGATAGCAAATTAGTGATCTAATCGCATTAAGGTGGTGTTTATATGTTGTTGAGAAATAATATAGAAATATGTAAAGTCATTCACTTACTACTAAACTGTGTTGAGAGGATTGTAGCTGTATAAGTAAGAATAAACTATGTTAAAGTTCTTAATATCCTGTTTGCTGTTAATACAATTTTCTTCTTTTTGTATGTGATACGATTCTAGAAAAAGCCTTTCTCGGTAATTGTCTTCTTTTTCTAAGATTTTAAATGTTTCATAATTTGGAGTGTGTTTAGTTTCAGAAACATGATAACCGTCACTGATCCTTTATCTGCTTTTAATACCATTATATTTGTATTATCTTTTAAGAATTTATTTACTCAGCATAAAAGCGATGTGAAGTTAAAAAAGAATAACTCTGCGTTAGCTATTCATGTTTCTGAAACTAAACACACTCCAAATTATGATACATTTAAAATCTTAGAAAAAAAAGACAATTACCGAAAAAGGCTTTTTCTAGAATCGTATCACATACAAAAAGAAGAAAATTGTATTAACAGCAAACAGGATATTAAGAACCTTAACATAGTTTATTCTTACTTATACAGCTACAATCCTCTCAACACAGTTTAGTAGTAAGTGAATGACTTTACATATTTCTATATTATTCCTCAACAACATATAAACACCGCCTTAATGCGATTAGATCACTAATTTGCTATCTATTGGTTTAAACACTCACCTAGAATTATTAATGCAATTTGTTGACGACATGCTGAGTTTGTTCTTTTATTTTTAATCATAACGACTTGATTAGTAATATAACAACTGCATTATAATGTGCTCGTACCATGTTATTTTAAATTTTTAATATGTAAATTTGTGTTTGTTATATTTAAATGTGCTCCATGTTTGGACTATTTTATGATACTAGACAAGATCAAGTTTTAAGTATGTATGCAATTTATATGTAATTGACTGTTTACATGTGGCATGTTTCAGAATTACGATTAAGGTTGCAAAGATCAACTGAAACGTCAATTATTAAAACAAATGATCAAGTAACTTTGTATGTTTTTAACAAATAATATCCCAAAAATAACTAACAACCTTTTATTATATTATTACTTGTTACTGAAGTGTGTGTTTATATATATATATATATATATATATATATATATATATATATATATATATATTAAGATGGTTCTTATTTTTCAACCTCTTAATTTGCACTTCCTCAATTTTGTTTCTCTTTGTAACAAACCAAAATCATCAAAATTTGAAATCGATCGAATAATATTAATACATGCCGCATCGAGCTTAAGATTTCGAAAATTTGTACAAATTTGCCATTTTTTAAAATTAATTTCTACTGCATGTACTCTTTCAAAGCTATTTCTAACTTCTTTTTATTGCTACAGTGTAACAAGTAGTAACATATTCAATTCATAAAACGCTGACAATACAATGATAACAATTATAGTCAAAGGTGCACCGATTGTGAAGTATATTGAATAACGGGTACATATTTTTAAGGACTGCTGAGTGTTGACAGGTTAACTTTCATTAACAAATAGGTATCTATAAAGATAAATTCTTTAAAGCTTAAACTGCTTAAGTTACTATTGTGGATAAATGTGGCATTAGTAATGATTACGCTTAAAGGACGTGTTTGTTGAACCTATTATTCAGCGATATTTTAATGTAATTTTTTGCGTTTGCTTCTTAGAATCTTTTTTACCTCCTTAATGCAGTTTAGTCCTAAGACTCAATGCGTGAAGACGTGCATAACCCGTACGTAAAGTGTATAAATACAATACTCTAAGAAAATTCCGCCATAAAAAATATTTCTTGTTGGTACGATAAACAATCAAATTAGGGGTAGTAAATTACCCTCAAAAGGAGACGTTATAAGTCTAATGTATTATAATTTGCGATTTGTGAAGTTGACGATGCCAGAAAGCATCTCCTTTGATTTGATATTGATGAAGATTTGGTGTTTTGAAACAAAACGCGAATTCTTACTGGAGATTGCAGCCATTGTTTAAAGCAGCCGAAAAGAATGTACACCGGGCTCATCAAGAATTAAAAAGCGAGGAACGAAGTACTAACACCCTGACTTCAGCAGCTCTGGATAAGTGCAAAATAAGCGACTGTTTGCTGCTCACTTGTTGACAGCTTACATAGAGGCAATTTCTATAAATCTTCAAAAATTTGTTTTAAATCGAACTTCTATCAGAAAAACTCGATATCGTTTCCCAAAACATCAGCGTTGAATATAAAATCAAAATTAGAACAAAAATTGAGCCGATATATTTTATTTTTATATGCAGACATCATATTTATGAGATAATTCTACAAGGAGTATTCACAGCAGCAAAGTTTGCTCCTTCATTGGGACAGGAAATAGCATTATTTAAAAGGTTCGAGCATGAATGGATATAGATTAACCAAACGAAGTTTTCAACGAGGACAACCTATCTGGACGTCCATGTACTATTAAATGATTCAAAAGATCATATATTACTTTTCGCGGACAGCAAGATTTGGGACGTCTTTCCTAGATATGACTACAGGGAGCTTTTACACCTCATTGTAATATTTTTAGGGGGAATCCTTGCACGAGGAATCAAGTTTCAACACCCAGGGTGCATACCATTTATCTATACTGATGGCAAAGGGAATTTATTTTCTAAAAGTATGACTTTTTAGAAATCAATTTAAATTGCGAATGAGCAAACAGCACAAAAAAACATTGCTGTTTCATTGTAAACTGCTATTTTTAAGTATGGTTTTCTACGTCGAACGCAATAGAGGCTCCATTGAATGATATTATTCTTATAAGAAGACTGAACTTCTACACAACCCACGACAAGGAGAGAGCTAATGCGGCATTAACAAAGTTTACAAACCATTTATAGTACCTTAACAACGAATGTGTAGTGTTTTTGCTATTTGATGATCGATTGGACTTGGAGAAGAAACAAAAAATGGCTAAAATAATTATGCAAAAAACAATAAGAAAAGAAGGATAGAGTAACATAAGAAAACAGAGAAGAAGAAGTAAGAAAAAGAATACATTTAAAACTGGAAGATGTTCCAAGTTTCCTTTCTATACCTTCCTACAGAATTAGTTTCAATCAATTTATTAAAACTGTTTGAAAGATTTGCATTGTCTACTGAATTTCAATTAATCGATCCTGTTTACTGGAAGGAACACCAGAAATACAGAGATGGAAAGCAAATAGTAGAGTTACTAAAAGTAGTAAATGATACCATAGAACGTGGAGTGAAACTTATGGAAGAATTCAACCAATAAAATTACAAAAATAAGGAACAGAAACAATTCCTACTACAAGTACATCAAATATAATACTTTTTCTTAAATACTTTTAACAACTTAGATAATAAAATGTAATATACTTTATATTTAATTCTTAACTGAATTATTTTCCCAGACAGTACACTATTATCACCGCAAGTATCCTGGATACAGCTTCGAAATTCTAATACCCTTTTTTAATTACCTTAACCTAATTTTCTACCTCAATTCTAATATTTACATAAAATAAAAATTAAACAAACATATGTCTAGTGAACTGTTTTCAGTCCTGTGGTTTCCTAACATTAAATCTTTGGTATCAAAATAATCATAAAGGCAATACTTATGTATTTCCCACAAGTAACTCTTGATAAGTCCATACAAAAAGAAATGGCAACGATAAATTACAGCATTAAAGAAAGAAACCATCTACAAGTCAAAATGCATTTTGCCATACCTATAAAAAAATTATTAGAACAAAACGTCACACTTAAATCATAGTGTACTCTAAATTTTATATAGATAGAAAACTGTATTTTATAATTAATACCCAAACAAGAAAAGCTGTTTTTCACTAGCATATTTCGACAGTTTAACCAAAGCCAGTTTCATTTCAACATCGTAACACCTGTACTTGTGTGATGAGTAACCTGAAAAACTTAACAAATTATCAGATCTAATTCTTCTGCTTGGCATGACGTATTGTTGCGGCGCAACAGCTGGTTGTAACCGACATTTATTGGATCACATGGCACACCATACCGAATTCTTTTCCTGGAAAACCAAGTGAATCAAATTCAGAAGTAAGGATGAACAGAGTAACTCTTCACTTTCCTTGACCAATAGCTAGTAGTAAATCATCATCTGTCCTAGGATATATGTCTATACATGTTACATAGTGATGGATTGAATTAGTTGAAAGTAAATTAATACCAATTGCAGTAGATAATTTAGTTGTTGAAAAAATTCCATCTCTCAAAGGAACAACTTTGTACAAACTAATTTCAGAACTCCATGTTATAAATTCATTAGCGGTAGGAGCCCACTGAATGCCTAATCTTGCACACAGTTGCATATTTTTCCAGCACTTGTTTATCTGCGGCTACCGATAAAGTTAGGTAGATCCGACACAAAATTTATTCAACTTGACTACTAGAACGTAATACTTCTATTTTATCACAAAGTCCATGTTAAATATATCAGTGAATCTCCATAGGAATATCTTGTAATTCAAACTGTTAAGAAGTAATAAAATGGATTTAAAATAATAGTTTGACAACAAATACTCGAATATCCCACATTAAAAAACTCAAAGCTAACTACCATTGATAACGGGAAACCCAATTGATAATTTCTATTTCATTGCAATGTATGTTATTTTTCAAGAAACATAGATAAATAAAGAAACCGGCAAATTCGAATTGAATCAAACTCGCTAATCACATATGTAGAACATCCATTTTATATAAAACTTGTGGTAATACTTTTAAATAATTCGAGCATATCATTTCAGAAAGCAAAGGTTACTGATAACCAAATACATTTTCAATGCTATATCGAAAATAGAGATAGATTGGGATACTTTAAATTATACTAAATATACTAATAAAATTCTACAGGGTGATGAATAAGTACTCTTTTCAATTTAGCAAGTAGTCGAAATTGCTAATAAAAATTCACAAATGACCATGAATACAGTAAGGAATATGAAATTTAATTACATAAGAATGGAAATATTTACCGACAGGGATGACACGACACATAACAAAACTTTTATTTTTTTATAACGATTTTTATCAAGGTAAATTGCAATTTTTGTTAAGGTTATATATTTTTAGATTAAGGTGAATAAGTTCTATTTATTTTCAGTCATCTATTTTTAGATTTTGACGTGATTACCACTCAACCAGTGTAATTATTGTTCAAGTCAACTATTTTTTAGAGTGAAGGTGAATGACCTCCATTTCTGTAAGTGATTTATTTTCAATCAAGGAAAACACCTCAAATTTTTTTAAAATTACATATATTCTTAGTTTGTAGAATCTTATGTACTAGCCATGACGAGTAGATTCAATATAGGTAAAGGAGTGCTTTTTGGGGTCAACAACATATTCATCATCATTTTGTTTTCGACCTTACATAAAGTCGGTTTGACGCAGCTCTAACTTCTTTTCCATTCTGTGCTAATCTAAAAAGCTCTACATACCCTTCACAACCTAAATTTCTAATAATTTGACTAATATAGTTTGGTCTAGGTCTTCCTATATCCTTCTATCTTTTTCCTATCCACCTGGCTCTACATAGATATTAGCAACCTGATGGTTGTTAAAGAACTCTAACATATTATAAAGGTTATAATTTGTTGCATTGCTAATAATTCGTCTACAGATTCAGTCTAGTAATATTAAATGTCATGTTCATGAAACCATGGATTTTAATTAGCTTAAGTAAAAAGCATATCATAAGCCAGTCCTTAACCATAAATACAAATTGCAAATGATTGATATTTTAAAGATAAAATATGGCAAACATACTTTGTAGGAAACAGATAACTTTAGGTGCAAATTACTTTTACGTTATTTATCGAGTAGTTTAAGAATTAAAATTTTTAGTCAATATATATGGAGATTAAAATAATTAATACTCCTTTACCACAAAAAAATATTTTTATAGACTATATACGTATTTCAACCACTATGTAGTCATCATCAGTAGTAGACTTAAAAAATAAAAAGCATTAAAAAATTAAAAACTATTCAGGAAACCCTTCAGAGGATATTCTCCTCACCTCGTAAGCTGAAGTGATCCTTCCCAACAAACAATTTACTAAGCCGGTGAGGAGAATATCCTCAGGTGTTCAAAACAAATTTAGTAAATTGTTTGTTGCGAAGGATCACTTTATCCTACGTGGTGAGGAGAATATTCTCAGAAGGGTTTCCTAAACAACTTTTAATTTTTTAATGCTTTTGATTTTTTTACTACTGATGATGACCACATAGTGGTCAATATATGTACTTAGTCTATAAAAATATTTTCTTGTGGTAAGGGGGTATTAATTATTAATTATCTATTATTATTAATATATGGAGCTATTAACATTTGTTTATGTTCTCAATGTACTAGTTTAGCTTAAAACTTTTTCAGATGAGTAAGTATTTCATATACTTGAAATATTATTATACTTGTATAAGGTGCACTATTGTCAGCAAGTTCTTCAAGCATAGTGAATTGATCGTTATTAAGCACTTGATGGATATCAAATTGCGGGGGGAGGTGGTTATTAGAACGTTTTAAACTTGAGTGCAACGAATGTACCATTTGAGTAACTACTTGATGAGGTAAAATTATTTTTTTGTGTTATGATTTGTTTAAATTGAGCAACACATACTACCCAATACCTAAAACAAGCAATAGTTGAAAATCATTTGGAACGAACAAAATCTATATTATTTAAAATGGGTTTTCATGTTTCAATGGAGGTGTTTAAATGATACATCTTTTACTGTAGTGGATATGTTTTTCAATCACGAGATTGTATATCATCAATGCCTTTTTTGACTTTATAGTTTTATGCAACTCCAAGTTGGAACTAAACCTTTGCAAAGTTCACATTGTATAGGACAAGCATGATTACAGTTACAGTTTGGATGATGTGAACTATATTCAAGCATTGTTCACAAACAGTTGTATTTTTAATTGAAATGAATTTCCTACAATTAACGTACTGTAAAATTATAAAAATATATCGACAACGTAATTACAGAAAGTGTATGAAATCCTTGAAAAGCTTTGGAAAAAATATATTTTAACTTTATAAATCTAGACCACATAAATCAGTGTAAATCTGGCTTTAAAAAAACTTTGTTACTGGAAAATGCAAATAAACGATCAGAATAAAAGGAAGGTTTACATAGTAAAAAAATGATTTTCATTTAATATGGTAGATTATAAAAAGTATACTCACTCACGAATTAGTTATTGTAATTTATTAATAACATTCACATCACATGTGTTTGTTATTTTAATATAATCCAATAAGTTTGTTACTCATAGTGTTGAAGGCGATACATTCTAAAATATCTTAACAAAACGTGATGATAAACGTTGTTCTATAATTACAACTTTTGTAATAAATTGTAGATTTGTGTATGTGTGTACGTGCACATGAGTGTGGAGGTGTGCATGGGTACATGCATGTGTGCATGCATGTGTGTGTGTATGTGCATGCATGTGTGTGAGAGAGAGAGAGAGAGACAGAGACAGAGAAATGCCCAGTTAAAAGTGTTTAGGGTGCTAGTAATTGTGTTTAAATACCCCACATTAATTGTATTTTGTTTCAAACTAAATGTAATTATTTACAGAGCAGTCTATTGTTAGATCGATTGTAAATGATCAGTATTAAAAAAACCTTTAGTATGAATTAGTAGCTCAAGGTTAAACAATGGTATGTTCAATTGTTATTTTAAGAATAAACACTTTAACCAAACATGAAAAAGAAACTGGGCATAAATTTGAATTCAACTTAATAAAAATTGTAAAAATGAAAAACAAAAAAGAACATTTGCTGACAGGGTAACTACTTATTTTGTTTGAAAAATTAAGAAAACTTGGTATTTATTCTATGCGTGACTTTAGGGTATCACCACTTTTGAATACATCATTTTTTCTTGGTAAAAAACATAGCCTGCTTGAATAGTAATTATATTGGCTACGAAAAACAATCAGAATTACCTTTCATGAGATTTGCCTTTATGATTCCTCAAGGTAAAAATAAACTATTTTTGTTAAAGTTTTTAATGCGGCCTTTGATTTAAAAGTAAATGACCTTTAAATAATCATTTACCTTTTGCTTCTGCTCAAAAAATATGATTGAACAAAAATTATACCCATGCATAATAATAAAGTTATTTACAGCTTTGGCTAGATGCATGCCATTTTGAACTTTTTCACTTTATGTGTGTGCGTGCACATGTGTCTGCATGTGCATGCATGTGCGAGTGAGTGTGCATATGCACATGTGTGCAGACATGCATGCATGCATGCATGCATGTGTACATGTGCGTGCATGTTTGCATGCATGCGTGTGTATATTATAGTTCATAGGATGAAATAATAACTTGGACTTTTTTGCAAAGCCCAAATGATCATTTCAAATTGAGCTAGTAATTGAAGATGGAAAATACAAGGTCCCAGACAGGATTTGAACCTGCATCTTCAGCTTTTGCGGCTGACATATTTACCAATTACACTACCGTGACTGGTAATGAAAATTGGAAAATTTTATAAATCTAAATCATGTATGTCATTATACATCGACTTAACTTTCAATTACTTATGGCATTTTTGTCAATCATATCTGACTGTCAAATTTTTGACTTATATCAGATATAGACAAGAAGCAATGCTCAAAATTACTGCCATAAGCCAACTATTAAATACATACATATACCAGGCAAATTAATTACGCAAGGTAAGTTGATAAATACCAACGTATTATAGTTAATAAGATGAAATAATAACTTAGACTTTTAAACAAATCCCAAATGATCGTTTTAAATCGAGCTAGTAACTGAATGATGGAAAATACAAAGTTCCAGACAGGATCTGAACCTGCATCTTCAGCTTTTGCGGCTGACGTATTTACCAATTACACTATCGGGACTGGTAATAAAAATTGGAAAATTTTACAAATCTAAATCGTGCGTCACCATACACCAACCTGTTATTTTATACGTTAGTATTTATCAACTTACCTTGTGTAATTAATTTACCATATATACGTATATACATATATATATATATATATATATATATATATATATATATATATCACACATGCACACATGCACGCACTCGCACACGCATGCACGCACTTACTTGCACACATGCACATACATGCACACATACGCGCATACACGCACAACCCACGCGCGCGCGCACACATGTCCCTTCCCTCTATATTCGCACACACACTCACACACACACAATAATAATAATAAAATAAAATATTCTTGGGAATAGGTCAATATATTAATCTTTTAAATTTATAACATTATGCGTTTTAGTTTTTAACAAACCATGATCATATGTTTAAAATCTGAACATTTACAATATATAAATAAAATAGTCTAACTTACATAAATAAAAATTGTATATCAACGGTATGTGAAATATCAGTATGATAGAAAATTGAATTGTTATTGCAATATAAAATGAAGATGAGGATTCTATATCATATGCAACATATATATATATATATATATATATATATATTGCTGTGATAAGGGGTTGTTTAGGAGTGTATTGAGTAGTAAGGGTCGTGTAGTAACTATAAATAGCGATAGGAATCAGAAAACTGCATTTATTTAGCAGAAAAATAAGTAATTCATACATTATGTAAATAGCAAGCATTTAACACCCTGTATATAGACCGTAATTAACATTAATCAATACAAGTAAGCATATCTTTCAACAATAGAATGCGTATTCAGCAGAGAAATAATCGTACATGTAATTAACCATATGTTGAGAAGTGTTCTACAAGTTTATAAAATAAAATACGCAGAAGATAACATGAAATCTAATAAATTTTCATGCAATTACGCTGGAACCATGAGCCCTTTAATAAAAAAACGCACTTTCAAATAAATAAATACATAAACGAAAACAGCACTAGAGTTACATCATTTATTTTTGTACAATTATCCAAAAATTTTATCTATACAAAACAACAGACGTAAGTAAAAGTCTGGCAACGATAACCATAGCAAATAAAAAGCATGATATGAAAATCCGAAATAATTTCATCAGAATACAGCTTAAAAATACAGGTAATATTAAAAGACAAAAGCTGGTTGGTCGTGACAATCTGCAAAACTGCTTGGAAACCCAACCCAAAGGTAGTGGGAAAAGCTATTTAACACCCACTGGTGATAAGACAAGTTAGTCTACACTTGATGCACGTTGAATCCACGACACTTTTAACCAGAAATCTACGCGTCAGACAAATCAAATGTATGTTATACTGAAAATAGTGCTGTGCAACAATTACGTTAAGAATACATGAATAGTTTTTGCCGTTTTTTTTTTAGAAAACGTGAGTAGAAATTGATTAATTAATTTAATTAAATATTTATGTTGATAGGGCTTCTAATCTGCGTTGAAAAGAATTCTAATCTGCGTCGACAATAATACTTCTGGTATATTTCTGGACTATTCGGTTTGCTGTAGTTCTATACCTAACTAATGGCGTTTATTTGTTGTTCTGTTATAAATTGTAAACATGGGTGAAAAGCATTAAATTTATTAAGTGTTTCATTTATTTTTGCTTTTGCTTTTGCTTCACACTCCAACTCACCCGCACTTCCATTTTCTTAAATATTAAACCCTAAAGCTCGAAGCTGGAAGATGGCAACAGTTTTTTTGTTATTGAAGCACAAATGATTTTATATAACAAAATTTGTAGTGCTTCAATAGTGCTTCAGTGTGCTTTAAACCCCAAGTCAGCCGCACTTCTGTTTTCCGAAATGTTAAATCCCAATGTTTGGAGCTGCAAATTAGCTACAGCTTTTTTGCTATAGAAACACAAATGATCTAATGTAACAAAATCCTCCACTTTGGTAGTGCTTCATTGTGCTTTAAACAAAACCCTAACACAGCTGCATTTCCAATTTCGAAAATACAAGGCTTCAAATTACTGAGCTGGAAGTTGCTTATCACTTTTTTGTTTTGCTTCACACCCCAACCCACCCGCACTTCCATTTTCTGAAATAGGAAGACCCTAAAGTTCGGAGCTGAAAGATAACAGCTTTTTTTGTTATTGAAACACAAATGATTTTTAATAACAAAATCTGTAGTGCTTCATTGTGCTTCAAACCCCAATCCAGCCACACTTCCGTTTTCCAAAATCTTAAACCCAATGAACAATGGGATGACAGATATTTCTAATTCTTCCATTACTAAGTTAGCAATTGTGGAAGATGAAGGTTATGCCATTGCAGTACAATGGATTTGAGAATAAATTTTATTGTCAAAAGTAAAATATGTAGGTTCTAAGCAGAGATTTACATCATCAATAAACTCATTTGTTATATTATGGTATGTTGTTTAAAAATATCTCATTTATTCTAATATATCGATAGGTAGGTTTATAAAAATGTTTGTAAAGAGGTAAATTACATCAAATGAAATTAAAATATGGTTGTCAGGTATACTTTGTTTACTGATAAAATTATAAAAGTTGCAAGAATCTTTTATGTTGTATTCTGTTTTACCTATCAGGTTTTGTATTATTTTTGCTAATAATTTTGATAAATCATATATGCTGGTCCATTTATATTGTTTATAATTGGTTGTAAGGGAATATTTTGTTTGTGGAGTTTTTGTAACCCGTAAGTGTATGGTACTTTTCTATTGTGGTTAATTAAATGGGGGTTTTCCAGTGATATTTGATTTGTGTTGAGTAATTTATATACTAGGGAATTTTGTATTATTTGGATTTTTTGTTGGGTTTAATGTTTCAAGCTTGCACATGTTGTTATCCCTTAATAATTTGTTCATTTTTTGTAAGTATTTATTTTTATACATAATACTGTTTATTTTGTATTTATCTCTGCGGTTTGTAATTATGTTCTGATTTTTTTGGATAAATTTTTTGTTAGATAGATCTGGTTATTAATATTATTATTTAATTGTTTCCTATTGATGGTATTTTTATAGTTAGTATGTTACTGATTTTATATCTATTTTTTTATGTTTTAAGGGTTTGTTTTTAATAGCGTTTTCAATACTTGCATGAAAGATCAGTGCTTTAAGTAACTAAATTTATTTTATATTCAATGTCTAAATTTATGTATTAAGCAATGTTGCACGAATATACGCCACTTAGTATACAGCTATAATAATATAAAACAAGAAATATGTGACAACTTAGTAACCAAAAAGTGATTTATATTCAACCAACAACAGCATCACAAATATAATAAACTATTTGAAATAATAAAAACACTCATAAAAAATTGACAACCTTCTGAAACCCAAATAAAACATAATCAATAAATAAAAATTGGATAACTAATCTAATATACATTCAAATCCCAGATACAATAAAATATGTGCCCAGCTTAGTTAATACATTTTCGACCTCAATGAATTACTTTAATTATGACCATATAATTGTAAGTATTGAAAAAATAAACCTTTAAATATAAAAAATGAAATCTAACAAAAAGATTTATCCAAGAAAATCAAAACATTATAATCACAAATGTAGACAAATGTAAAAAAACATTTATTATGTATAAAAATGACTACTTACAAAAAATGAACGAACTATTAAATGATAACAACATCTACAAGCTTCAAACATTAAACCAAACAAAAAAATCTAAATGACTCACTATTAAATAAATTACTCAATACTAACCAAATATCACTGGAAGAAAAAATTAACCACAATGGAAAATACCATACATTTACGGATTACCAAAGCTCTACAAACAAAAATTCCCTTCTGATCATGTAACGTTAACTGAAACGTTAATTTTTACTACTATGCCGCAATAAATAATATAAAATGTATTCAAATTTACACGGGATTAAATACCTAGGCGTTAAATGGCTTTCAAATTTTAAAGCTAGCATTTACCCCGTGGTTATTCTAATCTTGGTGCGTCTTTAATCTCGGGCGGGCGTCCAGATGTCCCCTTGTTTGGTTGGAGATAGCCCCCTATAGACGAAGCGCTTATATTTTGTAGAACGATAGAGGAATAAGGAATGAAAAGGAGGAGACCACTTTGCCGACTATCGGAACTCTACCAAAACACGTCTACACTCGAGGAAAGCCGGTAATAAAGTCTGCTTGTTTTGACGTATTGGCTCCCACGAGCCATCATTTCTCCTCTAAGATAGATTAAAGCATGGGAAATGCAATCCTTGCGACTTCCCAAACTACAAATAATAAATCAATGTGTAGACTTAAGTGAGATCAAAATCTTTGTGTGCTTTTTAACGTCTACTTTAAACATAATAATACTGAAGAATTCACTGTGCGGGTTTAAAAATCCCTCGAACCTAACTAATAAAATAAAAAGTTGAAGCCTTATTAAAAAGCCGCAACAATCAGGATCATCTTGAAACATTTTCAAAATTTTAGGTTGATTAGTAATAGGTATTATCAATTTTCATTCGGGTATATTTGCAATTTTAGATGAGGAAGAATTAACAAATTTATATAAGCGATCTCCTATAACATAAAATTATGGGTAGTTTTCAGAATGTTTGGTAACTTTTTCATCATACTAAGTATAGGGATTAAATTAGGAAGATTTAAGGCAGCTACATCACGAGAGAAAGCGTCGAGTATAATATTTAACTTTGCAGGTCTGTGGCAAAGAGTGAAATTAAATTGAGAGATACATAAATTCTATCTGGTCAAACGTCCGGCAGGTTGTTTGAAATTATTTAACCAGGAAAGGGCAGCACAATCGGTAATAACTATGTACTGGGTTTGTTTAACATAACTTATAAAATTTTCAATTCCAAAGATTACTTCAAGGAGTTCCATAGCGGAATATTTGTGTTTGCCAGTAGTTAAAGTACGACTTGCATAAGCAGTAGGGTGTTCTAGAGCATTTTCGTCTTGGAATAAAATAGCACATAAGCCAGTAAGCGAGGCATCAATTTGAATGTAAAACATTTCTTCGAAATTTGGTGAAATTAAAATGGAGACAGAAGTAATTTAAAGCTTTATTTGATCAAAAGCTTTTTGTGCATTGGAATTCTGATCAATATGTTGCCCTTTCTTTTTATTTTTAATTAAAGCGGTAATAGGAGCAGAGATAGTAGATAAGTTAGGTAAGAAGATACGATATTCCAATTAAACTTAGTAATGGCATTTACTTTATCAGGATCAGCTTGCAATCCATTTGTATCTAGAATGAACCCTAAAAAGAAAATAGGAACAACACAAGTTACATTTTTCTCAGTTAACTTTAAAATCAGCATTACTTAAGAAATCAGCTACTTCATTTAAAGTCACGATATGTTCTTCAAAGATAAAGAAAAGCACGTTCTTGATGCAAAATTTGACCCAGATCTATGGAAGATGTGTATTTAGCATTATGCAGCTGGCTTGAAATTGAGTCACTATGAGGTAGAGGATAACTATCAGGGATTGTGACAGAATTTAACTTTCGACCGTCAAAGCAGACACGATATTCTCCTTTCTTCTTTGCAACTAATAAAATAGGACTACTTCAAGGAAAAGAACTGGGGGAAATAATTCCAGACTGGATCATTTAATCAATTTCGGTATATAAGTGTTTTTGTGACACAGGCGATAACGGTTTGGCATTGGCAGTTAAAATTGCATGAGATATAGTTGTAACATATTCTAGTTCAGACATAAATAGTTTACAAAATTTATTCATGGTTATTTATAACGAGATGTTTTGTTGTTTGGTAAGAGACATTTTATTTGCAATTCCCAAGGAAGAACAATCGTTTTTTCTTAAGGCTAGCTTATCAAGTAAAATCTAAGAAGTTTAGCAATAAGTTAAAAAGGTGACAAAAATCAACTCCTAGAAGAAAGGAATACGCTAGGGTAGGTACGATTAGAAATGTAACTTCACATTTAAGAGATTCTATACGAATTTTTAATTTAATAGATCCAATCACCCGAACTTGTGCAGAATCAGCAATAATCAGAGGTATTCTGAGGTATTATTCTAAAATCAATGTTTTATTTTCTTAATTGTTGTAAACCTGTAGAACTAATTAAAGAGAAGTTAGAACCAATGTCCAACAATGCATCAATACAGAGAAGCAATAGAGATAGGTAATGTGGAGGATTATCAAAAGGTTTAGTTTTAAGCTTTGCAGAGGCAGAGTTAAAGTGATGAAAAGTATAAACAGTTTTCAACCAGTTTGACCATTCAAGGGGTATTGTATGACGCATTTTAGTTAAAAGAATAGTAGTTGTTGGAGATACCTTAGTGGAGACATAATCGGCATTTTTTCGTAATTACTGTCAAGGTACAGCAGATTTTAAATTTAATGTGTGCAGTGACTGTGATTTTGTCGTGTTGATGGTAGGTGATTTAGTAAGGAAAGAACGTGTACACCTTGGGCAAAAGCGTCCCTTTGATAGTTTTCCAAAACATTACAGTGTGGATGTTTATTTTTATATACTTTGGGATTTCCACAACCGCAGCAAAAGCATTATAGAGCTCGTTATAATTAGCATAAGTGTGATTATCTTTCCACAATTCCAACAAGAAAGGGAATTGATTAGATTCTTTGGTATTCGATATTGGGGACGAAAAATTATTCAAATTTTGAGAAGAATCGTTGAGGTAAGAAACATTTTGCTTGGCAGGTTTTGATTAGGATTTTACAGAAGGGTGATATTTTTCTGATTGGAATTTTATTCTTGCAAGGAACAGCAAAGATCTTTAAGTTGAGGGATGGAATTAATTTTGAAGAGCCAAAATGTTCAGAATAATAGGCATTTAGGTTTCGAATTAATTGTGTTAAATATTCGGTTTCGTCAGGCGTTTATTTAATCGATTAAATAATGTATCTACTTTGATAATATAAGATAAAGCATTTTCATTAGGGGCTTGAAAACGAGTATGAATTTGGGATAGATCTTATAATCGTTATTAAACGTCGTAGTCTTAAGGCATTATTGGAAAATAATTCAATGGTACTTTTGAATAACTAATCGCTCGTACAATCCCTGGAAATTTTTATGTCGTCAATTCGTTTGGGAAAGATGCTAAAAAGAGATATTTGAATTATATCCTGAACAAAATTGGGGTTCCGTTTGTAAACGGGTACTGATTTAGAAACGTCTAAATTTTCTACAGGTAACAATAGATTATTTAAATTTGAGGTAACTACTGGAAGGCCGAGGATAATATTTAGCTTTTCTAACACAAATCCTTCAACAAGGAATAATTCGCACATAAGTTCGCTCTTAATTTTTTCGGTTTCGTCAGGCCTTATGGCAAAAAATAAATCGCGACGTTGTTTTACATGGATTAAGCGAGAACGGATTTGTGCAAACTCTACCTGCGTTGCCATAGGGTCAGAGGAATATACAATAGATTTTATGTTGTCCATGGAATCAGTAATTTCTTCTAAATTTTTTTCAGTGTTCATATTAACGTTACAGCTGAACGGGATGTTGTGCTTTTGCGATAAAACGGATTTAAGTTGAAGACGGCGTCGGTTTTTGCGTGGAAAAGCTACTATTATACTGCGAGCACTCAATTCCCAAGAGAGCCTCCATAATTTTATCAGTAAACAAACTATACCTAACAATCATTTTAATTTCATTTGATGTAATTTTTCTCTTTACCAACATTCTTATAGACCTAACTATCAATATATTAAAGAATAAATGGGATATTATTAAACAGCATACCATGGTAAAAATGAATTTAGTGATGCAGTAAATCTCTGTTTAAAATTTTTACATTTTACTTTTGACAATAAAATTTATTCTCAAATCCATGATATTGCAATGGGATCGCCTTTATCTTCCACAATTGCTCACTTAGTAATGGAAGAATTAAAAATATGTAATCCCACAGTTCATTTAAACCACATTTTTATAAACGATATGTTGATATACCTATTACTATGTATATCAAAAGCAAAAATAAATGAAACACTTAATAAATTTAATGCTTTTCTCACCCACATTTACAATTTGTAACAGAACAAAAAATAAACGACATAATCTATTTCTTATATATAGAGCTACAGCAAAACAGTAATGGTATAATTTATACAAATTAGAATACTGTAAAAGTTTGTACATGTAGATATTTAAACTACAATTCAAATGTATCCTTTAACTATAAAATAAAATGGTCAGAAGCATAATAAACAGAGCAATAAATTTCACAATCCTAATAATTACCAAATAAACTCAAATTTTATTTTACCATATAAATCTGCTTGTTGCATTTTCCATATCTTAATCATCAATCACAACTCCAAAGTAGCTTAAATTGTCTTAACAGGTATTCCTTTCCATGTAAATTGTTTCATATAAGTTGAAGTAAGCCATCCCATTCCATATGTTTCATCTCAATTGATTTTAATTCTTTATTCTATTTTTAAAATATTGTCATTATATACTTCCTTCAGAATGGCAATAAACTTTCAAAGTCATCAATTAAAGTTGATCGCCATAGGGTTTTATAGGATCGAACACTGCAACATCACATCTTCAGAAGCTTCGAGTCAACTCTGGTTGCTTCTCCAATGTTTTGATTGGTTGAAATTAGGGTGGTTTCTTAGGTGAGCATCTAGAAGAGTCCTGAATGATGCAACTTTCACAGAAGTGTGTTGTTTGAATAGCTTTGAGGTATCCATAATTAATATCGTCTACCTATGTGCATTGTCTTTACGATTTTATTGCTTGATATACGGCTGTCATTCGTCTTTTGTTCCACTTTCCTAATCGACGATTCTAGAAGTTTAATGCACGCGTTCTTATGTCACTTGCAAAATACCATTCTTTAATATGCTTTTGTCAAAATACGACTGAAATTAAAATATTTTACATGCGACTCCCACAAAATGAATGCATTTTCATATTATAATATCAAATTTTTTATAGAGTATTTGAACCCGATCAAACAAAATTCTTCACAATAATTGCGTATTTATGCAATTGCATACTTTATAACAAAAGAATATAAATGAAACTCTTTGAAAATTATCTTTCTACTCGCGGAATACTGTTATTCGTATCTAAAAACACGATTGTTATATAATAAGGTTTTCACTGTTTCAGTCACGGGCTTTATGATTCAATATACTGAG
The DNA here is from genome assembly GCA_036346225.1 of Platerodrilus igneus. Taxonomy (NCBI): domain Eukaryota; kingdom Metazoa; phylum Arthropoda; class Insecta; order Coleoptera; family Lycidae; genus Platerodrilus; species Platerodrilus igneus. Next base: position 639,574 of record JARFIW010001181.1, on the reverse strand, counting down.
TGTTTTTAATAAGTATGTTACTATGAAAATGAATATTTACATAATTCGAGCTTTTTCCAAAATTTTTCTTACATTACTTGGGATCGCAGTGTTGATGTTTATGAAATAATGCTAATTGACTTTTTGATGACCCCTAATCACATTATTTTCCCCAAAATTAAAATATAAAATTTGAAATCAATCCCTCTAACAACACGTTGACGTCATATTTTTACATTGATGAATAATTTTTTATATTTATTTCTAATTACCTACAATATACAAGTATTTACAAAAGCCTTATAATATACATGCATAATTCTCTACTTATAATGGCTTTCTTTCAAATAGTTCAATTTTTGCTTCATATACTCAGAATCTAAAAATCAATCATTTTGAACTAAAATCAGTCTTTTCCCAATCTCATCCTTTTATCACTTGAATACTTTCATTATTCTTCTCTATTTTCTCATTCTCTCAGATTAATACAAAGTATTATTAGATATCAGGTTCCATTCCTATAAAAATTCATTAAGTGGTCTCAAATACACTGTATAGCTTTTAGTAATGCTATTGTGCCTACAGACAAAATGAAAGGGACATCTTTAAACAGGTAAATACACCCATCTACCGAAAATCCTTTATATCTCCTCTGTAAAAATGAATTCTTTAAATTATAAAATTATTTTTGGATTCCTATACATTTTCTCCTTACAATATTGCCACTGAGTGTTTTGTACTACATACGAATGAGGACTTTCATGCTTACTAACAACTTCACCCGGATTCCAACATTTTTTATTATGATCATAAATAGTGATGCTCCTACGTGGGTCAATATTGGGCAAGGGCATGGCATCTCTCTGATAATTTATTGCTAATGTCCTTGTAGAGGATAGCTTTCAAAAGTTCAGCCACTATTGGCAATTTCGTTTTACAAATACGAGCCATTAAAAGCCAGTGGATAGTTGATATGCTTCAATGGTGTGTTGCGGTATCAAAGCAATGCTTCAAACACATCTGATTTTTTTCACATGATTTTTTTACAATGTTTTTTGGTATTCTCACCTGTGTCTCAGCAAAACCATTTGCTTAAGGGTAGGAGACCTTGATCCAATTTTAAAATAAATTCCATTCTCTACCAAAATTCTTCATTATGAAACTATTAGAAGGAATATTGTCACAGGTCATTTCATCAGGGCATTTTAATTTAGCAAAAATAGATATTTAGTTTTAAAATAACTTCAGGAGTCGATTTATTTTTTAGGAAACTATCCCAACTAATTTGAGTAAGTAGCTATTACTACTAAATACAAATTTTTAGCGTATGAAAAAAAATCGACACCTATTCTTTGCCGCGGTTTTTCGGGTAAAGTAAATGGTAGTATTGGTTTTTTACTATTTTTTGTAGCAAATTTTTCACATATTTACATTTTTTTATTAAATCTTCAATTTCTTGGTTCATTATGGCCAATAAAATACCTGCCTAGCCCTCATTTTTACTTTATGTCTGCCAATATGGCCTTCATGAAGCTTTTCGAGCATAAATCGCTGTAAGTTTTGGGGAATTATTAATTTGTGACCACAAAACAAAAGATCATCACAAATTGTGAGATTGTCTTGGTTTGAAGAACTGATGAATGGCAGAAGGCATTTTGCTTCTGTCAGGCCAACCTGACTCAATAAACTCCATTACTAAACTGAAATGAGGGTAATCTTTTGTTGCTTGTTTAAGCCAAGCTTTCTTTCATTCAAGATAGGCAAATGGTTTAGTAACGAATGAATAGCAAATTCTAATTCTTCATCAACACACTCGTTAATAGTTAAATACTACCTTGACAACATATCTGCCATGTATAAATATTTGCCTGACTTATACACCACATTCAAATCATTTATGAGCAATCTTACACTTAAATTTTGTACTCTGGGTGTTACATTATACAAATCTTTTTTGAAAATTCCTACAAGTGGCTTGTGATCAATATGAACTAAAATGCTTTTAACACCATAAATTAAATAATGAAATTAATTGCTAGAATTTCGTTTTCAATTTGAGCATATCTTATTTCACTCCTTGATAAGCTGCATGAGCAAAAAGCTACTGAATGCCCATTTTGCAGCAGACAAGCTCCTATTCCGTCTTTGAATACATCAGTTTCAATTTCGATACCCAAAGACGGATCAAAATAAGTAAGTTAGTAAATGCTTAAGCTGAGTTAAAACATTTTCATGTTCATTAGTCCACGACTATTCAACATTCTGATGTGTCAAATTACACAAGGGGGCTGTTATTTTTGACAGATTAGGTACAAATTTGCCTACATATTTTGTCATACCCAACAATCTTAAAATATCACTTTTTTGCTGCATGCAAGGCATTTCAATGATTACTTTAACATATTACTCGCCTGGTTCTATCCCTTTTTCTGAAAATAGTTGTCCCATAAACCTAACTGTTCTGGATTTAAATTAAATTTTTGTTTGTTAAATTTAATGTTAAACTCTTTAGCACGGTCAAGAACTACTTTTAGGTTTGAATGATTGAAAGATGGTTGAAAGTGAAGTGAACAGTGTTTTAGTCTCCTCCTTTAATTTTAAATGTTGTGTGAAAAAGAGTCATAAATACTATGTGTGCACTAAGTGCTTTAATCTATATCATGAAAGTTGTATTTTTAGAACTCAAGGCAAGAAATTTATTAGTGACAATTTAATTATTTGTAAAAACTGTGTAGTAAACCAGCCTGAAGGGAATGAATTTCAAAATGAATTTAAGGATTTTATAGAGGAATTAGAAATCCAGATAATGGAGTACAAACAAGAAATTGAAGCCAAAGATAGAGCTATTGTAAAATTAAAAACAGAAATGGAGTACCTGGTGAAAGAAGCAACAGAAAATGAGCAAGTATTTAATGAACAACTTGATAAGGCAATAAACAAAATTAAGCACCTGGAGAATATATTATCTTCTAAACCATTAAATAACAGTAAGGTGAATAGAATTGATAACTATTCACAAGTGGATAATGCTGTTGTTGGGTTACCTCCGGAGTGTTATCACATAGCACACGGCATCAGAGGAATAGAGAAATCTAATGAACCAATTAAGATAGATGGAAAAATACCAAATAATCAAAATAGACTGAATAACTATAACAAAATATCAAGTAACCTTGCTAGTACTTCAACTAAAATGAGATATAATCAAACAAGACCTAACAATATTCTTATACTAGCAGATAGTAATGGGAGGAATTTAGGATCTATATTGAATCTAAATTATAAACTTAATTATAACTTGACAAGCATTTTTAAACCAAATGCGAACTTTGTCTAGGTCACGGAAGATGTGGACAAATTGACTTCAGCCTTTATGGCTACTGATGTGGTATTCATCATAGCAGGAACAAATGATATAACCAATGAAAAATATCCCTTATTTAAAGATATTTATAGAAGTATAAAATGTTGCATGCATTTGAGAATAATAATTAGCACAATCCCTTATCGTTATGACAGAATTAGTTTAAATTCATACATATTCAAATTCAATAATATGCTCATTAATTTTATAAGGAAAGTTAATCAGGAATGTTCAAACAAGGTGGAGGTTATGGATATAAATAGCCAATTTTCAAGAAAAATATACACTAAACATGGGAGTCACTATAATGCATTAGGAAAGAAGATTTTAGCAAATAGTATAGTTCAGCAACTTGATTATGGTAGCAAATTGGGGCAATCAAACTTAAGATATATTCCGGAAGAAACAGAAAAATCTAAAGCTCGGCAATCTGATACACTGCAAAATAAATTATCTGACGGACAAAATAATTTAGATAACTTAAACAACTCATTTGGGACAATAGATACTTCGTGTTTGCAAGTGAATCTAGATGAAGATAATTTTTTAGAACTGTAACAATACTATCACTTAATATACGAGGTATTAAGAGCAAAAATGATGACCTAAAACTATTTTTGGTAGAGTATCCGAGAGTTAATATCTTATGCTTTACAGAGCACTGGCTAAAAAATCAAGACTCTCCTCCTGTTTTTGAGGATTTTTATGTAAGTGCGAACAAATGTTGTAAGGATATGCAGCATGGAGGAGTCATAATATATGTAAAAATCAACTCAAGAGCGTATGCGTTAGTGATTATGATTATTTGTATGAGGAAAGAACATTTGAATTTTGCTGTATTTCCCTAAGCAATGATAATGTTTATATAATATGTATTTACAGATCACCAATAGTTTCCAATGAAAACATGTTTTTAGAAAAATTACAGAATCTGATTGGTAAATTTTCACCAAAATCTAAATTAATCATATGCGGTGATATTAATATTGATTTATCAGACACTCATAAATCACAATCTTATGTCAATTTATTAGTATCTTTTGGTTTAAAAATGCATGTTAAGTCTCCTACAAGAGTGTGCAAATCAAAATCTTCTATCATTGATCATTTTATAAGTAATTATTCTGAAATAGATGTACAAACGGTAATCAGCACAATAACGTTTTCTGATCACAAAGCGATAATAGGTCAGGTAGTAGTTGAAAATATTGGTAAGATCAAAAAGCAAAATAAAACTGTTAGAATAATGTCGCAACATAACCTAAATAAATTTTACAATAACTGCAACCTAATTAAATTGTCGAACTTAGAGAATATTGTCAAATTTAATGATAAATTCTCTGAGTTTATGAAGACGCTTACTGATACGTTTGAGATTTGCTTTCCTGTTAAAACTGTAGTAAACAAACCCTCTAAAAATTGGATTACTAAAGGAATACGTTATTCAGCGCGTAATAAAAGATGTCTGTACTATATCATTGTACATGCAAAAAATGGATCTTGTTTACTAAATTATTATAAAACCTATTGCTCATTGCTAAAAAAAGTCATTAAAAAAGCCAAACAATTGTATTACTTACATAGAATGAATAAAGCTAGAAATAGAGTGAAAGAAACATGGAAAATAATACACAGTCTACAAGGGAAAACATCAAACCCTAAAAGAATGCCAACGTATCTAATAGTAAATAACATAAAAGTCACAGAGTACACAGCAATAGCAGAAATTTTCAATTCTTATTTTATCAATGTTCCTGTTGTGATATTAAAAAACATAAAATCTAATCACAATCATAAAAACTTGATAAGTATCACTCCTCACTCGAACTTTAGTACTTTTTAATTAGAACCTACAAGTGCTCAGGAATTAAAACAAGTAATAGTGCAACTAAATAATAAGTACTCTGCAGGCATTGATAAACTACCACCTATAATATTTAAATACTTACCCTCATCATTACTACTCTATATAACTAAACTTATTAATCAAGCTTTTGACTTAAGTATATTCCCTGATTGCTTAAAATCGTCAATAATAATTCCAATACATAAAGGTAAATCTGCACATGAAGCCTGTAACTATAGACCTATATCATTATTAAGTACGATGTCTAAAATTATTGAAACCCTCATTAGAACACGGATGATGAAGTTCTTAGAGAAATATAAAATCCTTTCGCCTCAACAATTTGGATTTAGAGCTAAGTCAAACACCACACTATCTACATTTAACTTATATAAATTTGTTCTAAATTCACTAAATAATAACTGCTTTGTAATTGCTCTGTTTTGTGACTTATCAAAGGCGTTTGATTGCGTTGATTACAAAATACTATTAAATATAGCGGAAGAGTATGGCTTTAGAGGCAAGATGTTACTACTGCTTGATTCTTATTTAAGAGACCGACAACAAATAGTCCAAATTGAAAACCATAAATCAAAATCCGAATTTCCACAATATGGGGTTCTTCAAGGCTCTGTTCTTGGGCCCTTACTTTTTTTATTGTATATAAATAACTTACAAAGAACAACAACTGCAAATGTTACCATGTTTGCAGATGACACCAGCTTAGTATGGACAGGACAGGACTTAGGAACCCTAAAACAAACTGTTAATAATGAACTGAAAAATAATCAAGCATTATCTAGATAGCATGCAATTATCATTGAATATAAGCAAGACAAAGTTAGTAAATTTTAAATTATGCCAACATACAGAGAATAACATAAACTTAAATATAAACGATGAACAACTGGTGGTTGTTGATGAAATTTAATTTCTAGGAATATATTTTAGTAATACACTTAAATGGGATAAGCAAGTGGAATATATAGCAGCTAGGTTGAATATCGCACTATTCACTATTAGAAAACTTACATGGGAAGTTAATCCAAACATGGGGAAAACAGTATACTATGCATATTTTCAGGCCATTTTGCAATATGGAATCGTCTTCTGGGGATATACAACTCTACAAAATTTTAATAAAGTCTTTATAATTCAAAAAAAAGCTATCAGGACTTTAATGAAAAAAGATAGCAGGCATAGTTGTAGATCTTTATTTAAAGAAATTGGTTTATTGACATTAGCTGGAATTCTTATATTTGAATCAACAACTTTTATATATAAAAACCAATATCTATACTCAACATGTAATATAAATACTTATAACACACGTCATCACAATCAAGTGTCACTACCTAAACCTTACTCTACAACTTACATAAATTCATGCCTATATACTGCTGTAAAGGTGTTTAATCACTTACCAATCAAGTTAAGAAAGAAACCGTTTAAAGTATTCAAAAAAGAACTAAAACAATTGCTAGTAAATAAATGCTACTATTCAGTAAAGGAGTTCTTAGAAGACAAGCTTGTAGAGACTTAACTAGTTGAAGCTCTAACGTGTACATTTGTTCATCATTTTAAATAAATTGACAACTGGATTGTTATCAACATCCAATGTACTATGGGGTACGTGAGTGTACATATATTTATTTGTTAAAATAAGTACATACATGTATTGTATATTTCGATGCTGTAATGGCCTTTGAAATAAAATTATCAATATCAATATCAGTTATCATCATGCGCTTGCTCTTTTGAGCTTGTTATGATGATGTCATAAAAATAAATTCTTTCCCCTTTAATGTCACCAAACAACTGTAATTTTTCTTTTGAAAAACTTTTGGGCTGACTTAATCCCAAAAGGGAAGCATCGAGAACTGATAGCATCCAAATGGGGTCCCAAAACTACAATAATCAGAACATACCTCTGTAATTTTGACCTGAAAACATCCATCTTTCATTTTTAACACCGAAAAAGTCTTTATTTGACAGTTTGCTAGCTATATCCTCTACAGTGGGAATGAGAAAGTGCTCCCTCTTAATTGCACCATTTAAATTCTTGGGATCTAAACATAACCTCAACTCTTTGTTTCCTTTTACTATTACTACTAGAGGTTGTAACCATTTAGTTGGCTTATCCACTTTCCGCATAATTCCATCCTTTTCTAACTTATCTAGTTTAGATTTTATCCTTGCATGTAATGATTGTGGTATACCCCTTATTGGCTGTACATGTGGAATAAAGTTCTTCTTTAAAACAATTTTATATGGAGTTGGAAACTCCTTAAATCTTGAAAAATGTATCATACTTCTCTACATTTACAAGAAAATTCATATCTTAATCTGAGTGGCCATTCTAAATTCTTCTGACCCGTAATTTTCCTTCTGTGAAGCAGCAGACTTCACTAAGCCTTGTCAAATTTAGTGTTAATCTAACTCTTCTAATTTCAAACTCTCTAACTTCTATATACTCAAAGCACACTGAACGTTCCATGCTCATCCCATTCCTATCTTGTTTAATGACCTTTTGTCTGTTCTCATTAATACGAATAGTGACAGAATATCAAAGTAGAATTGAATTGTACCTACCTTGGAGGTATGTATGTTATATTCCTTTATACTTTTAAAAACGTATCTATTTGATATTACCGAATATTAAAACAACTTGTATCTAGTACGCTAACCTATATTTTATTAAACAATTTTGCTTTAAGAAATGAAAGAAAATGTAACCACTTAACTTTCTGATATATATATATATATATATATATATATATATATATATATATATATATATATATATTATAGCTTTTAATTGTACTTCTTGACCAATCTTATAATATAATCATAAATCTTTAGAGTTCTTGGTATTTTAGGTCAATAATTACATATGACAACTTTTTATTTGATCATCTAATATATTTTTACACATTTTTTATATTCTATAACAGTAAGGCAAAGTTTTTTGTACCTAAAACTACAAAACCTACAAAACTACCAAAAATTCCATTTTAGAAAAATGTTGCTTTACTGTTATAAAATATAAAAAATGTTTAACTGAAACTAGCCTAATTTAAAAATATGTCTTTTAGACATTGAGAAAGGCAATTGGTAAAATGCCGAAATGTATGTGCTACTAGGATAAAAAGATATTATTAATATTAAATAATCAAATAAAAGTTGTCGTGTGTAATTATTGACCTAAAACTTTAGAGATTTATATGTATATATATATATATATATATATATATATATATATATATATATATATATATATATATATCACACACACACTATATTGCTATTATTATATTATTTTTAGAGTGGTCGTTATGTAACACTGGCTGACTATTGTGCAATGGGAACTAGTGAAGTTAATATGAATGAAGGGGATATTGTGGAATTGCTAAAAGTAGGTTGTGCTGGTTGGTGGTTTGTCAAAGTAATTGGTAAGTTTTTAAATCTTTTACAAAATTTGGTGAAGTAATGTGAGTGTTGATATATGATTTAACAGGTTCAAAAAATGAGGGTTGGGCTCCTGCAGCTTATTTAGAAAATATAAACCGAAGAACCTCACATAGTTCTAGTCGTAGCCAGGATAAGTTGCATGATCACTGATACATTTATTTATATTTGTAGTCTATATAAGTTACAGCAAGTGCATAAATTTTAAAAAAGTATCATTTACTTATAAGTATGTTTTAATGGAATATCTTGTTATTAATTTCAGTATGCCAAAATTTAACTAATTTTTGTTTTTATTATAGGCATTATGTAGGTTTAGAAACTTGGAATAACAATTTTAATTTATCAAAGATATTATACTTGTTTAACTAAAAATGTAAGCTGTGATAAATTACGCTACTAGGGATATTCATACTGTGCATTTACATTGTATCTATACAATTTAATATGATTTGTATCATCCCTTTTGTTTAAACTAATTATATATAGATTAAAGTAATATTGTTTACCAATTATGTTGTAGTTGAAAAAATATGTTATCATACCTAGTTATTCATAACCTAAGAGTTTGTTACATTATGGGATTAACTTATACCAACAATTCTTAAATATATTAAGACAACAATAAGAAAATTCTTGGAAATACACCTAGTTTTTGGTTGTGTCAATTTGTTATGGTATTTCATGCGGACAAGAAAGAAAAATACAGTAAGCAAAGAAAATCGCCCGCATCAAATACCAGAACAAAATAAGGAGAATCCAAAGAATTAATACTGTACTAGCTGAAAACGTCATAGAGTGGGGTGGATCACACTGAAAGAAAAATTGGAAACCTCGGTAAGTAGATTTATAACAAACCCTTATCTATCAAACATAATATCAAAAGAATCATTTACAAAAACTAAAACTAACATTTACGTAATGTTCTGTTCAAACATGATATAAACGTCAACTCACATATCACACAACATAACTCCTAAATATACATAAACTTTAAATCAATATCAGTTAGGAATTATTTTCCAATCACATCACCTATTAAACTATAAATAACAAGTACAAGTACACCTACATAATTTTCCAGCCCTAAATAAATACGAGAACAATAGACATAATGTATAGTCATAAAAAGTTGTTTACCTGCTCCTTAAGGAAATTCACTTCCTAAAAGTAATTGTGTAACCCTAACTGAAGATAACCAGGTGTTCAACTTAATCTACATTATAATTAGTAAACAATTTGTTGAAGTTAGCATTTCCTAAATCTTTAGTTAAAGTAAAATTGCTTCAACGTGAGCTACTGTTTATCTTAATGTGACTTAAAAAATAATCGCGTAATTACTTTGTGTATTAACATGTGAAATTAAATTTTAGAACCGCAGTCTGTAATTTATTGTACCATAACCACGAGTAATAAATAAACTAAAGCACTAACGTGTTTATGAACCATAAAAAAGAATTACCTAGGTTTTATAGAAAACATAAAAAAGAGCAGAGTATTTGTATCTTCAGTCTGTTTGTGTGCTAAAGAGAAGGAGACTATGTAGCAGTTATTATTTCTAACCTCACGTTGTGAGCGCTAATGTAGCCAGTTTCTTTTCTCTCCAACCCCACGTTGTTGAGCTAATGTGGAAATTTATTTCTTCAGCCCCCAGGGAGAAGATAGAACATCAATTTGGAATTCATGCTTAGCTATATTGAAAGCTTGTTTTATCCTAGACAGCTTAACATCCCAATCTTTATGTTCTTTGATATAACATCTAATTGCAGTACCTATTGTCTTATTAGTTCTTTCCACAAAATTGCATCGTGGTGTGAACCAGATTTTTTGAACTTTATATTTAGCACAGAACTCTTTGAACAAATGTCCCACGAATTGGAATCCACTATCACAAAGAACAAATTGAGCCACACCGAACATTAAAAAAACATCATCCTCAATAAACTTGATAATTAAGGGGACGGTCGCTTTTTTAAAGGACGCAGTAGCATGTATTTTGTTGACCAGTCTCCTACCACTTACAAATGTGTGTGATTATGTTTTGATCTTGGAAACGGACCCATAATATCTACCAAAATAATTTGGCACGGGAAGTGTGCTTATTCTTCTACTGCCATACAACCATTCTGTTGTGACTTTTTTAGAAACACACACTAGGCAACGTTGTATGTAACGTTTGACATCCGAGACCATTTTGTGCCAATAATATATTTCTTGTATTCTGGCTGAGGTTTTAAAGAATCCCAAATGGGGATCCATACTAGGGTTGTGGCAGTACTCAATTGCTGATTGCACTGGTGAATCCAGACTACCATCTTCCACTCCTTTGCATTAGATCTCCAATGAAATTTGGAAGACACAAATCTATAAATCAAATCGTTCTTTCTGATCTTTTAAATTATTTAACCATAATAACGAATGGTGATCTGTGATCATGTGGAAACAAACTCCCTCTACATAGGATCTGAATTTTTGTATGTAAAAGATTACTGTAAAACATTTTAATATATTTAACAAAAGAAAATCAAAAACTTACAAATTTAAACTGTGGAGTTAGAATGTTAGTAACTTTCATGTATAGATGATGCGCAGTTTTAAACATTGACTAAGAGGGTTAGTATTTTATACCATCAAATAAAATTTTTACTAAACAAAATAAAAGCAGAAAGCCTACAAATTTATAGATGTAATTTACATGTTTTCCTCAATAATAAATGACTAATGATCAATTAATTTTTTGGCTAACTACTTCGCTACATGTACAACTAAACTGTCAAAGCAAATAAAGGGTGCTCTACTACTCATTAAAAATTACAGCATTCTTCCCCAGAGAATGATGTAGAAAAAGCTAGAACGAACTTTTTCATAAGTTTTGACTAGACCAAAACAAGCAACCTGCATTACAATGCTGGTAGAATAAAAATCACCAGTAAAAACAAAATTACAAAAGGAACTGGTTATTACGTTATTACGACAGCAGAGCTAAGTGTACTAGATTTTACAAAATACGTCATTAATTTTCTCGTTATTCACGTTTTAACAAATACAAAAGCAAGATACCAAACTAACCAAACGTAGATAATATTTATCATCTATAATTTTGCTGAGATACTAACAATCCTTCCAAGTCAGAGTTGCAATTTCTATTATATTTATACAAAAATAACCCATCCGAAAAGTGTTTGCTTTTTAACATATCAAATAGTCAAAGTACGTAATGCTTAGATTAAAATTGGATTTTTAATTAGCTTTGCAGTTCTATTCTTATATCAATCAAATGTTCAATGCAACAAATTTAAAATATCACATTCTCTATGCCGAACCTGCCCAACAAAATTATAAATCCAAGGACAAGTTTCCACAACTATAAAACAATCATTTGTGACATTGATAATGAAATGCAACAAATGCTTTATGCTATGATAAATCACTAGATGGTTTTACTACAAATAAAAATGATTATTTTATGCTAGATATTTTCTCTGCAAAATTAAGTACCCTCAACAATTTGTGTATTAACCCGTTTTAACCAAATACACATATGTGATCTAATTTGAACTGGTATAATTTACAAACAATAAATTAAACAAGATTATTTAGGACAAACCTAGGCAACAAACTTAAACAAATAAACACTAGTTTCAACATTCAAACAAGAATTAGTCCCTCCTTTCTATTGCATAACATGCAACTTTATCTTACACATATATTTATCTACTTAAAAGCCTAAATATTCGCGTTTATATACATTAAAATATTAAATCAGTCTGAAACATACTTAAAAATAACCAAATATTGGTTTAACATGAGTTTACTTTAAAAGAAAATTATTGTGTCAAATCCCAATTTAATAGCTCATTTTGAAAGATAAGAATTTAAATAGATATTGTTTTTGTGCCACTGAGAGATAAAGGTTTTTAATTATTTCAATTGAAATGAAAGTCAAAAGATAACGTTTCTTCTATGTATAAATTTGAAAATACTTAGAAAAATTTTCTTCTAACCAGATTCAAACATAAGAAATGTTATGGATTCTAATATAACAAAAGGGTAAACAGGAAGTGCTTTAGTGTAATTATTTAATAAGATATAATTTACTAATTTGAAAAGAATATTTCAAAACTCTAATGTGACAAATAGATACAAACTGAAGATTCTATAATTATCTGATATGCTAAATTGAAAAAACAATTATTAATTTCTAGAAAAAGTATACTCTAAATAAAAAAATTCATATAGTCAATATAAGATTCTAATTTGTGACAGTGGGGTGCCGAATCTTACAGACTGGAATGATTATTATTTTCTTGGTGACTCAAGACATAGCTGTTGTCGAAAAGGGGGTTGCATAAGCAATTAAGAGACTTTTCCAGCTGGATAACAAAAGACGTGGACCCCAGACTAATATGAATGATGGATAAGTGTTGGTTGGTTAGAGGGTGCATAAAGACTAGTGACTGGCTTCTGCTCCTATGGCCTATTGTTTGGTTATTTTATAGTTGTGGTTGGCACTATAGGGTTTTTGTGGTTGTTAATCCTACTAATGGTTTATGCTGTAATCAAAATCGATTAAGGAACTTAGAGTTTTTGGACAGTAAATCTCACCGTCAACGACTTTTTAACCTGCTTGCCTCGGAGATGTTGTGGAAGTGAGCGGATTTAGCAAATTACTTGCAAGGACGGTTCAAGCGGAGGAAGTTTTTTCAGAACAAATTTATAATGCCCATGCATGGTGTGTATGAAACAAGTTGGAAACCATGAGGTATTTTTTGAACAATAGGGTGTTTACATGGGCTTTTGCAAGATTAAATTGTTATTTATGACTTTACAAACCATGTTTCATAACAGATGAATTGTTTTCTACAAGATTGTGGGTATAAAATGTTGAACTTTGTAATTGAACCAAAATAGAAAATAACAACTTGCATGTTGTTTTCCATATGCGAGCAAGAACGTATTAAGGATTGACCTAATTTGGCAAACAAATATTCTTGGCGAATTTTTTCAATTTTTTTCTCTTCTCTTTTGCGTATATATTTCTAATTTGTTTCAACTAGCAATTTTTTCCTTTACAAACAAAAAAAATTGTTACAACTATCCATTCAGTATGTACATCACCAGCCTGTTTCTGGTACCATCGTAGCAGATCTGTACGTGAATACTTACAACTGTCGACGGTCCAGAAACTTCTATGAGACAATTTCACTAGTTATAATACTTGACTAAGTTTGACATAAAAACTGAAGTAAAGCAAAGTCTCTTAAAAAAGAATCTTAAGTAATATCATGACTTTTCAGAGTTTCTTTACATGAAAAGGACGCTGTATAGAATCGAATTCCTTTCGACAGTCAGCCTGTATATATATATATATATATATATATATATATATATATATATAGGGAGAGAAGGCACCAGGCAGCAACATGTTTCCTTTCAAAAATATTTCCTATCGACAATATATCAATCTTCAAAAGTATTGTCAAGACGGCATCTGCAAAGTATTTTCAAAACAACTGCAAAGTATTCTCAGAACACCACTTGCAAACAAGCGCAATTAAAAAAGCAAATGGCCTCAATGACGACTTCCACAAAATATGTCCGCATGAAAACAATGTTTAATATCTGTTAGGTATGTCTACAACCCGCATGACAGAATTATATTAGCTAAGTGTATTACAGGTGGCCTATAAAACCATAGAGATTTACTATTTCGAATAATAATACTGAGAACAGATACTCTAATGTAAGGATTTTTAACCTTTGCTAACCAAAGCAAATTCACATAGAATAGATTCTAAATATTTAACATTGTAACTAAATTTGAAAGGTAGTCGAACATATTAATACAAATTCGTATTATTGTGAATACAATAAGAAATGCGGGATTAAACAGAAAAGATGCAGTAATTGTACATATCACATTTAGATAGCTGCATGTAATCAGTTTTTAGTAAGCTGCAAAATATGAAAAGATTTACTTAAGCATCAGTAGGTAAATTGGATAAGCACAACTTATCATCTGTTCTTTTCTATATATCTTTGAAGAACAAGCTTTGCACTGTTGTTAGAAAACACACGGTCTAAAAAGCAAACTCACACATCCAAATCAAATCATCATCTGACGCAACTCTACTCTGTTGTGAAAATATTAGTTACACTGTCTTAAAGACTAGCAGACGACGCAAATAAACAAGATGAAATACGATAAGCACTCCTGAGGAATGGATAATCATACCAAACCATTCAGAGATCATTAACACTGCATTTGACTTTCCAGTGCTCTATCTGAAGGTACTGCATTGGCCAGGAAGCGATTTTTTTAACCAGGAAATTTTAAATTTTGCCAAACCCTTGGTGTTCCAAGCATGGTAGGTGTGAAAAATGCTTGCCTAACATTTTTCAAGCGGCCCTTGTTGGGAATCGAACTTGGGAACTTTGGTTTAGTAGTGACATGCATACCAACTCAGTCCTGGAGTCGCTTAGAGGTCATTAACAGCTAGCAAACCTAAACCACAGATGGAGTCACCATTAACTACAACTTATTTATCATTCTTTAAATGGGCGAATATTGTTCTGAACTTATCGGAAAAATGTTGGCATTTTGGTGAAAATCGTGAGCTCCGGTATGAGTTAAACTTTGAAAATAACACAAATTGTGTTAATTTAAACGATGTTTCGGGTACGCATTTTAATAAAAGCACCGTTCTGTCGGCAGAACAGAAGCACGCTTTAGAGGAAATTTGTGCGATAACCGAAATATTTTTGAAGTAGGGGGAGATGCTACTCCTTTTATTGAACATTATATAAATACGGAAAATAGTTTGCCAATTCATAGTCCGCCTTATACAATGCCTCCTGCAAAAAAGGAAATTTTAAAAGGGGAACTCGATAAACTATTAAAAGAGGGGATTATTGAAGCATGTGAAGCTCCTTGGGCTGCTCCGGTGGTCCTTACACCAAAAAAAGATGGTTTCGTAAAACTTTGTGTCGATTATAGACGTCTTAATGAAAACACAATTACCGATTCATGTCCATTGCCACGAATGGATGATCTTTTGCATGCGGCAAAACGATCTTTGTTTATGTCGACAATTGACTTGCGCGGGTTACCATCAGGCTAGTGTTGCTGAAGTCACATTATTGGCATATCTTGATGATCTAATTGTAATTTCAAATTTGTTTGAGCAACACATCAAAGACTTAAAAAAAGTGTTTTCGCGTCTTAGACATTTTAAACTACGGGCAAATAAAAAAAAGTGTTTTTGCCTGTTCCGAAGTAAAATGTTTAGGACATTTAATAACGCCGGCAGGAATAGTTAATCCTCAGAAAACTAGTGCGATTACAGATATTCCTACTCCGCGTAACATAAAGCACGTGCAAAGTTTTTTACAATGTTGGTCTTGTTACAGGAGATTTACAGCAAATTTTTCAGATATATCTAGGACTCTGAGCAACTTAACAAAAAAGAAATCTGTTTGGAAATGGGGCGATGAAGAACAGAATGCTTTTGAAACTTTAAAGAAATTATTGGTTAGCGCTTCAATTTTGGGTCAAGCTGATCCTTCGCAACCTTTCACTATTCATTCAGATGCAAGAAATTATGCTTAGGCATAGATAGGGATTATAATAGGGATATAGTTATAAGATTAATTAGAAATAAAAATACAATAATTTTTAGACCAATAAGGATTTTGTGGTCACGTTGAGCGCCAAAAATTGACATTGATCAAAAATTTTATATTTTAATTTGGGGGAAAATGCTATGATAATAGGGTTATTTAAATTTATATGGGGTCACAAGGGTTGTACACTCCATGTAAATGATACCAAAGTCTAGAAAACCAAACATTTTAAAATATAAAGTACGAAATTCGCCAATTATGCAAAAAGTAAATATTAAACACACTGTATAAAATTTATAATTAACTTTAATCAATGAAAGGAAGCTTATTCTTCAAAGATTCAATCACATTCAGTAACATAAAAAATTTTGTGCGCCATTCAATTGATTTTAAAATAGTAATGCATGCATAAACTTTAAATAAATACACATGAGGAATATCTAAAAGTAAGACAAACACGCAATGAATCCTATTCAAAACCAACGCATTAGTGCAGGGAAATAAACAAGAATGCTCTCAATAAACAGATTTTTCAAAACAAGCATGTTTCATAAATGCACAAAGTAAACAAACGCATTCAATTTACATCATTATAAAATTTGCCTACGTGATCTTCATGTAAAATAAACACAAAACCCAAACAGATTAGGAAAACAAAACAAGAAAACATACGGTTGGCTTCATGCGATTTAAAGTTAAAAATTCCTTTATAATATAGAAATACGTGACTTAGGTTCAATGTATCAAAATTCACAATATAAAACTAGATGTCTACGTGATGTACTAAAGCATTGCGACGAGAAATTGGGATGGTAACTACATGGAATTTTGAAGGCTGGCAGTCAAAGTACAACGCCTCAATCAACAAAATAAACTGGATAAACCAATTATAACAGGTGATAGGCGTGCCCTCAAATAGTTCACAAGCTAATAAACGAATCAGTTTTTCAACAACTAAGGTACGCTCCGAACTGCTTTGAACCAAGATAACACGCGAAGTTATAATATCAAATTAAATAATAATTTAAGTAAAAGTTGGTGATTGAAAAATTTCAATAATAGTACAAGTGCAAATATACAACAGAAATTCGCCGTTTAATAGTTAGAAACGTAAGTCCAAAATTTTAATTAAACCTAATTTTAATATTTATTAACTTAGGGCTCTCAAACTTATTCAAGCGTCTATCTGAGAATATATTTGAGAATATACCTAAGAACTTATCTGAGAGTTGATTTAAGAATCTATCTAAGCGTTAAAATAAGCATTGATCTAAGGATCCAACAAGAATTTAATTAAGAGTTTAACCAAACTGTACTACGCATTAAATAAGCAACTACCAAACAAAATCAGTAAGAAACTGAAAACAATCCAAGGACACTGGTCAACAGCACACAGTGGCAGAGACGCGTATTCACAAAAAGAAGTTCAACAAGGACAAACAACAGGTCAGAGATAAAATTCATTAATAGCTTAAGATATTAATTTCTTTTTGGACATTTTAATTTTTGTATGCATTGAGATATTTATGTAAAGGGTCATCAAAAATTTTGATACGTAGAAAATTCTGTAAAAGGGAAAGAAGGCCAGTGAACGTTCAACGTACCTCAAGTAGGATACAGAGTTATTTTTGCTGGCTTTAAACTTATTAAAGGGAATTATAATTTGGGGACAAATCGATTTATATTGTTACTTTGATTCGGGGGTTTATTAACTAAGCGAATAATATTATAGAGCTACAAATTATACATATTTTGGTTATTATATAAATTTTGATTAATTTCGTTTATCTCATTCAAATAGGAAGTGTTAGAGGGGGGGGGGGTAAAACTTCTCTGTTTTCGTATCGTCATACACTCTGTGTAGAGTTGAACTGAGCTAGTCGATGCATAACAAAACCAATTGTGTGAAATTTAAAATTTATCCTAGGTTATTTAGAGACAGAACGGTGGCGAGCAGCAGGCAACTGAACATTAGTTACATCGGAGTACGGCGATATTATAGCAATATATACACACATATATATATATATATATATATATATATATATATATATATATTAGGTAGTTTTTTTTACACAGGGTGTTTCAAAATTGCACGGCACTAGGGAGTGTTTTTTAGCACAAAATAAACATAAAACTTCTAATAAACATATGCCCTAAAATGTACTCCTATGGAGTTATAAACCCCTTTAAAGGGGCTAGGTGAAATTGAGTTTTTTTAATTATCTGAAGAACCACAAAAGATATTTTATTCAGATTTTTGTTGTCTACCCATGTTTTTATGCCAAATAAGATAGGCTTATCCATTTTTTGATAATAAGGTCGGGAACGTCCTATTTGGGGCAATCAGTTTAACCCTGTAATTTTTTTGTGTGTAAGCTTTTATAAATTATAATGCCAGAATTAGAATCTTTTGACATTTTTGAGTAAAAAAGTCACTCTTGTTTGAAGTCGATATCTGTAGCCGTTTTCGAGTTAATTGAGGTGAAGCATTCAGGATGACCTATGATACATACCTTATTCGTTTAGTTTTAATATGAGCTTCCCATATGAATAGGTATGAACCTAATAAACTTATGCCTTCAATATCTCTGTAACAACTTGGCATATGTATAAACTATACATATGTCTCAAATTAAACAATGTATTACTTAGATGTTGAAGACTAAAGCTAAATGTTAAAATGCGACGTTAATCAAATAGCCTTGGATATTAGAAGCTCTACATTAAAACAGTTGCATATCGTTTATTTGTTTGACAGGTGATTATATATCGACTATGTATTACCTTTGTTATGTTTAAACACTGTGTAAGTTACTAATATGTGTTACTAGTTCTGTTAGTTTTTGTGTAAATTGGTACTTTGAAGACACTGTAATTTGTTGTATCATGGGAGACACCACAAACTTGTTCACATTTGCAGAACAAACAGACATGCTGTTAGTTTATGGTGAAGTACAGAGAAATGGCGTTGCTGCAGTTCGCAGATACCAAGAACAATTTCTAACTAGAAGGATACCAAATCGTAAAACATTTCAATCCATTGAAACACGTCTTAGGGTAACTGGCACGCTAAAACCTACACGAGTAAATGCTGGTCGACAAAGATTTCGACGAGATGTAAATGTTGAAGAACAAATACTCAATGCTGTTCAGTTATCTCCTAGTACTAGCATCAGAAGATTGTCTCTTCGTTTTGATGTTTCATCTGCAAACGTTTGGCGAACATTGCACAAGCAGCAACTGTACCCATTTCACGTGACATCTGTGCAAAATTTGTTACCGCAAGATTACATTAAAGGATCCAATTTTTCGCAGTGGTTAATTCGAAAATGCACACGACATCGTAACTTCTTTACCCGTTTGCTAGTGACTGATGAATCTACCTTTACAAGAAATGGAATTACCAATTTTTGCAATACCCATACTTGAAATGAAGAAAACCCCCCTACCACTGTCACAAATCATTATCAGCATACATTTTTCTTAAATGTCGGGTGTGGACTTCTTGGTGACAATCTCATCGGCCCCTTCTTTTTACCACGAACACTTTCAGGAGTGTTTTATTTGAATTTTCTGCAAAATAATCTTTATGAGCTGTTAGAGGATATTCCAATTTCCGATAGATGTGGGATTTGGTTTATGCATGACGGTGCCCCAGCCCACTTCTCTCATATTGTCACTGACTATTTAAACGCAGAATATGGTAACCGATAGATTGGCCGAAATGGACCTGTTAAATGGCCACCTCGATCTCCCGATCTAACACCGTTAGATTATTTTGTTTGGGGTTGGATGAAGACTATAGTTTATTCTTATTCTAAGCCTATCTACACGCAAGAGGAGTTAAAGAATCGGATCGTGGAGGCTGCTGATACTATTAAGAATCGTCCTGATGTTATAAGACTTGCCAGAGAGCAATGGATTCGCCGTGCTGGATGCTGCATACAACAAAATGGTGGGCATTTTGAACAGTTACTTTAAATGTTTAATTGTAATAAATATTTTCAACTCTCAACATCTATGTAGGTATGTAAAGTATCATAGGGCATCCTGAATGCTTCATCCCAATTAACTCGAAAACGGCTACAGATATCGACTTCAAACAAGAGTGACTTTTTTACTCAGAAATGTCAAAAGATTCTAATTCTGGCATTATAAATTATAAAAGCTTACACATAAAAAAATTACAGGGTTAAATGTGATCCCCCCCCGAATGGGACGCTCCTGATCTTATTATCGAAAAATGGATAAGCCTATTTTATTTGGCATAAAAACATGGGTAGGCAACAAAAATCTGAATAAAATGTCTTTTGTGGTTCTTCAGATAATTAAAAAAACTCAATTTCACCAAGCCCCCTAAAAAGTGTTATAACTCCATAGGGGTACATTTAAGCGCATACGTTTATTAGAAGTTTTATGTTTACTTTGTGCTAAAGAACACTCCCTTAAAATAGTGCCGTGCAATTTTGAAACACCCTGTATATATATATATATATATATATATATATATATATATATATATATTATCGTGTACATCATATGTAAAGAGGAATAGATAAGTCCAGAGAGTAATTTTGTAAGGACCGTGTATATAGAAAACAGGAATAAATTATTTACGCCATTAAAACAAACGGATAATAGCATACATTTGTATTAATAAATCGTAATTTAAATTTGCATAGTGTGAAAGCTTTGTAGTACGTAAAAACTTTAAGATAATATGAGTATAATTAGTTTTAATATTCGAAGGTTGTAAATCAAGGACATCAAGTAATAAGGGAGAGCTTTTGTATATAAAATCGATAATGTAGACGCATATTTCCATTTAACTAAGAAATCGTTCGTTAAAAATAAATCCTAAGAAATCTACAGGTTAAACAACATGGGAAAGTACAATTTCAAACTGGCAAACAATTCATAGAATAGACGGACAGACAAATAAACAAATTCAAGAAACCAGAATGTACGTTGAAACATAATTTTTTAGAAGTTTGAGTTAACGGTCGGAGCGAAGGCTGCGAAATAGCATGAAAACAAGTAAAGACGGGATATTTATAGCATAGAGTAAACGAGGATGACAAACAACAGACGTTGGATAAAACAATCATTTAAAGCGCGGGATAATTTGTAGGGGCTAACCATAATATCGATTTTATGTTGCTGTAGTGGGATGTTAATAAAGACGGTAAATATGAGTTAGACGAGGATAACATAGTTGAATGATAGACCTACGACAGGGGAAATGGTCTGGATTGGCTGATTACAAGTGGAGTGAGAGAAATTTCTAGAAGATTGTGACTGTTGTGCTGGTTAGGCAGTGTGGAATAAGAAATTCTGAGTTTTAAAAAGATCGTTGCATGTTTAGATTTTCAGAATCAGTGACAGTAATGGTGTTTTTTGATGAAAACCGGGACAGGAGGTAGGTTTCAACGATTATAAATACACTAGGAGACGTAGTGGGGCTCTCTTCTTCGGTCCGCTTCAGACTTATATGGTAACATGTAAGTTAAAAATTTATAAAACGGTGATAGTGCAGTCCGTTTTAATTTAAATTAAAGTGTAAAGGCACCAGTAGGTGCTAAGTTGTAAACGGTGCTGAAAGTACATACAAATAGCGAACAGAAGATGTTACTGAGGTAAGCGAGACTAGTTAATTTTTCGAAACGAGGGTGCTACGTGTATGGTAGATTCGGAAGCCGATCAATTTATTTGGACAATTATATGGGAAGATGTATTGAAGGCGTCTGCAGAGAATTGGATAATGTGTGGAAATGAGTTTGAGGTACATATAGCAGAGAGGAGTTGGATGGAATGCAACGACGAGGTTTTGGATGGACGACATCTTCAGAAGTGACGGTGCAAAAGCTTACACCAGATAACGAAATTTGTTTCTTTGGATATTGCTTGAACATTTGTACTGCTATTTTGTGCTAGAGTAATTTGACATATTAGGTGTATATTTTATCAACTCAAAATCTGATTTGAAAGTTATATGAAAAAGACAATTTGAATCTATTATTTGAAGGTGTAAATAAATGACGTAAAATTTTGATGTAAAGAGTAAACGGGTCTTTACAATTGTTGAAAACCAAGATGCAATTTATTTATGAATTTTAGAGTAACAGAATTTATACTGAGCTTACCATAGACCAGGGTAAATTTCAATTTAGGGTTTCAAGATAGGCCCATCTACTTAAACTCTATAAAAAAAATGTTGAAATAAATTAAACTCCTTAAATTTAAAAGGATTTAATGGTTGATACTGTAAAATTTTATGAAGATGTATACCCGATTTTGTAAATATTGAGCTGGTGACGTATATTTTGATTTGTATGAATAAAAGATTGTATGTTTCGTTGAATTATTTGATTGGTAATTTTTATGTGGTAGTTTAAGTGAGAGAGAGTAAGCATAGAATAGGTAAGTATCTCTGAAGCAGAGCTAGCCGTGGTATGCTGATTTAGGGGAGCTTTTCCAGAGATATTGGTATCTTTTATTTTTTTTTCAGGAATTTTTATGACAGCCCATTAGTAGGGCTCGATTTTAGAGCTTAACCACCGCAGTATGTATAAGCAACTTTAACTTTAAGAAAGTCAAATAATTCCAGAAATTATAAGAGTAAATCGGTCATTCTACATAATGTCAATTAAGAGGACACTGTATATAAAATACACGGAATTAAATGCATGAGAACATAAATATGTCTGAGTATAGTTTACAAGTAAAGATAAGATTTTAAAACTCAATAAATGGCATCAAAATTAAATTACCGGGAAACATAGATAAATTGGCATTGCAAATATTTAACAATTGCATTGAAAATATCAACGTAAACGCATCCCAAATAATTCAGTATTAGAAAATCGTTACGTGACTAGAGAAGAACACATTTGTTCAGAAAACGAATATTCTGTGGAAAACAAACATCGAATACATGAGTTAATGAAAAGCCAAAAGTTGGAAATCTTCGAATAATACTGCAATATGCTGAATGCGGACGTGATGAACAGAGCATTTGTCGAAGATTTAAACTAGGTAATTTCTAAAAATTCCTAGTTCTGCCAGATAAGGCAAAAGTACCAGCCCAGATTGTAAACACACCAATGAAAACAGTAGGAGGAAGTGCTTATATATACGATAGAAACTGAACGACATTTTAGTCTATATTTAACTGAGCAACAACTATGTTCGAAGGTGTTAAAAACTCACGCAATTAGTGAAATAAAAATTAAAAACAAATGAGATTTAAAAGTGCGAGAATTTGTGCAACGAAATATAAGCCGTTCTATAGATAGACGTAAGTTAAACAACTTAATTAAATTCATTTCTAATATTTACAAAACAGGGCTTTAATTTAGGACTTCTAATTTTGGTTATACTTTAATTTGGGACTTCTAATTTGGGTGATATTTTAATCTGGACATATTCCGATTTGGGACGTTTAATTTTGGTAATATTCTAATTTGGACACATTCCAATTTGGAATGTTAGATATTTTAATTTGGACATATTTTGATTTGGACATTCTATTTGGGATGTTTAATTTTGGATGTACTGTAATTTGGTACGATTTTAATTGGAAGCGATTTATGGGAGGCGATTCTTATATGGGGCCGACATACCAATAAGCAAAGCGGACACAGCAAAGGGGTGCAGATCATAGACTAGGATGGAACTCCAGAACCCATTCCAGGTTAGGAATTTTGAATACACTGTATTATTGAAAAATTGTTTTCAATTTAATATTTGCTATGCATTGTATATTTGTAAGAGTAATCAAAAAGGTCACTTAAATAATATGAAAACAGAGGAAGGTATCTTGGAACGTTAGAAGGTCCCTGAATATAATTAAAAGATATTTTTGCTGGCTTTCAGAAAAGCATAAATCTGGTATATGTAGATATTTTGTACAAAAAGGAAAATTTTGAGTGTTGTAAATATTATCAATTATTATATTGTGTGGTCTAGAATTGCTTTATTTGATTCAATAAAATTTATTCAGTAAGCTAGTTAGGGTAAAAATCTTGAAATTAATATTTCACATAATAAAGGGAATAGCACAGCAATAAAATAGGACATATCACAGCAATTTTATGACATGCCCAATCGTGGGGCGAATATCACAGCAATTTTATGGTATGCCTAATCGTGGGGCGAATACACAGCAATATATATATATATATATATATATATATATATATATATATATAGTGGTAGGGGTGTGATATGTACAATGGCATCCTCTAAAGACCTCATGTGGTGTTTTTTTGTTTTGGTTCTTTTCCGCTATGTTGCCTTGAACTAATGCCTAAAATAACAACTTTTAATCAAGTTGGAATATATAAATAATATTGAACTAAAACAGCAACTTTAAACCAAGTTGGAATGTGTAATTAATATTAAACTAAAACAACAACTTTATTAGCAAATGCACTTTTTTATAGTCATCTATATTGTTTGATGGCAATTTTTCCGAGTCTGGACCATATGTCCATCCCGATTGCTGTTTTGTGCTTTCCATCGCCAAATTCTTGAAAAGCCAGTTATTGGTTGATCTGTGATGGCCAGCTACATTAGGTTGGTACTTGTAATTTATCTTATATTTTAAAATTAACTTCAATACCTTCTCTAACACCATAGGTTGTGCAAAATATACAGCATCTACAACCATATCATAGACGACTGTTGCCAGTGATTTATAGTTTCGTTTTATATTCACCACAGGATACGTTTAATCGGTTGATTAACAATTCTTTGAGGAAATATACATCACTCAAACTATAACTACTGCCTATTCTGTCTAGCATTCCACACACCTGGTGACATTTTAACTCCATTCTTTCACTGCAATCGCCGATAAAGCGATAACAAATTGATCGCACTTACTCTGGTGATTAAACAGCATGTTTATTACATCTATAGATGTATGATTGATCAATGTTAACCATTTGAAAGCCTCGACGGAAATATGAACAACTAGTCTGGACAGAATACGTTTGAGGTTGTCAACATCGTTCAACACCATAACTTGTTTCAGATGTTGCTGTAAAATGTATTGTTCGCCTCCAAAAAAATCGCACAGCACATTGTCCATATCAGTATGAAAACTTTACGCCACTGTCATCACTGCAACAAAAGTCTAAGTATCTGCCAGTTATGGTACATTTGTCGAAATCAGTAATGATGAAATGTTGTGATACTTCACACAAGTTAGTAGCGCTAAGGTACTCAATACCGACTAGCGCACCCTTCCTGTAAAGTTTTACATCGATCATATATGCATTGTACATGAGTAGTGATATAACATCTGTACTGCTTACAAAAATTTATTCCCATGATCCCCCTCCTCTAGTTTTCCCTGACGCAGTCGTAAAATTTTATACCTGCGACCTTGTTTTAATGATTTTATGTTGAGTATTTCTTTGTGATTAATTTGTACACTATTAAATTTCTGTTTTAACGCATACATTCTGGACTAGACAATCTATACGTATGCGCATACGTACGTAAACAAAACTGCACTGTTTTATTGGTATCGGTTATATGTGTGTATAGTGGTAGGGATGTGACAAAGACCGCATATGGTGTTTTTGTTTTGGTTTTTCCTTTCTTCTCCCCATGATCAAAAGGAGAAAACAAAATCTAAGACATTTCTTTGATGACTCGATGTATCATTACCTTCTTCTCAACACCGTGCTATACAAAAACAGCTTTTAGAAAAAATCTGCTCTATACTTTGTTGAGCTTACCCATTATAGCCTAGTGTTACACATATGCAACGCTTTCAGAGATCTACATTACCCAGTATTGTGTTAAATCTTACTAAAAAAAGGACTAGATGGCAGTTGCTAGGCCTTTCATGAACATCATTTTAGTGTTGGTTTAATACTATAAGGTTAGTTGTGTTAGCGCTTCTGAATTGGGAGAACCTAAAGTATGCAGTTTTATTTTAACAATATGGAGTATGGCATTAGATTCGTGTAAGTAAAGTATTATTGTTTTCTAATTTTTATAGCTTGCAGTATTTATGAATAATCATTGTCAACAGTTTTTATTTTTGATGTGGTATACAAAAAGAATTGATAAACTTAAGAATTTTTTGTACAGTTGACCCTAAAGTTGAGTGATACATATATGTAGCACTAGGCTTTACAAGGTGCATATGCTCATCAATAAAGAAAATATAAAAATAATACTTATTGGTTTTTAGAGATGGATTGACACTTCAAGAAACTATTGAGATGGCATATATTGATGATGCAGATGGAATTTATATTGAACCTCCCGATGTTAATGAATTAACGAACTAGAACTCTGGGGATGAAGATGGAAAAACTTTGGATAACTTGACTGGTCGCCAACTATGTTCAACAGTTGAAGTTAGATTTAACAAGTACATAGATGGAAATGAACCTTCT
Source organism: Platerodrilus igneus (assembly GCA_036346225.1). NCBI lineage: Eukaryota > Metazoa > Arthropoda > Insecta > Coleoptera > Lycidae > Platerodrilus > Platerodrilus igneus. The sequence continues at coordinate 612,873 of JARFIW010001181.1, read as the reverse complement.
ACATCTACAAAAAATATGAAGGAAGAAGATGAAAATAAGGAAAATAAAGAGCCAGAAGATACTGATTTACTAAATAAAGCAAATAACACGAATTTACCAAAGAAAATTGCACTCAAAGATGTAGTGAATTGGAAAAAAAGTGGGGATTTAATTCAGTCTAAAGCAAGGTTATTTCCTGAAATAATTGTTAACAAAGAAGTCAAAAATTTAATTGAAATGTTTGAGATGTTTTTTGATAAAGACATTGTAGATTTTATAGTAGAGGAATCTCAGAAGTATGCACTTTTAAAAAACTGTCGAGACCCCCGAATAACAGCAGATGAAATTCGATGTTTCATTGCTATCTTGATTGTGAGCGGGTATGATTCAAAACCTAGTATATGACATTTCTGGGATTCTCAACCAGATATGAAAAATGAAGCTGTCTATAATGCAATGAGAAGGAATAGATTTATCCAAATCATGCGATTTATACATTGTGCGGATAATAACAAACCAGATATAAATGACAAACTTTTCAAGCTTCGTCCTTTGGTTTACAAGTTGAAGAACAATTTTTCTAAAAATTTTGCGCAATGAAACATCTATCATATGATGAGTCAATGGTTCGGTACTTTGGTAAACATGGGTGCAAACAATTTATCAAAGGAAAACCAATTAGATTTGGATTTCAAAATGTGGGCGCTGAATACTTATATTGGATATTTAACAAATTTTGATTCTTACCAAGGAAAACAACCTAATGCCAATTCCACAGCCGAAGAACTTATTGAAACCTACTGCTCCACTTATAAATATGCTAGAAGAAATACCATTTTCAGAGTATCCTTACCAACTGTACATAGATAACCTTTTTACAAATTTCAATACTTTTCTTTTAGTGAAATCCAAAGGTTACGGTCTAACAGGCACTTTCAGAGATGACCGTATACCAAAATTATGCCCACTACTTAGTAAAAAAGCTATGCTCAAGTGGGACCGAGGAACATACAAATCTTCAATTGAAAGTGACCACGGCATTATTTTTGTTAAATGGGTGGATAACAGCGTTGTTGCTGTTGCATCTACAACTTACAGAGTCGAACCTGTAGGACAAGTACGTAGGTACAATAAAAAAGAAAAAAAATACGTTCAAATTACAAGACCCAACGTCGTTGCAAAATATAATGGGTACATGGGAGGCACTGATCTAATGGATCAAAATATATTCACATATAGAATTGGCTTCCGATCTAAAAAGTGGTGGTGGTGTATTTTCATATGGTTGATTGATGCCAGCATCAGCAATGCGTGGATATTATACAAACAGTCCATTGATGCACAAACATCTCAACTAGATTTCAGAAAAAATATTGCCCAATCGCATTTACAAACATACGGCACTGGTCCTAAACGTGATGGACGGCCAAGAATATCAAAATTCAGTGGATCCTGTAACAGAGTAGCAGATAATTTGAGGTATGATGAACGCAATCATCTTTTAATTGCTATTCCTGACAAAAAAGGTGTCGCTGTGCAGGAGAAGGTTGCACAAGTAGCACCAGAACAAAGTGTTCGAAATGTGATGTTGGTTTGTGTATAGAGTGCAATTATAATTATCACTGCAAGACTTATTAAATATACAAGTTTATTGTTTTAAGAGTGTTTGTTATGTTTGTTTTATTTAACATGCGGTTTTCTATGCCCCTCTAATGACCTAGCGTTACATATATATTGTAACAATTTTTTTGACAACTGAAAATCACCAAAATTTTTTTTTAAATACGTCTTTCTGTCTATTCGATTAAACAAGTAAACATCGTCATTCAAATAAATATTCGTATAGGGATAATATAGCCCAATTATAATACAGAGATGCTAGTTTGCTTGCTAACAATAGGCGTTGGCTGTTGGAATAAATCCTTCAAGGTCAAACGACTTTGAACTACGATGCGCGGCGTGCGAACCGTCACTCTGGCTGAGGCACCTGACACGAACACATCATAGAGAACCTTAGAGTTCTAGCCAGTAATTTACGTGTGGCCTTACGCCAATGTGTTAAGTCAAGTGTATTATGCACTTGAATAAGTGTTTTTGATAATGGTAAGCAAACAGATTTAATCCCTTAAACAAACTAAATAATTTTGTTATAGCGCTCTTTCTTTTCTTTTCTTCATTTGTTCTTTGCTTTTCAATTTTACCAGTTAATGTGAACGTTTTTCAACTTGATTGTAATATTCTAAATTTAATACGAACGTTCTTCAATGTGGCGATAATAATTTTTGATCCGATATGGACGTCCTTCAACTTGACCGTAATATTTAAAATTTATTAGAAACGTTCTTCAATGAGGCCGTAATACTAGCGATTCAACATGAATGTTGTTCAATGTAATAGCAATTCTTTTGTTTTAATCTAAAGTCTTATAAATAATATTTACGATAATCCTGTAATTGCTATGATGTATTTACAAGTAATAATGTGGATAATTACATTCAAGATAATTGTTACGGGTTACTATAATTATTCAATTAACCAATAAACCAGTAACGACAAATTTTGTAAGACTAACGCCCGGAACGTGAGGCTGGATTATTTTACTCATGCTTAAAATATGGCTGGATTATTTTACTTACGCCTAAGACATAGCCTTTGTTTGTTTTACTAGCACCCAGAAATTGGGGCTTTGATTTTTTTTCACTCGTGCCTTGTGTTAGAGGTTTTGATTGTTTATAGCTATGTTGATACCGCGTTGTGAACGTTAATTTTTTGAATCTACGATGAAGTAGCAATTAGATTTCTGTCGTCGTTACGAATATTGCCACACTATGTCGTTCCGAAATTTTTGATTAAAAACTTTAATGGATTAATTGGAGGTAAGATAGTAATTGTTGTAGTAATTTAGTCATCAGTAGGAAGAAGTTGTGAATTCTAGATTTAATTGTAGTTCCCCTATCGAAAATATTTTGTCAATCGTGGATAGTTGAGATAAATTTGGATTTGAAATTTTTAAATTTTAAGATTTTAGTTAAAGTTTTTTTGATATCAATCTTAGAAGAGTATAAAAATTGCAGATACTTTTCGGGTTGTGTACTTACTCAAAGAGGAGTTAGATTATGAACTTCGAATAAGAGGAATTGAGAGTAGTAGACCAGTTGTAGACAAGCAGAAGATATTAGGTCGTTTATTAGTGAAAGAATCTAACAAACCAAGTTGTCTAATAGATCTTACAGATTATAATGTACAATTTTCAGTAGAGAGTGAGGAAATCAACAATACCGTTGTCTCGATTAAAAATGTTTTATCAGAATTTGAAGGTGATCCTTCTGACTCTGTTTTTAAAAGGGTACAGTCAAGACTGGTATACCTAACTGGGCGAGTTAAAAGGATGAAGCTGCCATCACTGAATAATGAGGAATCAGTCATGTTCAAAAATAAGCGGAACACATGGATAATAATTAACATATCATCGCGTATTGTACAGTTACTATATAGTGAGTACTAAAAATAATGTTTTCGTAAATTAGGTACATTAGTTTGTGCTGTCGTCATATCGTTTGAGAATTGTCTTTGTGCGTAGGCACGTTTTTGGTCTAATGGCAATTTTTATGATTTATATCGGCGTTGCAACGCAATGTAATTGGTTTTGTGTAGTATAGGCGATACTTGTCGTTGTAGTTGGTCGCTCAGCAGCACGTGAGTCTAGACGAGACTCGTGAGGAGTTGGTCGCTCAGCAGTGCGTAAGTCTAAACGAGACTCTAGGTGAGTTGTCGTTCTAATAATTTTTGGCATCACTAGTTTGGAGTTTGGTGATGAGGAAATTTTGTTGTGGATTAGTCTAGGTGAGGCTTGTGAAAGAGTCTGCCATTCTAGCGAGTTTATGCGTTGTGAAGCAATTTTTTTGTTGTACTGACAGCTTGATTATAACTTATTTCATCAGTTTGATTAGAGATTAAAGAGAGTGTACCTGTACATTAAGTTTTTGTTAGCTATCGTCGAGTTTAGTTTCCTTCGAATGTATAAATTATTTCGTACTCGAAACCCGGAAAGTGGCATATAAAAGACCTGAAGCCTTTTTCGATAGTAGACCAAGAGGATGCCATTTCAATATAGTTAATTGTTGCTTCCCAGGTTTAAGTTTGAAGTCAAGTATACCTTTTATCGTTTCGATTAGTTTTTGTTTTTGTATAGAAGAACAAGAGGAAGAACCTCGTCTAAAAATTTTTTTTGAATACGAATTCAACTTAATGTCAAAATAATAGAATAAGTATGTTGGAGAACATATTATTAAAAAACCCTTCTTAGTAAAAGAGCGTATTATTAAAATCACTTTCCCCATGCGTACGTATTGTGTTGTCAGAAACACGTCCCCTGAGTACACAATCTAATTTAAGAAGCACTTTACCCATGCGTACGTACCGTGTTCACAAAAACACCTTTCCCTGTATGTGTATGTGTGTCTAAACCGTTAACACTAAAAAATTTTTTTGTTTTTTTTTGAAGTTGACAGACGTAAAATGTCGACAGACGAAATCTTTTGGATCTATAACGTGTTAACTAAGATAAAATTTTTTTGTTGAGTCTGTAGAAAAGACGGTTTTGTCCATGAAGGACGGGTCTTCTACAAGGTGTGCAAAAGGACCATAGTGTGTTTTTTTCGCATTTAGTGCATTCCATCAAGAAATGCATAAGTCTAGACGAGACTCATGATGAGTTGGTCGCTCAGCAGTATGTGCTTGGTTGAGTGGAGTGTAAATGTTTTTTTGAGTATTTAGTTTAGTAACGCTCATGAGCAGTCGATCACTAAATAGTTTGGGAATAGTAAGTAAGCTAGTTGCTCACACGTTGGTTAGTTTGGTTCGAGTTTGTGCCGGAAGCACAATTAGTAGTAGAGTTAGCTACTCACTACTAAGTTAGAGTAAAGTGAGTGAATCAGTTGCTCACATTTTAGTTCGTGAATTTGAGTATGTGCAAATTGCACAAGTTGAGTTAGAGTATGATTAGTGAGCCAGTAGCTCACAGGTTATTTTGTTATAGTGAAAAAGTGCTAATAGCACAAGAGTTAGTAGCGTTATTGAGGCGATGGTCTCGCATTTGTGTGGAGATTTAGAGTGTTTTAGCTGATTGCTAAAATAGTGTAGTGACGACTCTTGATGTTTTTGATGGTTAGATATTTTGAGGCTGCCTTTTTTAAAAAAAAGGAGCTTTAATTATTTCTTTTGAATCGAGTTGTCTTCTTTATAGTAAGTTTTATACATAGTTTAGAGATCTGAATTTTTTATTAGTCTAAATATTTTTTCTAGTATTATTGTTATATAATTTGTTAGTAGTTTCCGTTTAGTGTTAGTTTGGAAAGTTTCTCTCTTACTTTTTGCTCTAGTTAAGAGAGTATAATAGAGACCTGTGAATCCTGTTAATTTTTCCGTGAGAGTGTTGGACTTTCCGATTGCGACAATTCCCGATAGTGTCATACCGATATTGTTTCCTTAAGGACGTGTAGTACGCGAGTTAAGGTTCGTGGCTGCGAGCGGTCCTTTTTAAAAAGACTTCTTAAACTTCTTAACACATTTATTTGTTGTTTTACAGAAATTAATTGGATTTTTGACAATCTTGAATGAATTAATCTAAGTCCGAAATTAATTTACTAATTGTACAGAGTGAGTTATCTACGAACTGCAATGCTAAAGCTGAACGATGGATTAACTGACTGCGAGTGGAGCTCCCGGGCCTTTTATAATATCCCTACCCCCTCACATGCCTGTGGGAACTTGCAGACCTAATGTCTGCTTTCATTTGACTCTTGCTATCTTAAATCTATTCATAACTACTTTGTTGCGAGCTTACTTCTTAGTAATCTCGGTACGTGACTGTCTACGACCGCCTGTGACCTGACATCTGCAGTGTCACTTATCTCTGTGCTACAAAGTAGCGTTTCCGTTCCCATAAACGTTAATAAATTGAATAAAATGTCCTTCAATTACATTGTTGCGTATTTCCTAATATTTCTAATAATTCCTAATTATTAGTTTCTTTGTTTATATATAACAAATGGGGGATTACATAACTCGCGTAGCTACTAAAACACTCATTTTTTATTATTCTAGTTCCCCCACTTTTTAATTTTTATTCTCCCACAGGTCAGTCATAAGTCGATTCGATCTTAAAGTTAGTACTTCGTTTAGGGTTATAAAAAAAATCTTTGGTTCTAAGGAAAGATATTTTTTTCTTTTTGGAGAGAGGCAGTGTAACAATTTTTTTGACGACTGAAAATCACCAAAAATTTTTTTTTAAATACGTCTTTCTGTCTATTCGATTAAACAAGTAAACATCGTCATTCAAATAAATATTCGTATAGGGATGATATAGCCCAATTATAATACAGAGATGCTAGTTTGCTTGCTAACAACAGGCGTTGGCTGTTGGAATAAATTCTTTAAGGTCAAAGGACTTTGAACTACGATGCGCGTGCGAACCGTCACTCTGGCTGGGGCACCTGACACGAACACATCATGGAGAACCTTAGAGTTCTAGCCAGTAATTTACGTGTGGCCTTACGCCAATGTGTTAAGTCAAGTGTATTATGCACTTGAATAAGTGTTTTTGATAATGGTAAGCAAATAGATTTAATACCGTAAAGAAACTAAATAATTTTGTTATACAGCTTTTTCTTTTCTTTTCTTCATTTGTTCTTTGCTTTTCAATTTTACCAGTTAATGTGAATGTTTTTCAACTTGATTGTAATATTCTAAATTTAATACGAACGTTCTTCAATGTAGCGATAATAATTTTTGATCCGATATGGACGTCTTTCAACTTGATCGTAATATTTGAAATTTATTAGAAGCGTTCTTCAATGAGGCCGTAATACTAGCGATTCAACATGAATGTTGTTCAATGTAATAGCAATTCTTTTGTTTTAATCTAAACGTCCTATAAATAATATTTACGATAATCCTGTAATTGCTATGATGTATTTACAAGTAATAATGTGGATAATTACGCTCAAGATAATTGTTATGGGTTACTTTAATTATTCAATTAACCAATAAACCAGTAACGACAAATTTTGTAAGAATGTAATAGACTTTTTTGTATTATTAAGTGTATTTTTTAGCAAAGTTTATTCCAGTTTGTGTGCTAAATAGATTTTTGGTTGATTTTAGTCGGATTTTTTATCAATAAGGCAAAAACAAAAACTTGGGTCATAATGGGTTAAAGCGGCGCTCTGCGTCGTGTAGCCCCCTCCCTCCCGCTACGTCACCCTGAACTAACACCGCAAGGTGTGCATACGAAACCTGTAGAGATTTATAGACCGGCACCCCATAAACCGGTTGCTGTTGTTAAGTCGTTTCAGCACGTGATTGACTTAACAACTGACATGTAAGTAATACTATTACATTTTATAAAGACTAATATTTATATCAAATTTTTTTGTGTCTGTACTGTTTATGTCCACTTTTTTATAACCGTTGTTTATAGTTTTAGTGTTGAAGTGGCTACTCCAACGACGTGCACTTCTAGCACCTCCCAGGGTTGCAGTCTTAATGGATGTCCCGATGGAAATAGATTCATCAGCACAGTAAAATAATACACCTATTTTAACTACTGTTTTACATTTTACTTTAACAACAATCACTTCTCCAGCCTGCATCTCTGTTCACCCAGGAGATTGAAATTGTGGATCTAATAAAGCAGTACGTCTTAAAACGTTTTTTAAACGGTTTTACATTTAATTTGCAGTGTTGAACAGTCATCTCAACCTGCGGCTCCGGCGTTTCAGATGTGACGACAGCAGAGGATGCAATGAGCATTGATGAGTATGTAATTTAGGGACACTAGAACATATTAATTATTGTATTTTAGTGAATACACCGTCTCCAATACTGATGAGGCGGACCCGACGTGGCAGTGTGTTTGTTTTTTTATTACATACTTTTGAACGTCACATTTTCTTTTTTGCAGTACCTTAATATGTTACTTATATTACAGGATGATTATTCCATTTTCACAACCTGGTTCGCCGATCCAAAACGCGGGAGAAGAATTGATAATTCCATCGTTGCAACTTGATTCGCCGATGCATAATGCTGGAGAAGACTTATATAACACCATCATCAAAGAGTATGTTTTGACCGTTAGTATATATACCATTAATTATGCTATGCATTTTAGGCTTGGACTTGCAGCTCCTCCTCGACCCTCATTTGAGATACCTGTGCTTCTTCCGTAAGTCCATTGTTGATGTTTTGTTTCAATGTAACATATTTATATTTTTAACAAATTTATTGTGTGTGTGTGTGTGTGTGTGTGTGTGTGTGTGCTTGTGTGTGCGTGCGTGCATGCATGTGTCTTGACCCTTATTATATTTCTGTTATTTTAGAATCTCACAAGCGCGAACTCTTACAGAACCTGAGGATTTTATCATTGCAGACGAATTCTTGTAAATATGAATATCTTTTCATACAATCCATATTCTAACATTTGATTTTCTTTATTCTTTAGAAGCACTCAAGTATTGGAAAAGTTCATCGACTTGAACGCACTTGACACTTACAGGTGAAAATCAGTGGAGTTCGAGGAGCTGATTTATTCATAGTTTTTATTTATTAGTTTTTTATTATTTTAATTTATTAAATATTAATATACTTTCTGGTTTTTTCTTGTTTTTACAATTTCTTTTTATTAAATATTAATATACTTCTCTGTATAAAATGATCTGTGTAATTAACAAAACAAAATCAATAACAATTTTAATCACTTATTTTTACAATAATAGAGTACACACTTTGTAGCCAGAGTAGTGCTTTACATCCATTTACTTATGTAATTATACACTGCTACTATATGATCTCTAAGATCCTGTAAAGTTGCTAGCTCATCGAGAAACTCTTCAAAATCAATGGTACCCAATACGAATTAATCACACAGTTGTATAGTCCATTCCAAATAAGAATAATGTAGATGACCTTGTACGCAAGGTGGATTTACACAGCAAGTTAATTATAATTTCTATATATACATACAGAATAATTATTAATTCCATATTTGAGTGATGATAAATCGTGGCTAGCCTAAATTAATTTCCATAACCCGTTTTTGTAACAAATTTGACAATGGCGCACTATATGTATTTTAAATACAAATTTTTAGAATTAAGCTGTGTAAATCAGCATCATGTTTTAACCAATCAAATCGAAGGCTAAACTTTCCCTATACCTTTCATCGCTTTATTCTTAGCTGGAATGGACTATAGTGTGGATTTGTATATCATAATTCTGGGATGTTTATCATACATTCCAAAAGCAGCAGCATCGCCATACACATACTCTCGTTGGACGTCAATGATTTTGTTTAAACACACATTCCTAAAGTGTGTTATGATATTTTTGTTCATCTTTGCTACAGCTAAGATGCCTTGGTACATCATTGCAGGAGTCTTATAACGATTTTAAACTAATTTTTATGACCAATTCAAGAGTTTTTATACAATTCCATTTCCTACTAATTGTGCGAGTCTTTAAAATAATAATGGATGTTATTAACTGCGAATTTTTACTACTAAGTATATTTTAAATGTAGTTGCTAGTTTCTATAAATCTTAATCTTACAGCCATATGCATATTTTACCAAACACAGAAAATAGCCACTGGTATGCAAGAGGTTGTGTCAAGATGTATAGTCGAGGGGCAAGTGACGGCACTGGTAACATAAATCTGCTGTTTGGAGAATAAACATAACCCTATTTACATAAATGTTCTATTGATCGTTGTACCATTTCATTATTTCGACTTCATTTATAACTGTTTATTTAGGATGCCGACGTTTTGCGCTGTTGTTGATTGTGGTCAAGTTGGTGGGGAAGGAGTTGGCATGTTTAGATTTCCTTCTAAATATAACTATCAGGGAAAATTAAGTTCTCTTGCAACTGAAAGAGTACAAAAGTGGGCACAAGCTCTGAAATGTGATGATCTAACAGATAGTAAAATTAAATATGAAAGAGTATGTGGCAAGCACTGTATTTCAGGTATGAAAATTACGTTCATTACTTATAGGCATTGGTAAATATAAAATGTATTGTAGGAAGCAGTTCAACATTGGAGGATAAAGAGAATCCTGATTGGGTCCTTTCTTTAAATATGGGCCACAATTCTGCAATATTATCAAAACCTTCCCATTCACGTTATCAAACAGCCAGAAGCAGATCAAATAAACGTGAAGTTTTATTTGTAAGATAATTTCAATGATTATTGTAAGCATTATATTGTAAATATTATTGTTAACAATAATACTTATTAGATTATATTAATAAATTGTTTAACAGGTAAATAATTCTAAACTACAAACGATGCTACTTAATGAAGATACAGAACAGTTACAAGTTTCTATTAATGTTAAAGAGCCAGAAGTGAATTTAGAAGCTGCACTTATAGTTGTGAATCAAGAGCTTTATTCCTTGCGAGACCATTTGTCAAAATTTAAATATAATGTAGAAACATTTGAAAGTGATAGCAGGAAATGTTTATATTACACTGGTTTGCCTAACATAAAATATATAAATGTATTCTAATATTATATGTAGTTATACTTGTTTATTATACATAAAATTAAAGACTTACTATTCGCGTAAAAATTTTCTCTAATCTGACAAAGTCTGTATCACTGTCTTCACCATCACCGATGTTAATAATTAGAGGTGCATTGTCCTCTTGATCGAATTTGATCTAACGTTCCCACCAATCATTGATAGTTTTTTGAACATGTTCTATGGAATGTGTCCAAATCTCTGGGGTTATTCTTTGCAATGGTTCTTTCTACATCTGTAAACAATGTTTGATGGATTTCCAATTTTTTCTGATGTGTCGATTGTAGTAAATCTTATTCACACCCCATACATTTTCAATTGCATTGAACATACAGTGATATGGAGGTAATTGCAGTACCTTGTGGCCGTATTGTTTGGCCAGCAATTCCACTTTGAAAACCTTTGGTGGTTTATGCCTACAATTTAAAAAAATTACTGATACGTTACAAAGCACATTACTTTTACTTACATCGTGACAAGTTCCAGAAGCTCTGCTTTAAAAGCACTACCTACTTTCAAAGGAAATTGCTTGGTTAGTAAGCCATTCTGCAATGTCGCTTTTTTTTCTATGAATTATTAGGTATTTTATTTGACACAGTACAATGATACGATGCGTTGTCTATAGCAGATGGTGTTTCCAAATTTTTTAGTAATTGATTTTAAAACCAATATAAGAAATTTTGCTCATTCATTTCTCTGTGGTAATTTGGGTCTTTTATGAAAAAGGGAAAATCGATTCGGCTCCATTTATCAATTTCATTTTCGGCATGTAATGCTATGTACCTAAAAGACTAATTACATTATTCTGTATTAAAAGGATAAGTAGGTGCGACACCAACCTTTTACCATTGATTTGTGTGCTCTTAACTGTTCTTAAATCACCGTCTTGCCAGTCTAAAAACACAAACTGGTTAAGATTTTCTGCTTTTATTCTCATGTATGTCTTCAAGAATCGTATCCTTTTATCTACAATATTTACCAGTTCCATTAGACATCTTTTTGGATTATCTTTTTGCCATGTAAATCTAATATTATGCAAAACTGTATTTAGGGATCGTTCACTACCATTAAAAAGTTCATCATGCTTGAGATTCTGCCATAAAGTATGAACAGAAGAAATACGATTATCCAAAATAATTACATGTTACACTGTAAATTTAATTGGAAATTACTAAGGGAATACCAAACTTGTCTACAGAATACTTACTAATAAAGCAATTTAATTTTAAATAACTTCTACGTCATATTTTCGGAAATAGCAGGCTTGAATATTTTCTTTGAAAACAATCGAAGTTTGCCGAAGACACTCGAAGAGTGAACAAACGCGGTCAAACAAACCAATTAGCATTAATACCGAGTATTCTGTGCTTTCGTAGGTTGCTCATTTCCTAGAACCAAATCTTCCGCATAGCAGTCAGTAGCACGTAATTATTTTCTAGAACCGGCAAGTACTTCATACCAAATAGAGAATTAGATGCTCGATGTCTGTCACCTTCCGATTCCCTCGTAAAAGGTAAAAAAACTCGGTCAATCATCCATCTAACTTATACTTCGACCCACCCCCGTTCTGATATTTTCCAAACATTTTTCAAACGACAATAGTCTCAGATTTTTTAAACCTCCGAGGGATCTATAACTCGTGATCAATTAAACGTTCGAGCTACCTGTAAACTAACATATTTTATAGTAACAGTGCGCTGTATAATACATGCATACCCCTTCTCTGCGCTACTGCTATTCTTGTAGTTGCTTGAAAAAGTCAATCGCCTTTTTTACTGCTAGAACCGCTGCAAAGCACCATTCTATACTTTCTTTAAAAGTATAGCACATCGCGCACTTTTTTGTCTGATAATTAAATATTGTTCATGTAGTCTTTTACACTTTTTCATATTTAAACATCTAATACGATCGATTAACCACTTTCGATTATTCTAACGGGAACCACCATACATTCCGCCGCACCATTCTTTTTGAATCGAACGATGCGATGAGCTTCCACACACTAACACCTAACGTATCTTTCCTACTATTTATTAAACAAAAACTATCGGCATCGCCATGTCCGTATGTGGACGTAAGCAGATGTTTGTGGATGTGTACGAGAATATGTAACCATATACATTAATCAGTGTAAGCTATTTTATTTAGTCCAAGAAAACTACTATTTTTCTAAACCACAATTACTAATCACCTTTATAGGTTTAACATTTCTACCATTTCCCAATGACTGGTGCTACGTACATGGAAACTTTAATTTCTTATTGGAGAGAATCCTTATTCTCCCACACACTGTTGCGTTGTTGCATGCCCACCCTTTTTGGGAATATATGCTCGTTATAGGTTGTAGCACCCGCGGTTTTACTTAACTACACTTCGTGAGACCCCATTAATCTTTTTAATCGTGTCTTTCTCGCTTACAATACAGTAGGACTTGGTTTTTGTCCCGACGCATTCTAATACTAGACCCCCATTAAATTCGTCTTTGAATTTCCCTACAACTTTTTTGTTGACAAGCGGTATATTGTATTTATTATCCGCGGGGTAGTCACTCTTTTAAGATAACTATATTTTGTTAAGTATCAACTAATATTAGATTTTTCTAGAGAGTTCAAATCTGTAAATAGATTTTAAATAGGACCATCCCATACAAAGTTATGCCTTTTAAAGACGCAAACCTCTCATTTTTGCCCATCTTTATTTAACTCCGTCTTTAGAACCATTTTCGGTACCTAAGACATATGCCTTAACCATCCATTTCGCGAGAAACCTAAAACCGCTGTGTTCCGCGAGCACCACGTGGAGATAACACGTATACTCTGTCAACTAGGATAGAAGCAGGAAGAATTTGGAAGAAGGTAAGGTGGGAGAAGAACTTAAAAATTATGTAATTTAAAAACTAATATATACAATAGATTTACAAAATCTATACAAATATAAACAACTATCTTATATCTTTATACCCCCCTATGCGTAGATTGATATGCTTCCAGGATGACGATACGCTAGTCATCTTCGCTCGATAAACTAATTTTATTAATAAGCTGCGTGTACAAATCGTGTTTTTTACTCTGGATACATACGCCGGCAAGTACTCCATACCAAATAAAGAATTAGATGCTTGGTGACTGTTAACTTCTGCTTCCCTCGTGTACGCCCAGACACATTCCAGCCCATGCGCACCCCTGCGCGTGCGCACACTTACCCATGCGCAACCGTGAGCGTGCGCACCCCTGCACGTGCTCGTCCTTGCGCGTGCGCACCCCTGCCCATGCGCATCCCTCTGTGCGTTTGCTATTTTGCGGTGACGTCATAGCCTTTTATAAATAAAGAACAATGTAATACTATTCTAAAAATGTTTATTTTGACATTACACATAACAAAATTTAAAAATATTTAATACCAAGCATGGAGTCATTTAAACTTAATTTTAATACAAAGTTATACACAGAAAACAATCCTTTCTTTATGTTTGTTTGGAGTGGTTTAAATTTTATCAATTTTATTCGCAGCTTGAAGTTTAAATCAACACCCAAGTCCTCTATCTCCTTTTCTAGCCAATAGTTAGATACATAGAGACCGTCTAGGTTTTTGAATTGTAAAATGTACCGAAGTTTACCTCTATATATATATAATATATATATATATATATATATATATATATATATTAAGATATAAATTTTCTTGACCATATATAAATAGTAATAAATGTTCCTGGAAAATGGTCAGGTATAAGTAAAACAACTCAATTTGTTTTCATTGGTTTTCATATATTTTCATGCTTTACGCGAGTTAAAGTTCGGGCCTTTGGAGCTGGTTTTTAAAAAAAAACGTCGATACTTTAACAAATTTAATTTGAAATTAAAATTTAGATAACTTGTACATAATACTAAAAATAATTATTGTACTAGTGAGTAGCTTGAACAACGAAGTATGGAGTTTGAAGACTGACTCGGTTGAGTAGCTCAAACAACGAAGTATGGAGTTTGAAGACTGACTGCCGGGCATTGAGCTCCCGGGCTTTTTATAATAACCTGGCCCTCACACGGCTTGTGGGAACTTGCAGATCTCATGTCTGCGTTTTTCTTAATTGTACACTTTATTACAATGTAACAACTTAATTCTAAGTAATTGCGGTCTGTTGACCGCCTGTGACCTGCCACCTGCAGTATCACTGCCCTCACGGATGCAAAGTTGCATGTCCGTTCTCATAAACTGTCGATAACCTCTTTGGGTTATCCTTGTTTTACAATGTTGCATTGAACTTATACTTTTATTTAACAATTTCTAATAATTCCTATTAGATTCAATATATCAATATATATAGGTAATTGGGGGATACATAACTCCTCCCACCGTAAATGAAAAATTAAGGTTTTTCTTAATTTTTAAATACATAAAATTCATTATTTAAATTCATTTAAAATTCATTGTTTCTAAGGGTATACTTATTGTTTCCTTTTTTCTCTTTGTTTCCTTAAATCTAGAACTGTTTCCTTCATTCTTATATCTAAGGTACATTTTGTAAAATACATATATAATTACAAAAATTATTCAAATGATCAATATAATTGTCCAAACACTTATATTATTATAATGTAACTTTGGCGTTTTGAGTTCACTTAATTGTTCTTTATAACTTTCCACTAATTTCACGGCGTGGTTAAGATCGTCTAAGTCTAGATGTTCTAGCTTCATAGGTTTCTTAATTATTTCTTCGTCTTCTTGTTGTATCTTGAATTGTAGTTCCGGTAGGTTTGCAAGTTTCTTTGTTGCTATGGGATCTTGATAAACTCTGATTACTTCATCCTTCAATTTCACATAACAATCTTCTTTGAGGGTAATTAGTTTGCTTCCGATTAATGCTTGGTTATTTTCATCTTGGTTGCAGTGGATGGTTGCTATTACTTCTGTTGGGAAAATGGCTATCCATTTGTTATCTGTAACTTTTTGAATTTTCATATTAGTTATTTGCACTTGTTTGGTTTCACAGTTTTCGTAATGATTTGAGAATTTTAATAGTTGTACTTCACAAGGGCTGTCTTCTTGAATGGTTGTTGTCGTCATCGATTGACATAAATATTGGTTTGGTGTTACTTCAGTACATTTTTCGTTTGTATAACCATATCTCAGTCCATTTAGGGATAGGAATTTGGTTTTGGGTATGATTACTTGGTATGTGCTAGTAACTTTCGTTGGAAAAGCAAATAAATGATAATATTGATAATTGTTACTTTCTACTATCGGGATTTCTATTAAAAATATTATTTCGTTATTCTTAATGTAGCCTTTTACTATAGCTATCTTTTCAAATATTAGAATGTTCGATTCTGTTACATCAAAAGGTAATTTACTGTTAATTATAAATGTTCTAATTCTTATTAATTCGTTTAATAAATCGGTTGGTTCAATAATACTAGAGTGTAGGGTATTTAATTTTTCAAATGTTAATTGGGTTTTGCATACTGCCTAAATTATTTGGTAGTATACCGGGGTTGTTATATGTTATATTGTTATTTGGTTGTCCGTTCTACCTGGGTGGAGGTTGACGGTAAGGGTGATGACTGTCCATCTGAAATTACAGGGTGTCTTAGGTTTTTCAAATGAATGTATTTTGTTATTTTACCGTTGTCTACTACTGCTATATTTTTATCTGATATTTTCTTAATTTTAAATGGTCCTAAATTTCTGGGTGCTGTTTTATGTCGCTTGCTTTGGAAGTTTTTCTCATACACGGTTTGTCCTATTGAAAATTTATTTGAGTCGGTATTTTTGTTTCGGGTTGTGGTGATACGTTCCTTATCGTTCTCTAATTTATCTTTTACTTTGTCATAAGTTATTTTTAGTTTTTGTTTGTGATCTTTCGCATATTGTTGATATACTTCTTTGTTGTAGTGTATGTCATAGGGATTTTGTGAATCTGAATGTCCTAAGGTTAATTCTAAGGGTGTAAAATTTGTTGATGAGTGAATAGTGTTATTATAGGCGATTAGTGCGTATGACATTAAATTGGTTATATGTTCCTTTTTATAATTTATTCTTAATAATCGAATTTGTTCTAACAGGGTTAAATGTAATCGTTCAATTAGTCCGTTTGATTCAGGGTGGTTTTCCGTTATGAAATGAATTTTTATTTTGTGGAGTTCTAAAGTGTTTTGAATTGTCTCATTTTTAAATTCGCTACCATTATCTAAAGTTATTGATTCGGGTGTTCCGTAAAATGTGAAATATTGTAAAAATCCTTGGGTCACGTCAATGCTATTTTTGGATGTGATTGGTATTGCTTGGCCTATTTTTGTAAATGCGTCTATAATTGTTAGATAGTTTTGCGCTTCCACTACTAGAGTATCGGCATGTAGTTTTTGAAATGGTTTGTCGGGTGTTTTGGTTAACATTAAAGGTATCTTTGGGGGTTTCCTATCGTATTTCGCTCTGTCACATAGTTCGCATTGGTTAATGAAATCTGTGGTCAAGTCCTTCATGTCTTTAAAATAATAACGTCTTATGAGTTGTTTTATTGTTTCGTTAATTCCACGATGGTTGGTTTTTCCTTCGTGTTGATTTCTAATTACATCGTTTATTTCGTCAGGGTCGTCTAGTGTTATTAGTTTTCTAGTACATCTGATGAGTTCAGGTCCAGAGTTATTGAATAGTTTAATGTACAATTCTGAAAATCTTTGGTATAAATGTTCGGTGTTGAAATAAAAATAAAATCGTTTTTCTCGGGGGTGTATTCTTTTAAAATTTTAATTATTTGTTCCTCGTTGTCATCTTTAGTTATTTGAATTTGATATATCTTTTTGTTATCTACTTTTGTATATTTTACTGGGTTGGGGTTATTTAGAACTTCGGTTATTATAAATTGATTGGGTTTCATATCGATTGCTTCGTTTAAAATTTTAATCGCGTTTTTGGTTCTTCGTTTTGTGTCGAATGTATCGTGTCGATCTCGTCTGGATCTTCTTTTATTTCTGCTTCGTCTACGTTTCCTATAATGGATTCCGTTTCTAATGCATTGAGTTGAATTCTACTTAAAGCGTCTGTGTTGTTGTTATAGATTCCTTTTTTATATATAATTTCGTAATCATACTCTTCGAGTCTGATTCTCCATCTTTGTAATTTTGAATTCGGTTCTTTCAGTTTGCATAACCATACTAGTGGTCTATGATCGGTATATATGTAAAATTTTCTTCCGTATAGGTAAGGTCTAAAATATTTTGTTGCCCAAATTATGGCTAATAATTCTTTTTCTATGGTACTATATTTTTGTTCGGTTTCATTTAGGGTTCTGGATGCGTAGCTGATGGGTTTATCGCTACCTACCTTTCCTTGGCTCAATACTGCGCCTAATGCTACATTCGATGCGTCTGTCGTCAGTATAAATGGTTTTGTAAAGTCTGGGTATTCTAATACAGGGTGATTTGTTAATATGTTTTTAATTTTGTCAACGGCTTTAATAAATTCCTGGGTGTGTTCAATTTTGTTTCCCTTTTTTAAACAATTTGTCAGGGGTTTGGTTATCTGAGCGTAACCTTTAATGAATTTGCGGTAGTAACCACTAAGTCCTAGAAATCCTTTAATTTCTTTGGTTGTTTTTGGTAATGGGTAATTTAGAACTGCATTTGTTTTATCTGGATTTGGCATTACTCCTTGGGGTGTTATTACATGTCCTAAAAATGATACTTCTTTTTGTAAGAATTCACTTTTGTCTAATTGTACTTTAAAATGTGCTTGTCTAAGTCTTTCGAATACTTCTTTCAATCTTTCTATGTGTTCTACCAATGATGTAGAATAAACTATGATGTCGTCAAGGTATACAAGGCATTTTTCATTGTGTATTCCTCGTAGTATATTGTCCATGACTCTCTGGAAAGTAGCGGGTGCGTTCTTTAATCCAAATGGCATTCGTTTGTACTCGTAATGTCCTCTAGGTGTGCTGAAGGCTGTTTTTGATATGTCTTTCTCTTCCATCTCTACCTGATGGTATCCTGATGCTAGGTCTAATGTTGTAAAATATTGACATTTGCCTAATTTGTCTAAAATTTCGGTAATATTTGGTAGTGGATATTTGTCATCTACCGTTTTTTCATTTAACTTTCTATAATCTATTACCATTCTGTACTTTCTCTTTCCGGTTGCGTCTAATTTCTTAGGTACTGTTAACACGGGGCTGCTCCATGGTGAGTTGGAGTGCTGGATTATGTCTTGGTCTAATAAGTCTGCTACTTGTCTGTCAGCTTCTTCTTGGCTTGCATGAGGTAGTCTGTATGCTTTTGTAAAGATTGGTTTATCGTCTGTTAACTCGATATTATGTTTTACTGTGTTGGTGAATGTTAATGGTATTCCTTCGCAATGGAATATGTCTCGGTATTCAAAACATAAGTTTTTAATTGCTCTTTCTTCTTCTTGATTGATATCGGTATTAAAGCGGATGTTAGTTAAATTTTCTCTTAACATTTCGTCATGTTCCATTGGGTTGTAATCGTTTTCTAAATTTTCGTCTATTTCCATTTCGTTAAAATTTAGTTCTTCTACTTTAATTGGGTCTGTCAATGATAATTCTACGGGATAGTCGTTTGAATTTAATATTGTTGTGGTTCCATAATTATCTTTTATTTGCACTAAGGCAGTTGGGGTTTCTACTCCTTGTTGAAATGTCATATGATTTATTATTCCTAAATTTTTGTTAGATTTTACTGGGATTTTTATTTTTCTTTCCGTTCGGGGTTCTATTGTGTATTTTTGTTCAACTTGTGTGTTTTGAAATTTAATTGGGATTTTTCCGTATTTTGTCCTTAATAAGCGATTTTTAATGTCAATGTTGGCTCCTAATTTTCTTAGAAGGTCCATTCCGATTAATCCGTCATATTTGTCGTTAAATTCGAATACACAAAATTTATGTTTCATTTTAACATTAAATGTTCTCGGTAAGGGTATATTTGCTACGAATTGGTGTAGTGTTGTTTGATGGGCTGTTTTAATTTTAAATGGTTCTCTTTCTACATAATCTAAATAATGTTTTTGTACGGTTCTGGGGCTAATTAATGTTTTTGATGATCCGGTGTCGATTAATAGTTTGAATTCGGCGTGGGGTATTTCTATGTATGGTAATACTAAATGATTTATGTTATTTAAGTTTATTAAGTTTGGTCGGTTATGAATGGGTCCATTTGAAAATTTGAATTCGAGTTTTCTTCGTCGTACTCCTCGTAAGTTTCGTATTGTTCGTCACGTTCGTAAGTTTCTGCATGGTTTGATTCACTGTTCGTAGGTGTCTCAATGTAATTATTCTGGTCAGTGTCAAATTTTTCTATTTCTTGATGGAACAATTCTTCCGATGTAAAATTACGTTTTTGATGAGGGTTTGGTCGGATATGTGTTATTTTTGCATTTTGTCTGGTGTTACCAGATGAGGTATCCATTGGTGTTGGTTTATAATAATTATTAGGGTTGTTATTATTATTAGTCATTGGTGTATTTCTATTGGGGTTTGCGTTGAATGCTGGTTTTTGTTGGTTTAGGTTTTGATTAAATCTTGGTTGGAATGTGGGTTTCGTAAAAGTTGGGTTGAATGTTGGTCTTGAAAATTTTTTATATTGATTATTAAAATTTGTATTGTTAAAACTTGGGTTATTACTTCGCGGTTGATTTGTTTGTGCGTTAAAGTGTGTGAATCTTTGTTGAGGGATTGTTTGTCTTGTGGCTTGTATGGTTTTTATTGGTGAATAACTTTTATTCGCGTTGGGGTTGTATAGTCTGTTGCGGTAATACATTACATTTTCTTCTTCTATTACTAGGCTCATAGCTTCTTCTAGATTTTGGGGTCGTTGGAATCTGATTTTATCCGATAGTCGTTCTGGTAAAGCGTTTATGTATGTGTCTAGTGCCATTTCGTCATACATTTTTGTTTTTAAATGTCTAACGTTTTGATCGGGATCTTCGATTTTTAATTTTGTTAAAATTAAACTTCTCACGTCTTGGCATTTCATTCCGAATTGGTAGGGGGATTGGTTGTGTTCCATTCTAAGGTTTATTAGGTCTCGTACCAGGCATTTTATGTTACGTTGGTCTCCAAAATATGCAATTAGTAGCTGTTTAAACTGTTCCCATTCCTGTAAATCGTCCCTACTGGCGATTAAGGTTAGTGCCCTTCCGGTTAGTTTACTTATTACCAAGCGTATAAGCAATGAATTTCTTTGGTCATCTCCGGGTTTGTAGAAGGTTTTTAGGAACATTTCGGCTGCTCCAATAAAATTTGAGAAATGGGCCTGTGTGCCCTCAAATGTCTGTATTGTCTCTAAATAGAGTCGCATGTCTGTGTTACTCATGTTGGTTAAGGGTTGTTTTCAATTTTGGAAAATTTAAAAAAAAAAATTTTTTTTTTGAATTGAGCTTTATTTCGCTATTTGTATTGTTTTTTTCGCTTCGGATTTACTAATTTTCCGTTTGGGTTGTGAAATTTCAAATTTTGTAAAAATTGGGGTTGATTTTCTATTTGTAACGTTAATTATGCTTTGGATGTATTAATTTTTCTTTTGGATTAAGTAATTTCGAATTTTGTAAAAATTGGGGTTGGTTTTGCTATTTGTGATGTTAACTTTGCTTTGGTTTTATTAATTTTCCCTTTAAATTCAATAATTTTGAATTTTGTAAAAATTGGGGATGATTTTCCTATTTGAAACGTTAATTTTGCTTTAGTTTTATTAATTTTCCTTTTAGGTTAGGTGAATTCAAATTTTGTAAGGATTGAGATTTATTTTGCTATTTTCGGCGTTATTTTTAGTTTGGAATTGTTAATTTTCAGTTTAGATTGAGTAAATAAAAAATGTGGTAAAAAAATTGAGATTAATTTCGTACTTGTAGTATTAATTTTTGGTTTGGATTTATTAATTTTACGTTTGGAGTAGTGAGGTAGGGCCGGTCCTACTTCAAAACGCGACAGACGTATTTTCCATGTGTAGAATACGGCTGAATCGTTTTGAATTAAGATCGGCCCTATATGATTTCAATGTAAAATAGTCGTGAAAACATTTCAATGTAAAATAGTTGTGAAAACATGAATTATTCTATACTTTCAATGTAAAATGCTTGTGGGCACGTTTTGAATTAGGATCGGCTTTATATTACTTTCAATGAAACACACACGTATGTTGAAAAGTGCAGAGAAGAATGTGTGTAGCTGTTTTGAATTCGGTTTTCTATCGAGAAGTTAGACGTGCACCGTTTTGAATTAGGATCGGCGTTATATACTTTTAATGTAAAAATGTGAAAACCTGAATTCTTTTCAAATGTAAAATACTTGTAGGCACGTTTTGAATTAGGATCGGCTTTATATTACTTTCAATGGAACACACGTATATTGAAAAATGTAAGTGCAGAGAAAATGTGTATATGTTTTGAATTTGGTTTTCTAGCTAGAAGTTATAAAGTATGACAGATGCAAAATATTGCATTCAAGTCAATTGTGTTTAATTAAAGTGGATTCTGATTTATGTTTAGAGGCTGCAAATACACACATGGGCCGGTTTCAATTCAAAATGTGTTCACTCTTGTGATAGGTTGAAAATTTGGTTGGCAAAGTACGCAGATGGTGATAATCTGCTATATAAGGAGATTGCTCTAATATTAATTTAATTAGTCAAAGAAAAGCAATATGGATTTTAATACTCTTAATAAAACCACATATCGCAAACCTTATGTAAATTCAAAAGATATTATAGTGAATAAGAGGTTTAAAGTTTTAAAAGTGGAAACACTCAAGACAAAATATGGAGATAGAGTATTAGTGGAAACAGAAGAGTTCAAGAGTATATTGCCATTGAGATATTTTGAATACCTTCAAGCACATGGAGTGAAACAATTAAATGAAAGTATTGGCTCGAACAAACACGTACACATAACTAGTAAGGGATCGATCGGTCTAACTGTCAACGTAGAATTTTCAGAATAATATGTCACTAATTTAAGAAATTAGTTTATTATTATAACACATCTAAGTCGATTGTATACAAAAAAATTATGTATTAAATTAAAGTGGATTCTGATTTATGTGCGTTTTACTTCGATTTTACTACCTTGTTTAAAGAAAGTCTTGTTTCAAAAGAGAAACTATTATAAAATACTTTTTTATTTTTACAAAATTGTTGAATATTTTGATCTAACTATTTATAAATGAAAAAGTATTTATTAACTCACGTTCTTGAAGTAACTGCTGCTCTCTCACCGCTAGTTCATCTTTTTTTCGCTTTATTATTTCTAGCTCCAAATATATACGACGCAGTAGCTTCTCTCCACGCTTTTTAAATGCGTTAAGCAACTCTACTGCATCATCTTCGTAGGATTTGTCATCTTCGCAGCAAACAGTCATATTTGATTCTGTACATAACTTTTTCATAGCCGACATGTTTTTGCCTGATCTGTGAGCATAACATAAAAGATTATTGTAGGTTCACCTTTTCTTTTGTATACTACCTGATGTTTCTGAGAGGTTCAGAGTGTATCAACGATTCTACGATAGCCTCAGAATTTCCAGAATGGTTTTTGATCTAATGTAACTTATAAATTAGTAGTGTTTTAAAAACACATGTATAAATGTGAAAAGCACTTACCGTGATATATCTATTACGTCACTATCAAAAATAGCAGCAGTATCGAGTTGAGCCGAAGAACAACCAAAACTTCTTTAATCACGTCTTCGTCAGAATGTAATATAAATTGCTCTAGAACTTTTACGTTGGTACTATTACAATTTTTGACTGATGACAAGTTACTCATTTTTAAAAGTTGCTAGTAATAGTAACTAATAATTATACAAGAGATCTGATTGAATACTGTTGGTAAATCTACGTGAAGTATTTATATTAAATAATAAACTGATCTGTTAGTAAAAATTAAAAATTTGCATCGTTTTTCTGAAAAAAATTCAGCTCTGTAATCTATTCTAATGAACAAAACAGTATGTAAGCGAATATAATTATACCTCAGCAGAAAATAATGAATTAGTTTCATTGTATGAAAAGAAATTGCAATGAATGCACATAATAAAACCCTAAATTAGATTTATTTCGTTTAGATTACCGCTGTATAAGAATTTTTTAAAGGTACTGCTAACAGAAATAATGAATTACATTCAAGTAATAAACTGATCTGTTAGAAAAATTAAAATTTGCCTCGTTTTCTGAAAAATTCAGCTCTATAATCTATTCTAATAAACAAAACAGTATGTAAGCGAATATAATTATACCTCAGCAGAAATAATGAATTAGTTTCATTGTATGAAAAAGAAATTGCAATGAATGCACATAATAAAACCCTAAATTAGATTTATTTCGTTTAGATTACCGCTGTATAAGAATTTTTTTAAAAGGTACTGCTCAGCAGAAATAATGAATTACATTCATTGACTGAAAAATAAATTGCAAAAAGGCGCTGCATATATAGGGATATAGTAATTTGTGCGAATCATGCTGAATTTTGTAGTAAACGCTAGATGATTATGTATGTTCCATTGAAAGTAATATAAAGCCGATCCTAATTCAGGTTTTCACATTTTTTCATATGTATCCATAAAAATAGCGCTGTAATGATTGTGTGTATTTTTTTCTGTATACACATCATAAAATCAAAGGTCATATAAAACATTTTTCATAGTAAACGTAACTGAATGAAAAATGATGTTGTATGCGAATTCCTTTACAGCTGTTTTGCACAAAGTCGCCTTCAGTTTGTAAATACTGGAAATGCTTGCTTAGCGAATTGTTTGTCATAGTTACGTACTGAATGCAAACTCTGCTTGAAAATCATCTTGAATAAAAACGTAAATAAAGGAGATTTTTTAACAATTGCATTCAAAGCAATTCGCTATGCAATTATTTTGATTTGATGCTATTTCTTTTTTACAGTTGTTTTGCTTACGTGTTTTCCGTAAACTCAGATGAATGAACCTTTTTGAAATTGTTTTGCTTACGTCAGATGATATTTGGTATAAATATTAAATAGAGAAATACGTATATTGAGTAGTGTATTTTGATTTTATATAGAATCATGAATGCTGAAACCGTATCCGAGATTAGTGAAGCAATTTTGAGATTAACTGTAAAATGCGTGAATTTATTGAAAACAGTGAATGAAATAACGAAACACATTTTAGTTATCAAAGCAAATATTAGTATATTGAAGCTTGCTATTAGAAATAAGATATACGAAAACAATCGACAAGAAAATCCTAGTAGACTGGAATCTAATTTAGCATATCTTAAAAGCTACCTTGTACGATTGAGGCATTTGAAACGCTCTTTGGAATATCGTGGAAAAGGTGTTGATTCAACGCTTTCTAGAGGTCATACTCGAAAAAATTTGATTTGGCATGATGTACAATCATGTTTTGGAAGTCGAATAATTACGGGACTTATTACCAATTTAAATTATAGAGATCCTCTAGTGTTCTTAGACAAGGCGTTCGCTAGTTTTAAACGCAAGATTGTTGCTTGCTTAAAAAAGTCAATGTTGAAAGTTAATGTAATATTTGCAGCTAACTTTGTTAAGCCTACAACTGGCGAAATGGATTTGAAAACGTTTCCTACTGCAAATCGTCACATCGATATAAATACCAATCTCAAGCTATGGTATAAGGAGAACGTATTGAACAAGATTTCGAAGCGATTAGAAGAATTTAGCGAGAAAGATTCTGGTTGGGCAATCCGAGAAGTTTTACACTTGAAGGTAAATATAAACAATCATGATCCACTTAAAGGAGGGTGTTCAACGTTTGTACCGGTCCCGGACTTTATAAAAAGAAAAAGCTGTGGTAAATGTAATAAATAACGATCAACATTGCATTCTTTGGAGCTTGGTTTCCGCTTTATTTCCTGCTAAACAAAATAGTCATAGAATATCTAGCTATCCGCATTTTGATACAGTATTACGCTACAATTCAATTCAGTTTCCAATTGCATTAAAAGACATAAAAAAAATTGAAAAGCTTAACAATCTCGCATTAACCTATATTGTATAGAAAATGCTAAAATACTACCATTTTGTTTAAGTGAAAATTTTAAAAAAATTGAACCTATTAATCTGTTAGTTTTAAATAATGATTCCTTACAATATGCTCGTCCTACAAATGCTAATGAGAATCACTTTCATTTTACTTGGATTAAGGATATGTCAAAATTATTTGCAAAACAGTTGTCTTCACATCACCATAAAAAATTTTTTTGTTATAGATGTTTAAATAATTTTAGTACAGCAGCATTACTTAAGCGTCATTCGAATTATTGCGAAAAACAGAATACTTGCTCAATAAGATTACCTGAAGAATCTGAAAAGTATCTAACATTTAAACATTTCCACTATCAAGAAAAAGTATCATTTGTAGTTTATGCAGATCTCGAATGTATACTAGAACCATGCAATGAGTCTGAGGTAATATTAAACACAGTTCGTTACCAAAGGCATATACCCTTTAGTGTAGCGTATTATTTGAAATGCTCGTATGATAATAAATATTCCAAATTTCAATTGTATCGCGGGAAGGATTGTATAGAATGGTTTGTTGCTCAATTGAAACTGATTTCAGAAACGACTAATAAAATTTTCTGTAACCCAAAACCTATGAATCCTTTAACGGAAGAACAAAAGTCAACATTTAAATTTGCCCTTCACTGTCACATTTGCAATAAACCTTTTAGTATAGATGATATTAGAGTTCGCGATCACTGCCACTTTACAGGTGAATTTCGAGGAGTGGCTCATCAAGATTGCAACATCAATTATCATAATTCTTATATGATACCGGTAGTTTTTCATAACTTATCAGGCTACGATTCGCATTTCATTATTAAAAAAATCTCGTTAGAGTTGTCAGGTTCGTTAAACATTCTGCCAATAAATAAGGAAAATACATATCTTTTACAAAATATGTAAAGGTATGAAAGTTAGTTTTAGATTTATCGATTCATTCAGGTTTATGGCATCTAGCATCGAAAAATTAGCTTCCTACTTAGATGATAATAAAAATCCATCACCAGGAAAATTGTAACACTGATAATGAGTTTCAGTTACTTACGCGCAAAGGTATATTTCCTATGATTACATTAACTCTTGGGATAGACTCAATGAAACCGATTTACCCTGTAAAACAGCATTCTTTAATCGTTTACGCAATGAAGAAATATCAGATGAAGACTACAATCATGCTAAACACGTTTGGCAAACATTTAATATAAAAACACTAGGGACTATTCAGACCTATATTTAAAAACAGATGTACTGCTCTTGTCTGATATATTTGAAAACTTTAGAAAAACTTGTATGTTCACGTATAAGTTAGATCCGCTTCACTACTTTACGGCTCCTGGTTTAGCTTTAGATGCGATGTTAAAAACGACGAACGTTAAACTCGAGTTGCTTACTGATATTGAAAAATAATGTTTTTAGAACGGGAATTCGTGGCGGTGTTTCTCAATGTTCGAATAGATATGCTAAAGCAAATAACAAATATATGAATGCAGATTATGATCCAAATTTCGATTCTAAATATTTAATGTATTTTGATGTTAATAATTTATATGGGGCTGCAATGTCTGAATATCTTCCATATGGAGATTTTGAATTTTTAGATGGTACCAGTCCAGATATAGTACGTTTAGACATACTTAATATTCCCGATGATTCTGATGTAGGATATATTTTTGAATGCGATTTACACTATCCAGTATCTTTACATGAAATACACAGTGACTTACCTTTGGCGCCTGAACATATGATACCACCAGTACCTTCAAATAAATCAAACTTAAAGAAATTACTTACAACTTTATATCCAAAACTCAACTATATTATTCACTATAAGAATTTAAAAATGTATTTAAGCTACGGTTTAGAACTGAAAAAAATTCATAAGGTACTTCGATTTAAACAAGCCCCTTGGTTAAGAGAATACAATTAATTTGAATACGAAATTAAGACAACAGTCAAAAAACAGTTTCGATATATGCTTTTATAAAAATATGATAAATTCGGTTTATGGAAAAATGATGGAAAACGTACGGAAAAGGAAAGATGTGAAATTAGTGAGCAAATGGGAAGGGCGGTTTGGAGCTCGTAGTTACATAGCGAAGCCTAATTTTCATAGTTGCACTGTGTTAGACAAAGATCTAGTCTTAATAGAAATGAATAAATTAGAGGTTTACTTAAACAAACCCATTTATGTAGGTTTCTCTATTCTAGATATTTCAAAAACCTATTTATATGAATTTCACTATAGTTATATAAAATCGCAATTTGCTAACAAAGCAAAGTTACTGTATACAGATACGGATAGTTTGATATACGAGTTTAGCGTTGAAGATATTTACTCTTATATCAAACAAGATATTCATAGATTTGATACTTCCGATTACGACCCTCATAACAAATATCATATTCCATTATCAAATAAAAAAGTTCCTGGTATTATGAAAGATGAAAACAATGGTGATATCATGCTAGAGTTTGTAGGGCTTAGATCTAAAATGTACACTTACAGAGTTCAGGATAGGATAATAAAAAAGTCAAAGGGATCTTCCTTAGCAAGTATTAAGCAAATTTCTTTTGATGATTATAAGAATGCTTTGTTTTATAACCAGTCTGTACAGAAACAACAATGTTTAATTAGATCAGTCAAACATGATGTCTTTACTATTAAACAAAACAAAATTGTTCTTAATCCAAGTGATGATAAAAGAATTCTTAGTACCTCAACCACTGATACTAAACCTTGGGGTATAACTATACACTCAGAAATGACTTGTGAAGCTTCAACCGCTGGCTCAAATAAAGAATGCAATTTATTTTATCTAGATTAACATATAATTTTTTTAGTTATAAAACTTCAGTGTTATGTTTATACCTGCACAAGTACACCGTTTTTTGGATGTATCTAAAAATAGGATACCTTTCAATCTGCCTGAGTTTGAACTATATTAGTATAAATGTATTGTAGAGAAAAATAGTAGTAATAACCGTTCTGTTTTTAAAAAAATCCAGTTTCTTAATAACATACCAGTTAGTTTATTTTGAGAAATGTATAATATGTGAAAGATATTGTAAAAGCATGTAAAAAATATTAATAAATAGACTGTGATTGCTAAATGATTTATTGTTTTTCATAATTTGTAAAGGTACAGTAATAATAATAATAAAGTAATTATAATATTCTTATGCTGTTTGAGAGTGGATTGTATTTGACTATCTTATCATGAAGTATAAGGCAATGACAAGATGTATTTGGCAAAACGTTTCTGCTAGTTTCAAATTCTAATCTAATATCGACAGTACCAGATTTTAACGTTTCATTTTGTCTAGAACAATCTATGACTACTAATGGTGCAATACTTCGTAAATCTTCAGGATTAAAAAGTGGTTCATTTTCCTTTTCGTAGTATGATTGCTGAAACTGAGCATACATCTCATATAACAACGCAGTCTGTTTATTCTCGAACTTCAAATTTAAGTTATCGTACGGGAAAATTTCTGAATTTAAATATAGTTTCATGTTGGTTAAATAGCAATGATCAAAACGACTGTAGTTGCTTATGTATCTATTTTTTCGGTTGGTTTGGAAACCGACAATCACAAATCTTGGTTTTTCTAATTGTGTTGTTGTTTTAATGTTCCATGTATGACGTTGCGTTTCTTGTAGAAGTTGATATTCATGCAACTCCCATCCTCTAAACGGAATATGCAAATCCTGATTTTGTGCAACGCATTCTATTAAATTAATTCGTTGAGTATCATCAACGACTACATGCGGCATTTTCCATAAAACTTTGTTTAAAACAACTTTTATTTCTTCATCGAGTGTAGGATTAATTATAGCATTAGTATCAAAACTGGAACGTAGTAAAACTAACTCATGACGTATGTTTAAAATAATTTTTTTAAAATCTTCGCATAATCCGAGAACCATTGAAAGGTTTATTGCAACATTAAAATTTCCATTGGCATCAACTATTTGCGAATCATCCATAGGAAACCACCCAGCGTTTTGTAAATGTTTACTTTGATTGCTATTATATGAAACATATCCCTTCATTATAGACGTTAATCCAGGATTCCGAACACGATCTACAATGATACCTCCAATCTCATATCTGATTTCATCAAAAAGCAGCAAAATTCCATTATTTACAAACTTTGCTGTCTGAGACGGTGTTCCATCTGTTCTAATTAATTTGCCTTCTATGTACAGCATGCTCTTCGATGGTAAGGTGTATACATCTTGTTGCTGTATAGGATTCGAATTTCATCATTATTGTTTAAAGATGTGTTAGCATAAGGTTGATGAGTATGTTTTCGATATTAACAATTGCATTATCGAAGTAAACTTTTTCACGCACGTTCAGTATTTCACTATTCATTCTACTTTTTAATTAAATAAATGCAGTCCTAACGATTGTAGAAACTGTCGGTTTTGTGTTGTTAGCGGTTTTGAAACAATCAATCGAGTGTCGATTGCTTTGAAATTTCCAGCATTTATAGCAATTCTTGACATGTTGCGTGCATTATACTTAATACCCATGGCTATTGCAGATTTTTTAAATGCAACCTTACAGTTAGCAGTTCTCCTCTGAAATTAACTAAATTTCCATCTTGATCTAACACTTTAACTATTATTTCATTTATTATACGTGACTTGATTGGTAGATATATAATCGTAGGTGGGCACTCGACAATTTTAAAACCTGCAGGTACTTGCGGAAAAAATTCGTGTATTACATGGGCTGGTTTACTATTTAAATAGGATCCGCTTGCAATATTACAATCGATTAAAACTGCATTCACTTTACAAATGTTGATTGCGTAGTCTGCTTGATGCGTGACAAATGCTAGCAATTTTGTGGAATGAAACCAAGTAGAGAACCAATTGAATCCTTTTTGGTAAAATCCACATCTAGACTACATTTAATACTACATTTAATTGTATTATTGTCAGCTGTAATTTCTATATACACTGGAGTCTTTCTAGCGCTTCGTGATTGTTCCATACGACCACGCCATCTTTTATCACCTAAAGCTTTTGAAGATATTTATTAATTCTCTAATCTCATAAGCACCTTCAGGTATTTCTATGAATTCTCCGTTAGATCCATAATAAAATTTATTATTTATTCCTTTTTCTATGTTTGGAATTGTGTTATAAGACTCAAAATTTGTTAATCCTAATACGTACTCCGAATCATTATCCAAGTTTATAGGTGGATTAAAATTGCTTGTTAAAACTGAAGTGTTTCCCGTTAGAGTAAAAGTGTACGACATAACGACTTCGTACGCAGTTCTATGCGCTACTTAGAAATTGTAAGCATAAATGTCCGCAAAACACAGTACCGTACGATTGTTCTTGGTTAATGTTATAAAGAATTTTACATTTACCCCGCTATTCAAATAACTTATCAACTCTGTTGGCGGTCGCAGGTTTCCGTAGCTGTCATAGTAAATAGCGCTACTACCGTACTTTTGTAAGAGGTCCAATGCGTGCCTAAACCTTCTATTCCATCTAAATTAATTATACCACATTCTTTAAAATTAACTTTCTTGGGAAGATTGTTTCTCATGAACACACCACGGAAATATGGTACTTCTAATTGCTTAACAAACTCTATTAATTCTACATTGCTTAGTGCACGATTAGGTAAAATCAAGTTGCGTTCCTTTGAAGTTTTGCAGGGGCTAAAAAAAGACCAAAACCTTTTTTATAAGGTTTGATGTACATGCCGTTTCCGACTGCAATGTCCTCCATTGCCTTGTTATGACGCTGTTTTTCCGCTAGTTGTTCCTTAGCTATTTTAGTATCTGAAACTGCTTTTGCAACAGCAGCTGCACCTCCAGTAAGAGTACCAAGAGCGCTTAGGCCTGCAACATTTGGTATTAGTGGTAGAAAACCTCCTGTTTTAGGAATTGATATAATACGAGCTGATTTAATATGCTTCTTTTGTTTTGCTGTATTGGCTGCCTTAATTGCTATGTTGATTGCATCCATAACATTAAATCCTTTAGACTTTTTTAAAGCTGTACGTGCTTGTTTGATAATACTTTTAATACCTAGCGTACTTCTTATTTTACGTTTCTTTATCAGTTTTCTTATTTTATCGATATTTTTTGTTCTCAGTGATGCACAGGCACCCATACCAAGTTTTACTTTAGCTTTCATTGCGGTAGCTACTCCAAATGCTGCTACTTTTTCACCTAAAGACGAGTCACCAGAATTTAGTCTTTCTGTAGCTAACTGAGCTAACTTCGAATCTGCTTGATGGCGTTTAGATAGATCCTTTTCTTTGGAGTATGCAATATCGTGCTCCTTACAAGCCTCGTCTAACTTGTTTATTCCTTGTCTCCTCGAGCTAACCGTTCGATTAGTTTTGTACCCGGACCGCAAAATTTGTAACCCGGAATATGCGCTTCGAATGGTAAATTGTTAATTACAGTATTTAATAGTCCGTTCCCAGTAGTTTTAGAATTATTATATGTAATCATTAGAGGACAACTATCCTCTCAAGCTGTGCAGCAAATAAATAAAATATTATGAATTAATGATTCTTTATATACTAGCCGTTTCTTATATATATATATATATATATATATATATATATATAATTCTACTTTTTTTACAAATCGAATTTAGTACTTGCAAACATGCATGTTGTGAAACAATCAACACCTTTAACCATAAACAATAATGACATTGGTGCGCAATCTTTAGCTAAAAAGAAAAAACATAGCGTTCTTCTACCTGCATCTATTCGATGTCTAGTTGTTGGTCCTTCAAATTGCGGTAAAACCAACGTTATGATTGGGTTGATAGAACATCCTAATGGTTTAAAGTTTGAAAACGTATATGTTTATTCTAAATCACTTTATCAACCAAAGTATCAATACCTTGAAAGTCTACTGCAACCAATAAAAGGGATCAAATATTATACATTTTCCAGTTCTGATAATATTATATCACCATCTGATGCTCGAAATAATTCTATATTTGTTTTTGATGATGTAGCTTGCGATAAACAAGGTATCATTAGGGAATACTTTAGTATGGGGCGTCATAAACAAGTAGACAGTTTTTACCTTTGTCAAAGTTATACTCGTACACCTAAGCACTTACTACGTGATAATGCTAATCTTTTAGTTTTATTTAAACAAGATGATTTAAACTTAAAACATATATATGACGATCACGTCAATACTGATATGAAGTATGATAAATTCCGTGAAATATGTGCTGCTTGTTGGCGAGACAAATACGGTTTCTTAGTTGTAGACAAAGATAGTGAACCAGATCAAGGAAGGTACCGAATAGGTTTTGATCACTTCATACATATTTAAACCTTAAGAGACGCAAGTATCGTTAGCATCGAAGAATTTTTTTTTATTACAATAAACTTTTACGCAATGAATAAGAAGTCGATAAAACTTAAAAGAATTTTAATTAAGAAAAGAAACATTGTAAAAACAAATTGCGTCAGTTAAAAGATAATGAAGTCGTCCAAGTGGAATCAATATTACCCATAACATCACGATTAGAAACTATTGCTAATAAACTGGATGGGGAAAGTGTGGTAAAGAAAGAAAAATTTAAAGAAGCAGAACTGCCTCATAGCAGTGTAAAAAATAATTAAACCTACATTGCTAGAAAGGAACGTTGACTATATTGATTCGCCGGTTATTGCACAGCATATACCAAATATAAAAAATGATGCCCTAGAGGTAAATGATGATGATGTTGAGAATGAATACGAAGCAGAAATTAATCGAAATGCACAAGAAGCTCAGGAATATATTCAAAGCTTTGTCGATTCACCTGGTATGACACATTATCTCGAACAGCTACATCCGCTACCTCGAGAATATATTTACAATATGTTTAAAGATGTTAAAAACGAATTTGATCATAAATATGGTATTAGGTTTAACCCTGATTCGAATGGTCTTATGATAGGCAATTCGAATTTCGCGTTGGATGATGAAAATGTTCTAATAAATGATTTGAAATATACAGGTACTCCTGGATTATACGAACTACTGTTTAAAAATATCCTGTCGGGTACAGTCAGCAAGATCTAAAGTCGTACCTTGATATTGTGAAAAGAACAAATGCTAATAGAAGATATTATTCTGAAACAGAACAAATTCAGGGTAATACTTCATATAAGTACAAAAATATAATATCTACATTAAACATACTTCCCAAACACCCGTAGACCTAGAACATTACCTTATAGAAAGCGTCTTGGAGACGGTATGACAATGGAAGTATCAAATAACGCAATAGATTATTTATATTGGAATGATCCCAATGAACTTGTTGATAGATTACGACTTTTAGTTTCATCACAGACTGCTGGACACACAGGTCACGGCAACGAAATAAATTCGATCATTGAAGAATTGCGTGAGGCAAAAGTAATTAGATGATATGACAATTGACAAATTTGGAAGGCACTTACATAACCGTAAAATAGATATAAGTGAACAGGAATATGAAAACAAAAGTGAAGGTTTTGAAACCTTGATTGAGTATAAGTTACATATGCTACATTACACGGTAGTAGCAACGTTTTACTCTAATACATTCCTCGACGGTGATAAAACATTTCTTATTTTCAATATTAAACATAATTATGAATTTCCTTATGAGGAAGCAGTCATTGAGAATATTAAAGGATACCCGCAAGACATTGAAATTCTTATAAACGAAAAAAGTTATGTAATTGCACAGTTACAAGGATTTTTGCTTAAACGTATGGATGTAATCAGCTTTCGTGACAGCGGTGCTATCATAAACAATACCACAATGTTTCTTGATTTTATATTAAAAGTTCCTTTCAAAGCAAGTGGAGCCCGCGACATTCAAACATAGAAGTATCTTAAATAATTGTATTTAATAAATCCTGATTAGAAAAAAAAGTATTATGTTAGTTGCTCAATCAAAAGTGAAAGAGGATATAGTAAATGAACTTCATAAACCAGCAAGAATAAATTTCAAGAGATGCAAAGTGATAGTAAAAGGTTTAAATGACTTTCTTCAGACCGATTTGATTGAAATGCTACCATATTCGCAAACAAACAAAGGATTTAAATACATTTTAGTAGTTATTGATTGTTTCTCCAAATACGTATGGGCTGTACCACTTAAAAGTAAAACGGGTATTGATGTTACTGCTGCAATGAAAACAATTTTAAATAAATTTAAAAATCCGCCAAGAAATTTGCAGTCTGATTTTGGTAAAGAATATTATAACAAACACTATCAATCCTTAATGCGGACATATGGCATAAACCATTATAGTGTTTTTTCTACAAAGAAAGCATGCATTGTGGAACGTGTAATTAGAACTTTAAAGGGAAAAATGTGGCGCTTGTTTAACCTGAACGGTTCTTACAATTGGATAAAAAATTTAAGCGATATTGTGAAACAATACAACAATACAGTTCACAATACTATCGGAGTCAAACCTGTAAAAGTTGATAAATCAATTGAAAAAACTATTCTTAAATCATCATTTACCCACATCAAACTTGCAACCAAAATACCAAAATATTTAATTAAAGACAGGGTGAGGATTAGTAAACACAGGGAAGCATTTACGAAAGGTTACACGCCAAACTGGTCAAATGAAATTTTAAGATTAAAAAGGTAAACGTAACCAATCCGACGACATATATATTAGAAGATCAAGACGAGAAAGAAATCAAAGGTGCATTTTATGAAACGGAGTTGCAAAAGGTTAAACATCCAGGAATTTACCTGGTAGAAAAAGTCCTAAGAAAGAGTGGAAATAAAGTATTTGTAAAATGGTTAGGCTTCTCTAACGTACACAATAGCTGGATCGATAAAAATAATGTTTGCTAGAAGTTGTTATAATAATAGTTAATAAGGCTAACATTGTAAAATTATATTAAAATAAATAATACAAACAAATCTTTCTATTGTTTTTATTATTATAAAGGAATTTTGTAAGGCTAACATTGTAAAATTATATTAAAAATAATACAAACAAAATCTTTCTATTGTTTTTTATTATTATCAAGCCATTCTTTTAATAAAAAGGTATTTTGTTTTGCACATTGCAGATTGTTATTGCTGTGTTTACAACAATGTATGTTATATTTTAAACGATTGTTGATTTTTAACTCCGATAGCTTAGGACAACCTAGTGCAAGCATATCAGTTACAAAGTTTTGCATTATATATGTTTCAATCAATTTCTTCTTTTCTAGACCCTTCACAAATACTTCTTCACCGGGTCGGATAATTTGCTTCAAATAAAGCGCTATATATGTTGACACCATTCCAGCCGTTGAAGATTCATCCCAAGAAAGACCATGAATATTCCTTGTCACCCAGTCATTATGTTTTATATGATCTTGACTCAAACAACTAGACTGCATTGGCAGTTTAAAAATTTGATGCCAAACATCACCTAACAACAAGTCCAAAACCGCAATTTCTTTGCACACAAACTCGTTTTTCTTGTATTTAAATCCCTGAATATCGATTATATACATGTTTGTATGTTAATATATGCAGTAAACTTCGACTAATTAAATTAATATTAGGAGCAATCTCCTTATATAGCAGATTACCACCATCTGCGTACTTTGCCAACCCACTTTTCAACCTATCACAAGAGTGAACACATTTTGAATTGAAACCGGCCCATGTGTGTATTTGCAGCCTCTAAACATAAATCAGAATCCACTTTAATTAAACACAATTGACTTGAATGCAATATTTTGCATCTGTCATACTTTATAACTTCTAGCTAGAAAACCAAATTCAAAACATCTACACACATTTTTTCTGCACTTACATTTTTCAATATACGTGTGTTCCATTGAAAGTAATATAAAGCCGATCCTAATTCAAAACGTGCCCACAAGTATTTTACATTTGAAAAGAATTCAGGTTTTCACATTTTACATTAAAAGTATATAACGCCGATTCTAATTCAAAACGGTGCACGTCTAACTTCTCGATAGAAAACCGAATTCAAAACAGCTACACACATTCTTCTCTGCACTTTTCAACATACGTGTGTGTTTCATTGAAAGTAATATAAAGCCGATCCTAATTCAAAACGTGCCCACAAGCATTTTGAAAGTATAGAAGAATTCATGTTTTCACAACTATTTTACATTGAAATGTTTTCACGACTATTTTACATTGAAATTATATAGGGCCGATCCTAATTCAAAACGATTCAGCCGTATTCTACACATGGAAAATACGTCTGTCGCGTTTTGAAGTAGGACCGGCCCTACCTCACTACTGTTTGGATTGCGTCGAGTTATTTTTAAAATCGTAGTCGCTGTTATTTCTATTTAATTACACAGTGCGGTGATGTACTTGTGAGATCTGTATTCAATAATGTTGAATTAAGTACCGTAGTCTTGGATTGGCTTGTTTTTATGCAGCTTTTAATTTATCTTTAGTTTTTGCTTCTTAAAGAATCTGAAATGGATGGATTTATTCTCGTTTAGCGTTGTTTTAGTTAAATTCTGTTAACTCGTAACTAATAATCTTTCCGTGGGTTTTACTGAGTTGCGTAATTATGACCTGAGGTTAATTACGTCTGCACTTTATTGTTGAAATTGAATACTAAAGGATGTAATCTTTGTTACTTTGTAATAATTGCGTATATATGACTATACTTGTTGAGATTATTAACACTTACAGGTGTTAATAGAAATTTATAGGAATTACTTTCCGTACTTTGCATAAAGTGTTACGTCTAGTTTTATTTTTAAATACCTCGGTGTTCACGACTTGTAATTGAATCTCTCCGTAATGTTAGTTTTCAGCGTTTTAATTAAAGCTTCTTATGATGACCGTTTTACTGCACTTTATAATTGATGAGTAATTTTAATTGAAGAACGTTTTAGCTTTTTATTCCGTGTTTGTTGCAATTGTACACGCTTTTATGGATTAATTACTTGTAGGTATTAAATGCAAAACTGCATTGCTTTTATTTATTCCGTGATGGATTTAATACTTATGATGCGAATTGTGTTGTTGAAAGTTAAACTTTAGTACTGTGCAAAGATTCTGAAAGCGATTTTCTCTGAGTTTTAATTGTGTAATAAGGATGCTTTCTTTGCGTATTTTGCTTATCTTAGGTGGTTTTAGGTTACCGTAGCAGAGTGTTTTGCTATAATTTTATAAGGTCAATGGTTTTAATAATCGTTCCGTACTGTTTGTTCGAATTAGCTTTGAACTTAAGTTTGCGTTCTGTGTTTTTATTTTACCGGATTGAAAACGTGGGTTTGAATCGCGCTGGTTAATGTTTCTTATTTTGGTGTTAGTGAATGTGCGCCCGTTATTTTTTGGATTATTTTTGTTCTAATAATTGTGGTAAGAATCTCTTAATATCAATTCTCATTTGTTTTTTAAGAAAATCTCTTTGTAAATAATCAAGTCTCTTTTTGCTTTTTTAAAGAAAAAATCTCTTTAACGTTCGTCTCATAAAATGTTATACAGTCTCGTTTTGAAAATAATTCACTTTGTAACTATTTTCAAGAAAATATTTATAAAATAAATTCATAAACAATGATAATGAATGGTAATCAATAATTATAATACTAGCATATATCAATTATAGTTTTTGGTTAAAAAAAAGGTATGGAAATGAACTTACATTAATTTCATCTGTTTCTTTGGTGGGTTCGATCGATTCTGTATCTTGTCCACCTTGGTCTGTTTGTTGGCCTTAGACGATTTTTGTTCTTTGTCCAACTTGGTTTGTTGCTGGATTTAGACGATTTTTGTTCTTCCTCCAACTTGGTTTGGGTTCTGCCAAAATTTCGAATTAAAATTCTTGGTCACCAATCTTCCGATTTTTGGATTCTCAGTGCCCTTTTGACATCCGTTACGACTGCGCCAGTTAAAGTTCGGGCCTTTGGAGCTGGTTTTTTAAAAAAAACGTCGATACTTTAACAAATTTAATTTGAAATTAAAATTTAGATAACTTGTACATAATACTAAAAATAATTATTGTACTAGTGAGTAGCTTGAACAACGAAGTATGGAGTTCGAAGACTGACTCGGTTCAGTAGCTCAAACAACGAAGTATGGAGTTTGAAGACTGACTGCCGGGCATTGAGCTCCCGGGCTTTTTATAATAACCTGCCCCTCACACGGCTTGTGGGAACTTGCAGATCTCATGTCTGCGTTTTTCTTAATTGTACACTTTATTACAATGTAACAACTTAATTCTAAGTAATTGCGGTCTGTTGACCGCCTGTGACCTGCCACCTGCAGTATCACTGCCCTCACGGATGCAAAGTTGCATGTCCGTTCTCATGAACTGTCGATAACCTCTCTGGGTTATCCTTGTTTTACAATGTTGCATTGAAC
Organism: Platerodrilus igneus; assembly: GCA_036346225.1. Taxonomy (NCBI): domain Eukaryota; kingdom Metazoa; phylum Arthropoda; class Insecta; order Coleoptera; family Lycidae; genus Platerodrilus; species Platerodrilus igneus. The sequence goes on along the minus strand of JARFIW010001181.1, from coordinate 573,921 downwards.
TTATACTTTTATTTAACAATTTCTAATAATTCCTATTAGATTCAATATATCAATATATATAGGTAATTGGGGGATACATAACTCGCGTTTCGGTTCCAAATAACCATTTTCAAAATAGCAGCTAAAAATTACATTGTTATAAATACTATAAAATTATACACTATAAACATATACTTGCACTAAAACATTTTTAAATAAATAACAGATACATTATAACTATTGTACGTCGTAAAGGTTTAGAAATGTTATACTGAATGACTAGATTAAGTTAACTAGTTAGAACAAATAATCTGTTAGTGTTGATAATTTAAAATATGTATACTATTGGAGTAAATTGTAGTATGAGAAATGTGAATTACTTAAAAGCGTATTCTTATTGAGGTGCCACAGGTTACTATTTATTTTGTATTAGTCTGTAGTAAATGTTAGTGAATTGTTCATGGTCCGACTTGGAATTTACGGAGTGTCTGTCGCGTTGTATGTGAATGGTTTCTAAAATATTTCTTTTATTATCGTTTGTTTCAGTACCTAAAACCTTAACATTCTTAAAATCGAAATTGTGTGATGTTTCTATTGCATGGTTAGCAAGTGCTGTGCATTTTTTATTATTTGTTTGGATTGAGTATTTGTGTTCGTATATTCTTTTATGAAGATATTGTTTTGAATTTCCTATATAACATCCCCTACAGCCAAGACAGTTGATTTTATAGATCGTATGTGTTTTGTTCTTATTTTCTATTTGTGGTTTTAGGTTGGTAAAAAATGTTTTAGTAAAATTATTTGGTTTGTAGGCAATATGGATATTATGACTTCTTAAACATTTTTTAATTCTTTCGGACAAACCAGGTATGTATTCTATTCCAACTATTGATTCACATTGACTGAGTTTGTTCGTATTATCTGTATTATTGTATATGTTGTGGATTTTATTTTTAATTAATGGCTCAAAGAATTGTTTTGGGTAGGCGTTATTTTTTAATACGGTTTTTTCTTTTTTCAAATTTTTTGGTCTATATTTACCGTGTGATAATTGGATGGCGTGATCGACAAGGTTGTTTACAACGTTTTTTTTGTATTGTTTAGGGACACTAGAATTATAATTTAAAATATTTTCCACTCCATGTTTTTTTATTGTACCAATTTAGAAACCATTCACATACAACGCGACAGACACTCCGTAAATTCCAAGTCGGATCATGAACAATTCACTAACATTTACTACAGACTAATACAAAATAAATAGTAACCTGTGGCACCTCAATAAGAATACGCTTTTAAGTAATTCACATTTCTCATACTACAATTTACTCCAATAGTATACATATTTTAAATTATCAACACTAACAGATTATTTGTTCTAACCAGTTAACTTAATCTAGTCATTCAGTATAACATTTCTAAACCTTTACGACGTACAATAGTTATAATGTATCTGTTATTTATTTAAAAATGTTTTAGTGCAAGTATATGTTTATAGTGTATAATTTTATAGTATTTATAACAATGTAATTTTTAGCTGCTATTTTGAAAATGGTTATTTGGAACCGAAACGCGTAAAGCATGAAAATATATGAAAACCAATGAAAACAAATTGAGTTGTTTTACTTATACCTGACCATTTTCCAGGAACATTTATTACTATATATATAAATATTATAATTAGTTTTTTACACAAGGTAAGTTGATAAATACTTACGTATTGAAATTAATAAGATGAAATAATAACTTAGACTTTTTAAGTAAAGCCCAAATGATCATTTCAAATCGAGCTAGTAATTGAAAGAAGGAAAATATAAGGCCTTGGACAGGATTTGAACCTGCATCTCAGTTTTGCCGGAACTGTGCGTTGTCAATTACGCTACCGAGGCCGATGGCTATAATTGGAAAATTTACAAATCTAAATCGTGTACAAGTACCATATATAAACCTAACTTTCAATTACGTTTAGCATTTTGTCAATCATATCTGAAATTGTCAAGTTTCTGACTTATGTCAGATATAGACAGGAAGCACCGCTCAAAATCACGGCTATAAGCCAAATATTAATATATAAATATTATAATTAGTGATTTACACAAGGTAAGTTGATAAATACTTACGTATTGAAATTAATAAGATGAAATAATAACTTAGACTTTTTAAGTAAAGCCCAAATGATCATTTCAAATCGAGCTAGTAATTGAAAGAAGGAAAATATAAGGCCTTGGACAGGATTTGAACCTGCATCTCAGTTTTGCCGGAACTGTGCGTTATCCAATTACGCTACCGAGGCCGATGGCTAGAATTGGAAAATTTACAAATCTAAATCGTGTACAAGTACCATATATAAACCTAACTTTCAATTACGTTTAGCATTTTTGTCAATCATATCTGAAATTGTCAAGTTTCTGACTTATGTCAGATATAGACAGGAAGCACCGCTCAAAATCACGGCTATAAGCCAAATATTAATATATAAATATTATAATTAGTTTTTACACAAGGTAAGTTGATAAATACTTACGTATTGAAATTAATAAGATGAAATAATAACTTAGACTTTTAAGTAAAGCCCAAATGATCATTTCAAATCGAGCTAGTAATTGAAAGAAGGAAAATATAAGGCCTTGGACAGGATTTGAACCTGCATCTCAGTTTTGACGGAAGTGTGCGTTATCCAATTACGCTAACGAGGCCGATGGCTATAATGGGAAAATTTACAAATCTTATTCGTGTACAAGTACCATATATACCTAACTTTCAATTACGTTTTGCATTTTTGTCAATCATATCTGAAATTGTCAAGTTTCTGACTTATGTCAGATATAGACAGGAAGCACCGCTCAAAATCACGGCTATAAGCCAAATATTAATATATAAATATTATAATTAGTTTTTACACAAGGTAAGTTGATAAATACTTACGTATTCAAATTAATAAGATGAAATAATAACTTAGACTTTTTAAGTAAAGCCCAAATGATCATTTCAAATCGAGCTAGTAATTGAAAGAAGGAAAATATAAGGCCTTGGACAGGATTTGAACCTGCATCTCAGTTTTGCCGGAACTGTGCGTTATCCAATTACGCTACCGAGGCCGATGGCTATAATTGGAAAATTTACAAATCTAAATCGTGTACAAGTACCATATATAAACCTAACTTTCAATTACGTTTAGCATTTTGTCAATCATATCTGAAATTGTCAAGTTTCTGACTTATGTCAGATATAGACAGGAAGCACCGCTCAAGCCATCGGCCTCGGTAGCGTAATTGGATAACGCACAGTTCCGGCAAAACTGAGATGCAGGTTCAAATCCTGTCCAAGGCCTTATATATTTCATCTTCTTTCAATTACTAGCTCAATTTGAAATGATCATTTGAGGCTTTACTTAAAAAGTCTAAGTATATTATTTCATTTTATTAATTTCACATACGTAAGTATTTATCAACTTACCTGTGTAAAAACTAATTATAAGTATTTATATATTTAATACTTTGGCTTATAGCCGTGATATTTGAGCGGTGCTTCCTGTCTATATCTGACATAAGTCAGAAACTTGACAATTTCAGATATGATTGACAAACAATGTAAACTAATTGAATTACGTTAGTTTTGTAATCATATGGTATTGTACAGATTTAGATTATGTAAATATAGTTCAGGATTAAGCCATCGGCCTCGGTAGCGTAATTGGATAACGCACAGTTCCGGCAAAACTGAGATGCAGGTTCAAATCCTGTCCAAGGCCTTATATTTTCCTTCTTTCAATTACTAGCTCGATTTGAAATGATCATTTGGGCTTTACTTAAAAAGTCTAAGTTATTATTTCATCTTATTAATTTCAATACGTAAGTATTTATCAACTTACCTTGTGTAAAAACTAATTATAGTATTTATATATTAATACTTGGCTTATAGCCGTGATTTTGAGCGGTGCTTCCTGTCTATATCTGACATAAGTCAGAAACTTGACAATTTCAGATATGATTGACAAAATGCTAAACGTAATTGAAAGTTAGGTTTATATATGGTACTTGTACACGATTTAGATTTGTAAATTTTCCAATTATAGCCATCGGCCTCGGTAGCGTAATTGGATAACGCACAGTTCCGGCAAAACTGAATGCAGGTTCAAATCCTGTCCAAGGCCTTATATTTTCCTTCTTTCAATTACTAGCTCGATTTGAAATGATCATTTGGGCTTTACTTAAAAAGTCTAAGTTATTATTTCATCTTATTAATTTCAATACGTAAGTATTTATCAACTTACCTTGTGTAAAAACTAATTATAGTATTTATATATTAATACTTGGCTTATAGCCGTGATTTTGAGCGGTGCTTCCTGTCTATATCTGACATAAGTCAGAAACTTGACAATTTCAGATATGATTGACAAAATGCTAAACGTAATTGAAAGTTAGGTTTATATATGGTACTTGTACACGATTTAGATTTGTAAATTTTCCAATTATAGCCATCGGCCTCGGTAGCGTAATTGGATAACGCACAGTTCCGGCAAAACTGAGATGCAGGTTCAAATCCTGTCCAAGACCTTATATTTTCCTTCTTTCAATTACTAGCTCGATTTGAAATGATCATTTGGGCTTTACTTAAAAGTCTAAGTTATTATTTCATCTTATTAATTTCAATACGTAAGTATTTATCAACTTACCTTGTGTAAAAAACTAATTATAGTATTTATATATTAATACTTGGCTTATAGCCGTGATTTTGAGCGGTGCTTCCTGTCTATATCTGACATAAGTCAGAAACTTGACAATTTCAGATATGATTGACAAAAATGCTAAACGTAATTGAAAGTTAGGTTTATATATGGTACTTGTACACGATTTAGATTTGTAAATTTTCCAATTATAGCCATCGGCCTCGGTAGCGTAATTGGATAACGCACAGTTCCGGCAAAACTGATATGCAGTTTCAAATCCTGTCCAAGGCCTTATATTTTCCTTCTTTCAATTACTAGCTCGATTTGAAATGATCATTTGGGCTTTACTTAAAAAGTCTAAGTTATTATTTCATCTTATTAATTTCAATACGTAAGTATTTATCAACTTACCTTGTGTAAAAAACTAATTATAGTATTTATATATTAATACTTGGCTTATAGCCGTGATTTTGAGCGTGCTTCCTGTCTATATCTGACATAAGTCAGAAACTTGACAATTTCAGATATGATTGACAAAATGCTAAACGTAATTGAAAGTTAGGTTTATATATGGTACTTGTACACGATTTAGATTTGTAAATTTTCCAATTATAGCCATCGGCCTCGGTAGCGTAATTGGATAACGCACAGTTCCGGCAAAACTGATATGCAGTTTCAAATCCTGTCCAAGGCCTTATATTTTCCTTCTTTCAATTACTAGCTCGATTTGAAATGATCATTTGGGCTTTACTTAAAAAGTCTAAGTTATTATTTCATCTTATTAATTTCAATTATCTAAAAATTTTATGTAGCCGTGATTTTGAGCGTGCTTCCTGTCTATATCTGACATAAGTCAGAAACTTGACAATTTCAGATATGATTGACAAATGCTAAACGTAATTGAAAGTTAGGTTTATATATGGTACTTGTAACGATTTAGATTTGTAAATTTTCCAATTATAGCCATCGGCCTCGGTAGCGTAATTGGATAACGCACAGTCCGGCAAAACTGAATGCAGTTCAAATCCTGTCCAAGGCCTTATATTTTCCTTCTTTCAATTACTAGCTCGATTTGAAATGATCATTTGGGCTTTACTTAAAAAGTCTAAGTTATTATTTCATCTTATTAATTTAATACGTAAGTATTTATCAACTTACCTTGTGTAAAAACTAATTATATATTTATATATTAATATTGGCTTATAGCCGTGATTTTGAGCGGTGCTTCCTGTCTATATCTGACATAAGTCAGAAACTTGACAATTTCAGATATGATTGACAAAAATGCTAAACGTAATTGAAAGTTAGGTTTATATATGGTACTTGTACACGATTTAGATTTGTAAATTTTCCAATTATAGCCATCGGCCTCGGTAGCGTAATTGGATAACGCACAGATCCGGCAAAACTGATATGCAGTTTCAAATCCTGTCCAAGGCCTTATATTTTCCTTCTTTCAATTACTAGCTCGATTTGAAATGATCATTTGGGCTTTACTTAAAAAGTCTAAGTTATTATTTCATCTTATTAATTTCAATACGTAAGTATTTATCAACTTACCTTGTGTAAAAAACTAATTATAGTATTTATATATTAATACTTGGCTTATAGCCGTGATTTTGAGCGGTGCTTCCTGTCTATATCTGACATAAGTCAGAAACTTGACAATTTCAGATATGATTGACAAAAATGCTAAACGTAATTGAAAGTTAGGTTTATATATGGTACTTGTACACGATTTAGATTTGTAAATTTTCCAATTATAGCCATCGGCCTCGGTAGCGTAATTGGATAACGCACAGTTCCGGCAAAACTGAATGCAGGTTCAAATCCTGTCCAAGGCCTAATATTTTCCTTCTTTCAATTACTAGCTCGATTTGAAATGATCATTTGGGCTTTACTTAAAAAGTCTAAGTTATTATTTCATCTTATTAATTTTAATACGTAAGTATTTATCAACTTACCTTGTGTAAAAACTAATTATAATATTTATATATTAATATTTGGCTTATAGCCGTGATTTTGAGCGGTGCTTCCTGTCTATATCTGACATAAGTCAGAAACTTGACAATTTCAGATATGATTGACAAAATGCTAAACGTAATTGAAAGTTAGGTTTATATATGGTACTTGTACACGATTTAGATTTGTAAATTTTCCAATTATAGCCATCGGCCTCGGTAGCGTAATTGGATAACGCACAGTTCCGGCAAAACTGAGATGCAGGTTCAAATCCTGTCCAAGGCCTTATATTTTCCTTCTTTCAATTACTAGCTCGATTTGAAATGATCATTTGGGCTTTACTTAAAAAGTCTAAGTTATTATTTCATCTTATTAATTTCAATACGTAAGTATTTATCAACTTACCTTGTGTAAAAACTAATTATAATATTTATATATTAATATTTGGCTTATAGCCGTGATTTTGAGCGGTGCTTCCTGTCTATATCTGACATAAGTCAGAAACTTGACAATTTCAGATATGATTGACAAAATGCTGAACGTAATTGAAAGTTAGGTTTATATATGGTACTTGTACACGATTTAGATTTGTAAATTTTCCAATTATAGCCATCGGCCTCGGTAGCGTAATTGGATAACGCACAGTTCCGGCAAAACTGAGATGCAGGTTCAAATCCTGTCCAAGGCCTTATATTTTCCTTCTTTCAATTACTAGCTCGATTTGAAATGATCATTTGGGCTTTACTTAAAAAGTCTAAGTTATTATTTCATCTTATTAATTTCAATACGTAAGTATTTATCAACTTACCTTGTGTAAAAAACTAATTATAATATTTATATATTAATATTTGGCTTATAGCCGTGATTTTGAGCGGTGCTTCCTGTCTATATCTGACATAAGTCAGAAACTTGACAATTTCAGATATGATTGACAAAAATGCTAAACGTAATTGAAAGTTAGGTTTATATATGGTACTTGTACACGATTTAGATTTGTAAATTTTCCAATTATAGCCATCGGCCTCGGTAGCGTAATTGGATAACGCACAGTTCCGGCAAAACTGAGATGCAGGTTCAAATCCTGTCCAAGGCCTTATATTTTCCTTCTTTCAATTACTAGCTCGATTTGAAATGATCATTTGGGCTTTACTTAAAAGTCTAAGTTATTATTTCATCTTATTAATTTCAATACGTAAGTATTTATCAACTTACCTTGTGTAAAAACTAATTATAATATTTATATATTAATACTTGGCTTATAGCCGTGATTTTGAGCGGTGCTTCCTGTCTATATCTGACATAAGTCAGAAACTTGACAATTTCAGATATGATTGACAAAATGCTAAACGTAATTGAAAGTTAGGTTTATATATGGTACTTGTACACGATTTAGATTTGTAAATTTTCCAATTATAGCCATCGGCCTCGGTAGCGTAATTGGATAACGCACAGTTCCGGCAAAACTGAGATGCAGTTCAAATCCTGTCCAGAGGCCTTATATTTTCCTTCTTTCAATTACTAGCTCGATTTGAAATGATCATTTGGGCTTTACTTAAAGTCTAAGTTATTATTTCATCTTATTAATTTCAATACGTAAGTATTTATCAACTTACCTTGTGTAAAAACTAATTATAATATTTATATATTAATATTTGGCTTATAGCCGTGATTTTGAGCGGTGCTTCCTGTCTATATCTGACATAAGTCAGAAACTTGACAATTTCAGATATGATTGACAAAATGCTAAACGTAATTGAAAGTTAGGTTTATATATGGTACTTGTACACGATTTAGATTTGTAAATTTTCCAATTATAGCCATCGGCCTCGGTAGCGTAATTGGATAACGCACAGTTCCGGCAAAACTGAGATGCAGGTTCAAATCCTGTCCAAGGCCTTATATTTTCCTTCTTTCAATTACTAGCTCGATTTGAAATGATCATTTGGGCTTTACTTAAAAGTCTAAGTTATTATTTCATCTTATTAATTTCAATACGTAAGTATTTATCAACTTACCTTGTGTAAAAAACTAATTATAATATTTATATATTAATACTTGGCTTATAGCCGTGATTTTGAGCGGTGCTTCCTGTCTATATCTGACATAAGTCAGAAACTTGACAATTTCAGATATGATTGACAAAAATGCTAAACGTAATTGAAAGTTAGGTTTATATATGGTACTTGTACACGATTTAGATTTGTAAATTTTCCAATTATAGCCATCGGCCTCGGTAGCGTAATTGGATAACGCACAGTTCCGGCAAACAGAGTCGAGTTCGACCCTTTAGGAGGGACGGTCGTGTGTTTAAAGCTCCGCAGGTAGTTCTTAAAATTACCAAATAATTATTCATACCGCGTGGTAGCTCGTTTGCTACTAAATAATTCTATTATAATTATCGCTTAAGTAGTTTATCTAGTGTTAATAATGTAAATAAGTTCAATAGTGTGTAATTATAGACCTAATTTAACATTAAGACAGAACTTCAAAGTTGTATGAAAGCTCGAAAACGTGTAAATAAAAGTGCTAGTTGTAAAACTAGTTTTAAGAAAAGCCCAGCGGTCAAAGACGCGAATAAAGTGCAAATCACGCACCTGCGTGACCTAATAAAACTGAAAAATAAAATTATTCAGGAAACTCTAAATGCGGGCCTTGAAGCGCCGCCGGCTACCTTAACAATGCAGACAGCGCGCGTCTCGGTTGAACATACCGCACCTGCCGCTGCTACAACAATAGAAACTGGTATGAATGTTTCTACCCTAAAAGAAATATTGCAGGCTCCAATACATAAAAATACTCGTACAGATGACGAATTTACGTATCCCAAGAGAGCTCGCAAAAATGCAGGTAAAGGTTCATTGGAAGATTTACCTAAAATGACTCTTCGGAATTCCTTTGAAGCTTTAAGCGATAACGATGAAATTAATGAAGAGCAAATGGACACAGAAACGGAACACATTAGAACTGAAACAAACAACACTAGCAAGAAGCCTAAACCACCACCACCTGTGGTATTACATTACAATGTGAGTGATCATAAACAATTAGTGAAACAAATACGAGAACATTCAAATAAAATGCGACCATCAAATACACAGGCGCAAAAACTAATATATTCTTTGAAGACCGAGAAGACCGTAACAAATTTATAAAAGTAATAGAGAATGACAACATACATTTTCACACTTACACAGACAAAGGTGAAAAAAGACACGCATTTGTTCTACGCGATCTAAATGGGGACACCGACACCGCCGAATTAACGGAAGCGCTGCAGCAAGAAAAGATACCAGTCATCCAGGTTTTTAGGATGAAAACCATTAAAACTCCACTATTTCTAGTGATCACAAATAGCAACACCACTATTAAACACCTAAATCAAAATATAAGAGCCATTCTCTACACGAAAGTCACATGGGAAAGATATATCAATAACAAGACCATCATTCAGTGCCACAGATGCCAGGAATGGGGACATGCTACCACCAACTGTCGTGGACAAATTAACTGTTTAAAGTGTGCGGCCCCCCACTGGACCTACACGTGCAAAAAAGATAAATCCACCCCCGCGACGTGCGTTAACTGTAAGGGTCCACACCTTGCTAACAACATTGAGTGCCCGGTGTACATCAAAAGACTGGAAAAGATCGTCTCCACACAAAACCAGAAATCCAGAAGCAACACGTTACCACCTCCCAATTTACACAGCAGGAGTGAATTCCCAACAATTTCAAAGCCGGGTCCATCCAGGAACTATACCACCTATAACTGGAGTAAAAATCCAATAGTAAGTACTACATCCGATAACCCACCCAATGAACATTTAACAAATAAGTGCAACATCCAAAGCAGCGACCCATCGGAAAGTTTCCAAAAACTAACTACCGAATTTGAAAAGCTAAATTCTTTAATAAACGTCGATGCCATGCTTAAAGCAGTCACGGACTTAAACAAATCACTGGCCCTTTGCAAAACACCACTGGAAAAATTCCAGGCATTTCACAAATTTACTCAACAACTTCACCTATATGGATTATAAAATCACTATAGTAACCTGGAATGCAGATGGTCTCCTGAGTAAATTAGGGCAAGTGATACACTTCTTAAAAGAACATAGTGTAGATATATTGTTAATTAATGAAACAAAACTTAGAATGAAAGACAAACTAAAGGTTAAAGGCTACACAACTATTAGAAAGGACAACAGAAACAACACAGGACAAGGAGGAGTTGCAGCATTAATAAAACATGGTATACCCTACAGTATAAAACAACTACAACCCACAGACATAGAGACGATCTGCGTAAAATTAACAAACGACACCCACGTTATTGCGACGTACAACTCACCACGCAACAATTTCAATCACCAGGACCTACAGAAATTACTAAGCATCGGTAAAAAAGTAATAGTTGCAGGAGACTTGAACGCTAGACACCAGACATGGAACTGCCACCGTAACAATAAAAACGGAAATACCTTACGCGAATACGCAGACAATCACAACATCAATATACGCTACTCAGAAACGCACACATATTACCCATGGAACAACACGACGCCGACAACTATTGACTTAGCAGTAGTAAAAAATGTCAAAAATGTAAGTGCACCAACCTCGTTATCAGAGCTGTCATCAGACCATAACCCGGTAATATTTAAAATAAGTAGCCAACCCCCAGACAACGTACAAAAGACGATTAGAACATTTGCAAACACGGACTGGAAAAAATTCAGGCGTGAATTAGACGCCAGCATACGCATAACGCCAAAATTAAACTCACCACACGAACTGGAAAACACAATCAAGATATTCACAAACGTACTTACATGCACGATATACGCTAATAGTCAACTCAAAAGAATTCAACTAACAAAAGACGCTCTACCCCAAGACATAATCCGAACAATTACAGCAAGAAACAGACTGAGAAGACAGTGGCAACAAACACAAGACCCGAACCTACGAGCTCAACTACAGAATCAAAACAATCTTATAAAAATTAAGATTCTGAATTTTAGAAATAAACAATGGACAGATAAACTAACTAAACTTAAACCAAACGACAATTCCCTATGGAAAATGACGAAAATGCTGAAAAAAGCTAAAGAAACAATGCCTCCCCTTAAAGACAACAACGACTTCATAACGAGAGACCATGACAAAGCAGAAGCAATCGCTAGACATTTCGAACAAATGCACGTTCTAAACGACACCAACACTAACAAACAAAATGAAATAATTCTGGAAGTGGACACATTCTTAAATAACAAAACGGAACTGACAACTGACGAATACAAAAATTTAATTACGCACCCACATGAAATCTATAAAATAATAAAAGGACTTAGAAACAACAAAGCCCCTGGTATAGACAAAATAGAAAATATAGTTTTAAAACACTTGACCCAAAAGGCAATAGTACAATTAGTATATATCATAAATCACATCCTAAAGCTCCAACACTTCCCGCAACTATGGAAGCAAGCAGAAATCATACCTATTTTAAAATCCGGAAAAAATCCCTCAAAAAATAACAAGTTACCGACCAATTAGTCTCTTACCCAGTCTCGCCAAAATTACCGAAAAAGTAATCCTGAACCGAATAAACAAAATAGAAAAAACTGTCCAACTATCACAAGAATGTCAATTCGGATTTAAACAGGGCCATAGCACGACACAACAGGTAGTTCGTATCGTAAACGACGTAACTGTAAACTTTAATAAAGACAAAGTGACAACTATGGTCCTGTTTGACATTCAGAAGGCCTTCGACAGAGTATGGGTAAAGGGATTGGTGTACAAACTTATTAAACACGAATTGCCTTCAGCTCTAATACATCTAATATATTCGTACCTATCTGACAGAACTTTCAGAGTAAAAATTAACAACGGTACTTCATCAAATAAATTAATCAAATCTGGCGTTCCACAAGGCTCCATCCTCGGTCCAAAAATGTTCACAACCTACATCAGCGACTTGCCCACATTCCCAAAAACTTCTACTGCACTCTACGCGGATGATACAGCTATCTATTCGCACTCCTTTTCTGCAATTGTCTCATCACAGCAAATACAATACCATATAAATCTACTCGAAAATTTTTACAATGACTGGAAGATATCGGTTAACCCTACCAAAACTGAAGCGATCATATTTAGAAGAAAGTTCAAAAACACAAACATCTTTAAACCACTGACTTACAATAAAACTCCAATTTCCCCAAAACAAAATATTAAATATTTAGGTGTCACTTTAGATCAGAGATTGAACTTTAAAGCAAACATCAAACAGCTCGTTAGTAGAGGTTATCAAGCTATAAGAATACTGTATCCGTTAATGTCAAAAGAAAGTAACCTATCCCAGAAAAATAAAAAGCTTATATATAAAACAATAGTAATACCACAGATAACCTACGCTGCACCTGCCTGGTGCAATGCCAGCATGACAGCACTAGACCCTTTACAAAAATTTCAAAACAAATGTTTACGACTGATCACAGGACTGGACAGATACACACGCATCCGTGACTTACACGACCAAACAGGGATCGAATATTTTAGAGACTACATCACACGCATGTCCAACAAATTCTACCAAACTAAATTAACTAACAACCCTCTACTCAACAACATCACCATCATAAGACGCAATAACACTGTACTCAAACTCAAGCACAAACTACCCTACCAAACCCTCGATATATTTAACCAGGACCTGCAATAGCTACTTCACACAATATGCTCAGAGCACAATGGCAACTAGCAGGTTTTTCAGCGTATATCGCTTTTCCTGACAAACCCACGAAATCAGTCCCAAAAACAACACCGAAAAGTCAACTATGACAAATAACGCACCGAACATGCCCTGATAGGAATGCTACTAAGAAAATAGCGTATGTTCGAACAGAAACGGGAACGCTGCCAACAGAAATACTGAAGAAATATATGTTTTATTATTTGCTATTGTAAATATAGGAATATATAACTGTAGATATATTTTGTAAATAAACGTTTTGGTATTTGGTATTTGGTTCCGGCAAAACTGAGATGCAGGTTCAAATCCTGTCCAAGGCCTTATATTTTCCTTCTTTCAATTACTAGCTCGATTTGAAATGATCATTTGGGCTTTACTTAAAAAGTCTAAGTTATTATTTCATCTTATTAATTTCTATATATATATATATATATATATATATATATATATATATATATAAGTCTTTGATTCACCGACAACCAGATCCATTCGTTTGTGTAATTCTTGCAGCTTATAACAATCTTTTTATCGCAGCTTTCCCTCTATATCCCGCATAAGTATCTTGTTAGCTTGATCGACTTCTTCTTGTCGGTATTGGAGGGGGTTCTTATTTTCCCACTCACTATTACGTAGTTGCATGTCCCCCACTATTGGGAATATATGGTCGTTATAGGTTGTAGGGCCCTCGGTTTTAAATGAGCTGAAAGGTTCTTTACTAGACAAATATACAATGTTTAGCGGAACCCCTTTGCGTGTGGTGTACGGCAAGGTTACGAAACCCGCATTCCTTAGTTCGTCTTTGTTATCTGCCATTTTGATAAATACGTTTTTAGAATAACCTTTTAAAAAATATACGGATTTAGTACCATCCTTTTCCGCAAGGACGCCTACATAACTAAAAGAGTCTTTCTTACTAACCGCAAATGCATATAGCTTTTAGAACTCGGATGTATTTAAGTCAGTCCATCGGCACATAAAATAATCTTTTAATTCTTCATCATTTTCTCTAATAAAATGTTCTTTGTCTAACACATCTTTGTACTGTTCGCGTATTGTCGCAGTGTTTTCCATGTAGACCAATTTTCGCCTTTTTGCATCCATTTCTTCTAATTCCAGTTGTCTTTTTTTTCCACTTACAGCGTATGGCATGCATAATGGGGCAATTTCCTTTAGCGTAAACGGATAGAGTTTACTGCCAATATTTACGCGTTGATAAATACGCCTAACATTCGTCCAGAGGTTGTACGACAACGCGTAAATATTGGCGGTAAACTCTATCCGTTTACGCTAAAGGAAATTGCCTCATTATGCATGCCATACGCTGTAAGTGGAAGGAAAAGACAACTGGAATTAGGGGAAATGGATGCAAAAAGGCGAAAATTGGTCTACATGGAAAACACTGCGACAATACGCGAACAATACAAAGATATGTTAGACAAAGAACATTTTATTACAGAAAATAAGGAAGAATTAAAAGATTATTTTATGTGCCGATGGATGACTTAAATACATCCGGGTTCTACAAGCTATATGCATTTGCGGTTAGTAAGAAAGACTCTTTTAGTTATGTAGGCGTCCTTGCAGAAAAGAATGGTACTAAATCCGTATATTTTTTAAAAGGTTATTCTAAAAACGTATTTATCAAAATGGCAGATAACAAAGACGAACTAAGGAATGCGGGTTTCGTAATCTAGGCGTACACCACACGCAAAGGGGTTCCGCTAAATATTGTATATTTGTCTAGTAAAGAACCTTTCGGATCATTTAAAACTGAGGACCCTACAACCTATAACGACCATATATTCCCAAAAGTGGTGGACATGCAACTACGTAATAGCGAGTGGGAAAATAAGGACTCCCTCCAACACCGACAAGAAGAAGTCGATCAAGCTAACAAGATACGTATGCAGGATATAGTGGGAAAGCTGCGATAAAAAGATTGTTATAAGCTGCAAAAATTACACAAAGGAATGGATCTGGTTGTCGGTGGAATCAAAGACTTTATATATATATATATATATATATATATATATATATATATATATATATATATAGTTTATATATATATATATATATATATATATATATATAAGTGGTTTTAAAAGATAATAAATAAATATAAACGAAGCAATTTCAAAACACCCTGTATAAAGGAACAAACAGAATTTACAGGCGAAATTTATTCCAGTTAGTTCATTTTTAAGTATCAGGTATTAACGAAATTTTACAAATAATTAATGAAACCGGTAGTTTTTGTTTAACAAATAGTAGGAAAGATACGTTAGGTGTTAATGTGTGGAAGCCCATAGGATCGTTGGATTCAAAAAGAACGGTGCGGCGGAATGCATGGTGGCCTCCGTTAGAATAATCGAAACTGGTTAATCGATCGTATTAGATGTTTAAATATGTGAAAGTGTAAAGGCCTACATAAACAAAATTTAATTATCAGACAAAAAGTACGCGATGTGCTATACTTTTAAAAAAAGTATAGAATGGTGCTTTGCAGCGGTCCTAGCAGTAAAAAAAGGGCGACTGACTTTTTCAAGCAACTACAAGAATAGCAGTAGCGCAGAGAAGGGGTATGCATGTATTATACAGGGCACTGTTAGTTTACGGGTAGCTCGAACGTGTAATTGATCACAACTTGTAGTTCCCTCGGAGGTTTAAAAATTCCTAGACCATTGTCGTTTGAAAATGTTTGGAAATTATCAGAACGGGAGCGGGTCGAAGTATAAGTTAGATGGATGATTGACCGAGTTTTTCTACCTTTTACGAGGGAATCGGAAGTTGACAGACATCGAGCATCTAATTCTGTATTTGGGCGATATCGAGTACTTACCGGTTCTAGAAAATAATGACGTGCTACTGACTACTATGCGAAAGATTTGGTTCTAGGAAATGAACAACAAACGAAATTACGGAATACTTGGAATTAATGCTAATTGGTTTAGTGACCGCGCTTGTGCACTCTTCGAGTGTCTTCGACAATCTTCGATTGTTTCCAAAGAAAATATTCAAGCTTACTATTTCCGAAAATATAACGTAGAAGTTATTTAAAATTAAATTGCTTTATTAGTAAGTATTCTGTAGATAACAAGTTTGGTATTTCTTTAGTAAAGGTTTAAAGTGTTTTATTAAGTTTTTGTTTATAGTAGCACTGCATCTTCTACCACACGACTTGCAAACAATTTGTGTGCGTGTGCTACAACCCTTTCGGATTTTAATATGCACGCGATGCGATTATTGATCCGTATAACATGAAAGACGTTTCCGATGTTTCTACTAACTGCATTCGCAGCATGGACGAAGCGAACCGGCGCATGAATTAGTGCTAAATGTATTGGACGAGCAGCAAGGATTGGCAAAAGATGACGTCATTTAGTTCCCCGCTGAATCTTCAACTTCGTTCGGCTGCCTTCGGAAACCTTCGGTTTGCATTCTATAGGGTACATAAAGCAGGTACGCAAAAGTAAACTCTTTAGTTATGAGTTAGTTCGCTTACAAGTTTCACCAAAGTCCTATAGTGCGGATTTTGTTTTGTACTAAAATGGTACCTGCAAACGTTTTTAAATGCGAGCCCTGTCACGTCTACTTTACCAGGAGGGATGCTCTCAAACGGCACCAGAACAAATGTGGTGTAACATCGTCTAGGATTAAGCTTATACATCCGTCAGCAGCAAAGTACTTAAACTGTATGTCTTGCAGTATCGCTTTTACGAGAATGGACAGCTTACAGCGACACAAGGAAAACCAGCACGGTATGTCATTAAGCCGTAAACGTTCAGCTCCGCCAGCTGTTAAAGGGCCTTGTACGAAACAACCACGAATTATGTGTAAAGTATGTGATTTCGAAATGGAAAAGAATACCTATGCCGCAGACTTGAGAAGCAACAGACATAAAAATGCCGCAATTACCGCTACTGGCGAAGATGGCGTAGAAATAGTTAGCACAGCGTTTAACAACCGTATGGCTAGCTATCGCATAAATAACGCCAGTGTCGACGATGGAGTGTCCAAGTTTCTTTGAAAGCAGAAAGAGCGGTTTATTCGATTACTTAAAGAAAAAAGAACACAACATACAGCAATAAAAATCTATTGCGAACTCTACGGCGTTTACACCAAAATGGGAGAAGAGACTACCGATGTAAAATCCTTTAACACAAAAAATATGGTTATAACGTCTTCTAGTAATTTGGAAAATATCTACGAGGTCTTAAGCGAAACCATGAGAACAAAATCAGAGGAATTTGAAACATGTGGGTCTGATTGGTCTTTGGAGAAGGTGCTCTATTTAGAAATAAATATTAATAAGTATACGCCGATATGAGGAGTTCTAGGTTAAGAATACAAATTGTGAATATGTATTTAGAAATGTGGTTTACAAAATTTAAACTGTATTAGTAAAAATTGTCTGTAATAAAAAGTTTTAAGAATGGTTTTTAGATTTTCTTTTAGGTATGAGCTGCGGGAAAGTTATAATTTAGAAGGTGTGTGTAAAACGGTAAGGGGTAGTTTGATTTTAAATCTGTATGAAGATTCGGATTCTGCGTAAAATTCTAGGCTAATTTGAAGTGTCGCATGTCTAAAAAAATAAAAAGATGGGCAAAAATCGCTACCAGCAAAAAATCTTAAAATGAGGGTAGCTCTCTGGGGGATGATGCAATCTAAAAAATTACTAAAGGTTCGGGTAGCTGAGAAAATTTTAATATTAATTGATACCAAACAAGATAGGTTTATCTCGAAAAATGCAATGGCTAGTCGGAGAAAACTATTTGTTATGTTATAGAGCAAAGAGCAAAATTTAGAGGTTTGGAGCCTTTAAAGGTGTAACTTTGTAAGGGGTGGACCGATTTTAAATCTGTTTGCAAATTAAAATTCTGCATAAAATTCCAGGTTAGTTTGATGTGTCGTATGTCTAAAAAATTTATAAGGATGACCATAAAATCGCTACCGGTAAAAAATCTTAAAATGAGGGTAGCTCTCGGGGGGATGATGCAATCTCAAAGATTCCCAGAGATTCGTGTAGCAGAGAAAATTCTAATATTAATTGATACCAAACAAGATAGGTTTATCTCGAAAGATGCAATGGCTAGTCGGAGAAAGCTATTTGGTTCAGATGTGGGAGCAAATGAGGATGCTACGATGAAAATGCAAGATAGGTTTATCTCGAAAGATGCAATGGCTAGTCGATTAAAACGGACATTCATCTCCGCATTTCCTCCTAGGAGATTCATCTCCACATTTCCTCCTTATGAGAATTTACATGTAAATGAGGGAGCAAATGAGGGATTCGAGAGCAAATGAGGGAGCAAATGAGGGATTCGAGAGAAAATAAGGGAGCGAATGAGGGATTTGGGAACAAATTAAGGAGCAAGGCGGTCCACAAGGCGGGAGCAAAGTGGAGATTCATCTCCACATTTCCCTCCTTATGGGAATTTACATGTAAATTTGGTCCAGATGTGGGAGCAAATGTGGATGCTGGAGCAAATGTAGCGGCAGGACCGGTACAAAACACCTACTTCTCCATCCCGATTTATTTTAATTCACTCAAGATTTTTGGAAAAAATTTGATTAATTAGAGATGCGTTGTTCCTTTAGAAATAATTATAATCACATTTCATTTTAATAATTTCTGTATTAGTCCACCAATAGGATTAGGTTATTCCTTTTAAAAATAAGACAGCAAGTGTAAAAATTACACGTACAAGAAGGACAAAGACCAAGAGACTATTCTAAGGGGAATCGTACAAGGAAACTATCACAAGAACTATATTACAAGGAATCTATTACAAAAATCAAGTAAAAGAAATCACTTACAGGAACCTTAAGAGAATCAGGCATTAATTAAAGAAATAGCTTTACAAATACACTTACCACTTAAATGTGAGTCTGCACTATAATAATAGCAAAAACATGTGTTGGCTCAGCAATAGTTTTAACAATACAATTTATGATGGTACTCATGATATCGACGATCAAACCCAGAAAACCATAATTAATGTTGAATACAACACAAAATGGAACATTAATTTAAATTCGAGATGCTTGTAGAAATCTGTCCATAACACCCATTTCAAAACAAAGCTCGAGGAACGTCGTATATTCAGCAAAGCTGAGAGGTAATAAAACACCATGTTTAACATTATCAAAAAGACAGATGGCAACCTTATTATCTCACTTAACAAGTAACCACTTTTTCCACATAACTATGAGAAAATTATCGTTCAACAATTATTAAATACCAATGTTATGAACAACACACCCAACGACAGAACTATAAATGACAAGTGTCAAATAGAAAATAATTTAGGGAGATATCACGGTGCGCATATCTAGCATTAACTCAAGTAATATCGAGGTATTGTATTAAGGGCGCGATAGCATCCCTCTATTTTCATAACACGAACTAATTTTAAAATAGCCGCGTTTGTGGTATGACTTTCGCATGATAGAGGGAACTACTTTATTTTAACTTTAGTAGTTTTATGTTATGTTTATGTTATGCTCACAGATCAGGCAAAAACATGTTGGCTATGAAAAAGTTATGTACAGAATCTAATATGGCTGTTTGCTGTGAAGATGGCAAATCCTACAAAGATGACACAGTAGAGTTGCTTAACGTATTTAAAAAGCGTGGAGAGAAGCTACTGCGTCGTATATATTTGGAGCTAGAAATAATAAAGCAAAAAAGAGAGGAACTAGCAGCGAGGGAGCAGCAGATACTTCAAGAACGGGAGTTAATAAATACTTTTTCATTTATAAATAGTTAGATCAAAATATTCAACAATTTGTAAAATAAAAAAGTGTTTTATAAAAGTTTCTCTTTTGAAACAAGACTTTCTCTAAACAAGGTAGTAAACTCAGAGTAAAACACACATAAATCAGAACCCACTTTAATTTAATACATCATTCTTTATACAATCGACTTAGATGTGTTATAATAATTTAAACAGTAAAGAACAAGATGTATATTATTATAATAATAAACTAATTTCTTAGATTAGTGACATATTATTCTGAAAATTCTATGTTGACAGTTAAACCGATCGATCCCTTACTAGTTATGTATACGTGTTTGTTCGAGCCAATACTTTCATTTAATTGTTTCACTCCATGTGCATGAAGGTATTCAAAATATCTCAATGGCAATATACTCTTGAACTCTTCTGTTTCCACTAATACTCTATCTCCATATTTTGTCTTGATTGTTTCCACTGTTAAAACTTCAAACCTCTTATTCACACTAAGATCTTTTGAATTTACATAAGGTTTGCGATATGTGGTTTTATTAAGAGTATTAAAATCCATATTGCTTTTCTTTGACTAATTAAATTAATATTAGGAGCAATCTCCTTATATAGCAGATTACCACCATCTGCGTACTTTGCCAACCCACTTTTCAACCTATCACAAGAGTGAACACATTTTGAATTGAAACCGGCCCATGTGTATTTGCAGCCTCTAAACATAAATCAGAATCCACTTTAATTAAACACAATTGACTTGAATGCGATATTTTGCATCTGTCATACTTTATAACTTCTCGCTAGAAAACCAAATTCAAAACATCTACACATTTTCTCTGCACTTACATTTTCAACATACGTGTGTTTTGAAGTATGTATGTTCCATTGAAAGTAATATAAAGCCGATCCTAATTCAAAACGTGCCCACAAGTATTTTACATTTGAAAGTATATAAGAATTCATGTTTTCAAATTTTACATTAAAAGTATATAACGCCGATCCTAATTCAAAACGGTGCACATGTAACTTCTCGCTAGAAAACCGAATTCAAAACAGCTACACACATTTTTTCTCTGCACTTACATTTTTCAACATACGTGTGTTTTGAAATATGTTTCATTGAAAGTAATATAAAGCCGATCCTAATTCAAAACGTGCCCACAAGTATTTTACATTGAAAGTATATAAGAATTCATGTTTTCACAACTATTTTACATTGAAATGTTTTTAAAACTATTTTACATTGAAATTATATAGGGCCGATCCTAATTCAAAGCGGTGCACGTGTATTTTACATATGAAAAATACGTCTAAACACGTTTTGAATTAGGACCGGCCCTACCTCCCTACTTGGTTCCACTAAGATATTTTAATAAACATTACTCTTGCTAACATGATGCAATATTTTGCTTATATTGAATATTGTAGAGTATCTAGTTACGTTTTGGGATACGGCACACTACCCTTTTTTTTTAAACTATTATAACATAGTATAAGCTTCACAAAGTAACACTGCTGTAATAATTTACTTATCGCTTGTAAACATAAACATGAAAGTTTACAAACAACCATGGATGTTAAGGTTATGTCATTTTTGGCTTCATAAATATTCGCAATTAATCCAATCATTATTATATTACACTTATCAAAAGGTAATTCACCATATATTATTAGTTTACTTCATTTCAATGCGACAAAAACAAAGTCCAAAATAATTCAATTTGAAATATTCTGGTTTTAAACCTTATTCTACACATCATTAACAGTGCCATCTTCGGAGGAAGTCGTGAACAATTTCTATTAAAATGGCGTACAATTAATGTAATAATTCAATAAAATCCATTCAGTACACTACGGCTATCATGATCAATATTTTTGAAGTTTTTTTTAACAGAACGATTATATATGTATTCTGCCATCCAACAAATGCTTTTTTTTTATACAAATTGATTATGTTAGATGTAGTAATTAAAATAAGGTAAGTGAATTTTAACATTACTTTTAACAGCTATTTTTTGCTTATTACTGCACTTTAGAAAAAAAAGCAAACCTTCGTTAGAAAGTACAAAGTTTTGTGAGTCTAATGGTGAAGTTACATTTTGCATATTTTCAATCCAACAAAAGTTATTTACCAAACAGAATAACCTGTTCTTTGATAGATTTTAGGCAGCCAACCATACATCCGATCGCGCCCTTAAACTGAAAACGAGGCGTTAGAAACGATGTTTCAAGTCTACTTAGGAAACTTGAACAAACAATCTTAATCAGAAATTAGTTTGGCATAAATGCAAAAATTAAAATCAGTGATTGTTAAACAAATTATGGTGTTTTAATACAGTAACAGTTATTTAGAAATATCAATATACAAAAACTTTAAAATTTGCTTAATAAGGAAGAATTAAGGTATTATGTGTACAACATAGTAGAGACCAATACGTTTAACAAATAAGGTAACCCTCAAACTAGAATCTCTCAGTTTAATCACTTAGAAGTTTAAAAGCATTATTAGTGCCCAAGATATAAGCACATGAAAGTATAGTTTACATTTTAGATAGTGAAATCGTATACCTATTTATAATATAACCAATTTTGTTTTAATATTTTAATCAGTCTTTTATAAATAAATGCATAACAATTCGTAGCGATTTTTAACTAAAATACGTCATAAAAACCTTGTCCATTTAATTCTATCCTCAGATACTATAATGGTATTGTTTTCACAATAACGACTATGACTTTAAAATTAAAAATTAAACACGACATTTAGTAATTTCAAATTTTCCGCTAATCACTTCCAGTATAAATAACGGAATAGGTGTATTTTTTGAAATTTCCACCCTATAGGAAGTCATAATTATGAAACCAAATGCTATATTGATGAAGAAGGAAGCTTTTGATTCAGTTTCTGCATAACGGTTTTCTGTCAGTTTTGTGCAGTATACGTTACTGTGTGTATTGAAAAATAACAATTTTAAAATGAAACTTTATTGTTTATGTTTAAGTAAGTAAAGGTTACGAAATTTGGACATTCAGATAAATAGTTTTATTTCAGTTATTACGGTACTCTTAAATACCTATGCGATGGATAATTACGGAAGTTATTTTCCCAATACGTCATCGAACCATGCTTACCATTGTAAGTAAAGCTTATATATATATATATATATTTATATATTAAATTTAAATTAATAATCTTTTGTTGTTCTAGTTATAGCAGTTAAATTCTATCTCTTCCTGTTTTGGACGATGTTTCGATTGCTATTGGTATATAGACGACCCAAGCGCAAGTAGCTACTTAAAGAGCAAAAATTACCAAAATTTTTTAAATACTATACATTTTAAAATTGTTATTTTTACATTTATATTATAAATAAAACTAAAACTACAAGCTTTATTTTATTGCAAAGTTAGGCTACACCTTCTTTCAGTAAAAATGGTTTACAAGTACAACACATTAACTTTTCTACTCAACTTCAGCAACGTTCATTGTTAAATACCTACGTGTGATAATCTAACCTTAGTTAAAATAATCTTAGTTGTGGACACGTTCTTTTTACTACTAAGGCTGCGTTGTACGAAGCAAGTTAAACGGATGGTTCAAAGTAGAACTCGGTTCAATGAGAAAATTTCGTTGTACGGTGTTTGAAGTACCGATCAAACCTCGATCACGTTGAACGGACGTTTACGTGCGTTTAGATCTGGTTCAAGGATAACCTAACCTCAAAGTTTTGAGTGTTTAGGAAGTAAAAATTATGTATTTCTGTAAAATTAAAATAATAAAAATTAATTTGCACCGTTAAAGCATTCAATTGGGTGTACTGTGTCAATCACAATGATTTATGCTAACACATTATAGAAGCTCGTTATCAGCAGATGATATGGTTTGTGCTACCCTGCGATTTTTAGCAACGGGTTCTATGTTACGCGTTATTGAAGATTTAGGAGGTATAGACAAGGCAACAGTAAGCAGATCAATCACTAAAGTTCTTCACTGTGTTGCTAGATTGCGGCTTGAATATATCGAAATGCCTACGAACATCGACGAAATTGATGAAATCAAACAACGATTTTACAATATTAGCAAATTTCCTCGTTGTATCGGGGCACTAGACTGCACACATGTGAGAATATGTTCCCCAGGTGGCATTAATACAGAAATCTATAGGAATAGAAAGGGATTTTTCTCTTTCAATGTGCAGGTTTTGTGTGATTCTGAACTAGTGATTCGGAATATTGTATGTCGCTAGCAGGGATTTGCACACGATTCTATGATATTCAATAACTCGCGATTGAGATCGCAATTAGAAGATAAAAAATTTGGCGATGATAGTTTGGTTGTTGGTGATAGTGGTTTATGGCGTTAGGAGTTATTTAATCACCCCACTTAGTAATCCACAAACTGATGCTCAAAATGCGTACAAGGAACCCCATAGAAAGATGTTTTGGAGTGTGGAAGTGGCGTTTTCCAATTTTAGCCCTTGGTATTCGATTACACATTGACAAAGTTCAGCCATTAGTTGTAGCATGTGCAATACTACACAATATTGCTTGTCAAATGAGGGAAGATGTACCTCCTACTAATGAGAACATTGAAGCCGCTATTTATTTAACAAATAATGTTAATAGATTCCTACCAGAAAGAAGAAACAATCCAAATGTGAATACTGTAACAAGGGATATTTTAATAAATAATTACTTTGGAAACCTACTGTAATAGATAAATAAGATTTTTTTGTAGTGTTTTACCCCCTGCATGGTAAACATGTGCAGTTTGCTTTTGAAAACTAGTAGATATTGTTTTAATAGATTTATAATAAATAAACAAATTTTGATATGGTATTTATTATTTATTGTATTGTTTATATTAGTTATTTCAACAATTGCATTTTTTGTAAGGATAAAATTTCCATTTTCAACTTATGCTCCTCTGCATTGTGTTTAAGAAATTGTGTTTTTCCTGAAGATGCTTCAACTTCAAGTTGTGCTCATCCAAGAAACACTTCTTTTGCAATTCCGCTAATTTACCTTTCGATGTGGCCCACTTCCCTAAATTAGATCTTAGTGGGTTGTATCGTTTTGGGGTTTCTATCGTAATTTCTGTAATGAAAAATTCTACCTGTATCAAGATAAATAGTATTTGAAAATAGTATCGCATTACAAACTTGTTTATCCAAATGTGAACGAACCATTCCTATTGCTGATATACAAAATTTAAATAAGTTAATGGCGTTAAAAGTTACTTGTATATGGTATTAATATTAAACATAGTAACTACCATTATCTATGCAAGCAACATAACGACAACAGTTAACGCACAAAGTTTGGATACCCAAATTTCCAATACATCAATTATCTTACGTTTTTGTTTACGTGCCTCATTTATTGGAGTTTTCAGCACCTTTGTAGAATGTGTTCTCCATCGTTTATTATTCTGCTCTATAAATAATTCAAGTTAATTGGAAATTTGAATTGAATTACTATACTAACCATTTGGTACCGTCTTAAGGAATTCAACCTCATTTTCAATTGTTGGATCGCTCATCTGGCAACTAATATCCGACTCATATTCAATTTCAAAGTTTGAGTAATCTGCAATTTATTCATATAACATACTGTAGTTTATAATAAGTAGTTACCATTTATGTTATGTGAAACCGAAGGTTGGTTATCGACAAGTTGGTCATCAGAACTTTCATATAAACAATCATCATCGTATATTGCTGTATTCCCTGTCATCTCGTTACCAATAATCTCCAAGGTTTGTACGTCCGTGCTATTGTCATCTACCACTTTTTTGATGGGCCTCCCCCCGTTCCATAAAAAAAAACGCTTTTCGTCTGCAAACTTTTTTTTATCGTTTTTTTAGATCATCGTACTTATTTTTTAACACTTGTGCCTCTCGATAATGTGCCGATGAATTTTTATTAAAGTCGGCACACACTTTAGACCACGCTACTTGTTTTATTGTGATAGTACTAGCATCAGTCTGCTTGCATTCTATGTCTTTAGCATACTTCTTCACCAATTGCATTAAAAGTGCTTGCTCTAATGGGGTAAAATTTGGTGCTCTCTCCATTTTCATACTTCTCTTATTATTCATCGTTGCACCTACAATACCCAAAACATTATGTTTTAATACTTAATCTGGTATGTATCTACCTTCTTTGTGCAAAAACTGAGAAAGCTCCAGAACTAATAATCAATAACAAAGCAACAAGAATAACAACGAATAACACAAAAATAACAATTAAGTAACAAACAAATAACAACCAGAATTAACAATAAATAACAAAGCAATTAGAACGAATATGAACAATTTTAATCCGCACTACAAGAACCAACTCAAAATAACTAATACAGGAAAACTGACAATCAATTAATATCAAGTGTCAAAAATGTACTATATTCTTGAATTTTTATGGCTACAGAACTGCCAACCGCAACTGAACTGAGTTCACTTAAACGCTCATAAAAGTTTTTTCCTACAACGATATTGCTGCAGAACCAAGTTCTAGTTTGAACGTTGGTTCAGTTAAACGTTAGATCAAAGTTTTTCGTACAACGCAGCCTAAGGAACTTAGATAAAGTTAGATCTTTTGCATTCCCCTTACCCCAGATAAGGTGCTTATAGCTCTACCTTAGATACTAACTTCCCTCCCTAAGTTTATATTGAGGTTATATTTTTCATGTTGTGTATGATACAAATTTTTATTGCACATTTATAAAAGCAACTATAACATAACAGTAGTAGGTAAGCTATGTTTGTACGAGCACAAAAACCGGTTTTCCCCATGTTAAATCCCATAAGGAGGCTTAAAGTCCAAAAAGACCATTTTTGGTAAATACAAAGGTCATTCACCCAATGACTGAAGAGTCACATGCAGATCTCCACAGCGCAAAAAAACCAGTAGGTAGTTTTTGGGGCTGCTGACGCCTCATTTCCACCAAAATCCCTCATTCCCACACTCATTTCCACCTGCCTCCCTAGCTCATCTTTCGAGATAAATCTATCTTGTTTGGTATCAATTAATATTAAATTTTTCTCAGCTACCCGAATTTCTAGGAATTTTTCAGATAGCATCATCCCCCAGGGAGCTACCATCATTTTAAGATTTTTTGCTGGTAGCGATTTCTGACCATCCTTATAGATTTTTAGCCATGTGATACATCAAATTAGTCTAGAATTTTATGCAGAATTCGAATCTGTAAACAGATTAAAAATAGTACCACCCCTTACAAAGTTACACATATACCCTCTGCGAGATAAATCTTTCTCCACATTTACACCCACGAGATAAATGTACCTTGTTTGGTATCAATTAATATTAGATTTTTCTCAGCTACCCGAATCTCTAGGAATTTTTAGATTGCACCATCCCCCAGGGAGCTACCCTCATTTTTGGATTTTTGCCGGACCGTCTTTATTAATTTTTTATACATGCGACACATCAATTTAGTCTAGAATTTTATGTACAATCCGAATCTGTAAACAGATTTGAAATAGGAACACCTTTTACGGTTTTACACACATACCTTCTAGCGAGCATACCGCCACCGTACCACTACTAGTTTTTAATGTCATACCATACTTTCTATTTTATTTAGCTCATCTTTCGAGATAAATATATTTTGTTTGGTATCAATTAATATTAGATTTTTTTCAGCTACCCGAATCTCTAGGAATTTTTTAGATAGCACTATCCCCCAGGAAGCTACCCTCATTTTAAATTTTTTACCAGCAGCGATTTCCGACCGTCCTTATAAATTTTTTAACTATCCGACACATCAAATTAGTCTAGAATTTTACGCAGAATCCGAATCTGTAAGCAGATTTAAAATCAGACCACCCCATACCATTTTACACACACACACACACACACACACACACACACACACATTCTCTAAACTATAACTTTCCTATGGCTCATACCTAAAAGAAAATTTAAAAACCATTCTTAAAACTTTTTATTACAGACAATTTTTACTAATACAGTTTAAATTTTGTAAACCACATTTCTAAATACATATTCATAATTTTCGTTCTTAACCTAGAACTCCTCACATCGGTTTATACTTATTAATATTTATTTCTAAATAAAGCACCTTTTCCAAAGACCAACCAGACCCACGTGTTTCAAATTCCTCTTATTTTGTTCTCATGGTTTCGCTTAAGACCTCGTACATATTTTCCAGATTACTAGAAGACGTTATAACCATATTTTTTGTGTTAAAGATTTCACATCGGTAGTCTCTTCTCCCATTTTTGTGTAGACGCCGTAAAGTTCGCAATAGACTTTTATTGCTGTATGTTGTGTTCATTTTTTTATTAAGTAATCGAATAAACCGCTCTTTCTGCTTTCAAAGAAACTCGGACACTCCATCGCAGTGCTAACCGTTTCTACACCATCTTTGCCAGTAGCGGTAATTGTTGCATTTTTATGTCTGTTGCTTCTCAAGTGTGCGGCATAGGTAGTCTTTACCTTTCCAAAATCGCATACTTTACACATAATTCGTGGTTGTTTCGCACAAAACCCTTTAACAGCTGTCGGAGCTGCACGTTTACGGCTTAATGACATACCGTGCTGTTTTTCCTTGTGTGGCAGTAAGTTGTCCATTCTTGTAAAAGGGATACCACAAGACCCACAGTTTAAGTACTTTGCTGCTGACGGATATGTAAGCTTAACCGTGGACGATGTTACACTACAACATTTGTTCTGGTGCCGTTTGAGGGCATTTTTGCAGATATAGGAAGCACCGCAAGTGTTGCAATTAAAAATATTTTCCGTAGACATTTTAGTACAAAACAAAATCAGCACTATAGGACTTTGGTGAAACTTGTAAGCAAACTAACTTATAACTAAAAAGTTTACTCTTGCGTACCTGCTTTAAGTTCCCTATAGAATGCAAACCGATGGTTTCCGAAGACAACCGAACGAAGTTAAGGATTCAGCGGGGAACTAAATGACGTCATCTTTTGCCAATCCTTGCTACTCATCCAGTACATTTAGCACCAATGCATGCACCCGGTTCACATCGTCCATGCTGCGAATGCAGTTAGTAGAAACACCGGAAACGTCTTCCATGTTATACGTATCAACAATCGCATCGCGTGCATATTAAAATCCAAAAGGGTGGTAATACACGCACACAAATTGGTTACAAGTCGTGCGGTAGAAGATGCAGTGCTACTATAAACAAAAACTTAATAAAACACTTTAAACCTTTACTAAGAGGATACCAAACTTGTCTACAGGATACTTACTAATAAAGCAATTTAATTTTAAATAACTTCTACGTCATATTTTCGGAAATGGCAGGCTTGAATATTTTCTTTGAAAACAATCGAAGTTTGCCGAAGACACTCGAAGAGTGAACAAACGCGGTCAAACAAACCAATTAGCATTAATACCGAGTATTCTGTGCTTTCGTAGGTTGCTCATTTCCTAGAACCAAATCTTCGGCATAGCGGTCAGTAGCACGTAATTATTTTCTAGAACCGGCAAGTACCCCATACCAAATAGAGAATTAGATGCTCGATGTCTGTCACCTTCCGATTCCCTCGTAAAAGGTAAAAAAACTCGGTCAATCATCCATCTAACTTATACTTTGACCCACCCCCGTTCTGATAATTTCCAAACATTTTTCAAACGACAATAGTCTCAGATTTTTTAAACCTCCGAGGGATCTATAACTCGTGATCAATTAAACGTTCGAGCTACCTGTAAACTAACATATTTTATAGTAACAGTGCGCTGTATAATACATGCATACCCCTTCTCTGCGCTACTGCTATTCTTGTAGTTGCTTGAAAAAGTCAGTCGCCTTTTTTTACTGCTAGAACCGCTGCAAAGCACCATTCTATACTTTCTTTAAAAGTATAGCACATCGCGCACTTTTTTGTCTGATAATTAAATATTGTTCATGTAGTCTTTTACACTTTTTCATATTTAAACATCTAATACGATCGATTAACCACTTTCGATTATTCTAACGGGAACCACCATACATTCCGCCGCACTGTTCTTTTTGAATCGAACGATGCGATGAGCTTCCACACACTAACACCTAACGTATCTTTCCTACTATTTATTAAACAAAAACTACCGGCATCGCCATGTCCGTATGTGGACGTAAGCAGATGTTTGTGGATGTGTACGAGAATATGTAACCATATACATTAATCAGTGTAAGCTATTTTATTTAGTCCAAGAAAACTACTATTTTTCTAAACCACAATTACTAATCACCTTTATAGGTTTAACATTTCTACCATTTCCCAATGACTGGTGCTACGTACATGGAAACTTTAATTTCTTATTGGAGAATCCTTATTCTCCACACACTGTTGCGTTGTTGCATGCCCACCCTTTTTGGGAATATATGCTCGTTATAGGTTGTAGCACCCGCGGTTTTACTTAACTACACTTCGTGAGACCCCTTTAATCTTTTTAATCGTGTCTTTCTCGCTTACAATACAGTAGGACTTGGTTTTTGTACCGACGAATTCTAATACTAGACCCCCCATTAAATTTGTCTTTGAATTTCCCTACAACTTTTTGTTGACAAGCGGTATATTGTATTTATTATCCGCGGGGTAGTCACTCTTTTAAGATAACTATATTTTGTTAAGTATCAACTAATATTAGATTTTTCTAGAGAGTTCAAATCTGTAAATAGATTTTAAATAGGACCACCCCATACAAAGTTATGCCTTTTAAAGACGCAAACCTCTCATTTTTGCCCATCTTTATTTAACTCCGTCTTTAGAACCATTTTCGCTACCTAAGACATATGCCTTAACCATCCATTTCGCGAGAAACCTAAAACCGCTGTGTTCCGCGAGCACCACGTGGAGATAACACGTATACTCTGTCAACTAGGATAGAAGCAGGAAGAATTTGGAAGAAGGTAAGGTGGGAGAAGAACTTAAAAATTATGTAATTTAAAAACTAATATATACAATAGATTTACAAAATCTATACAAATATAAACAACTATCTTATATCTTTATACCCCTCTATGCGTAGATCGATATGCTTCCAGGATGACGATACGCTAGTCATCTTCGCTCGATAAACTAATTTTATTAATAAGCTGCGTGTACAAATCGTGTTTTTTACTCTGGATACATACGCCGGCAAGTACTTCATACCAAATAAAGAATTAGATGCTTGGTGACTGTTAATTTCTGCTTCCCTCGTGTACGCCCAGACACATTCCTGCCCATGCGCACCCCTGCGCGTGCGCACACTTACCCATGCGCAACCCTGAGCGTGCGCACCCCTGCACGTGCTCGTCCTTGCGCGTGCGCACCCCTGCCCATGCGCACCCCTCTGTACGTTTGCTATTTCGCGGTGACGTCATAGCCTTTTATAAATAAAGAACAATGTAATACTATTCTAAAAATGTTTATTTTGACATTACACATAACAAAATTTAAAAATATTTAATACCAAGCATGGAGTCATTTAAACTTAATTTTAATACAAAGTTATACACAGAAAACAGTCCTTTCTTTATGTTTGTTTGGAGTGGTTTAAATTTTATCAATTTTATTCGCAGCTTGAAGTTTAAATCAACCCCCAAGTCCTCTATCTCCTTTTCTAGCCAATAGTTAGTTACATAGAGACCGTCTAGGTTTTTGAATTGTAAAATGTACCGAAGTTTACCTCTATATATATATATATATATATATATATATTGCTGTGATACCACCACATCTGCAGGAACTGGCCCTTTCAAAAAAAAACATTTGAGCCCCACAGATTGGGCGTCATATTATGCTGTGAAACCACCAAAATACGGGAACTCCGCTTTTCGAATCGAGCTCCTACGAATTGGATGCCAAAGAATGCTGTGAAACCTACAAAGTTATTAAATTACCTGGTCCGTTGACTTTCTTCTGTTAATCGCCTCGGCTGCTCCCCTAGATAACTTTCATCCTCATTCATAAAAAAAACAAACATATTCCTACCACAAACACGAACGTTAACTCTATTTACATCAATATTCACAATACATTAAAATTTCAAAATTAAATTTTGGCATAAATTTCAGTATCAGAAATTTTCAAGATTACATTTATTATCATTTAAATGTGCATCCTGAATTAAAGTCCTTGTTGGATGCCTACTAATTAATGTAACAATATATGCAGACCGGAGTCTGAGTACAAAGGGAGCATCTACCACCCCTTTACGTTAATTAACCAGGTTCGTCTAATTGAGCTCAAAGACATACCTAAAATTTCATCATAATCCAGAACATCAATACTAAATACCCCTTTCTACTTAAACAAGCAAAATTTCACCTTAAAATTAAAATTTTATGGTTAGTACAATTTCACTAATGTCCATTTAAAGTAAATCAATTATAAAGTTATTCAACACACACAAAAATATCAAAGTTCAAACAAAATAGTATAATTTACCTGAAGTTTACTGCACTCGTAGCTTCAATGTACATCGTCCCTTTTGTTAATCACACCATTCCAACTGGGTTATATTTACAGCTTCTGATTCTCAACGCTTTAAAAATTTTCTCCATCACCATTTATTTAAAGTTGTTTCTGGGCTTTTCCGGAACTCATCCGTGTATATCTGACCCTTGTTTTGTGGATCCAGACACATTTATGAACCATTTAATCATTAACACCCCCGAAAAATAGCAAAGAAATTCATACTTCTTTCACAAATATACCCCAAAACTGCCTACTTTTGTTTATACATTTGTCGTTGTAAATTTTACTAATTGGTACAGTGATACTAAATTTTATTACCTTGTATCTAAGTGCACTAAAGTATATTCATGTTAGCACGTAAAGAACATACTATTTTGAATCACCAAAATATACGAGCAAACTTTAAATTATTTTATCAAACTAAAATGCACTGTTTAACATCTTGAATCAAGTCGCGGATGTAAGAGAGCTTGTTTATATTCACCTCGGTATATATAGCGGTTAGCCTGTCTGTCGGTCTGTTCCCCAAAACGGGCAATTCTAAAGAATTTCGCATTCTCGGTTCCCATTCCGTAGCCTGTGCGTCGATTTTTACGAATTTTGCACTCGCCCCAGCTAAATCTCAGAAAATTTCCACACGGCACGCAACGTCTGAGAATACCTAATTAAATTTTATACAACCAATCGCAACCCCATGACGTTGCTCTACTCACGCCTTTTTACTATATGTGTCTCGGTCTTGCGCCTATTATCTGTCTCTATCTACCCTGTTCTTATTAGTGCAAATTGATATTCCTTATTATCGATTATTTCAGTCCATGTGGACTATCTGGGTTAAATAACCCCGTATCGCACCTTCTCGTGAATATTAAGCCACGGTTTCTCCAAGATTCTTTGTAACCATTAATTATCTGCAACATTTTCGCCGTACGTGACTTTTAAACTACGCAGGTGTTCAAACATAATATTAATTCTCAGAGCTTTATTTTATTGGGTTTTTACAAGTTTTTATAGATATTATATGTTACTAACGGTTCAATTAACTTCAATTAAAATTAATACCCTTTAAATTTAAGTGAATCCTAACTAAATATTAATTATTATCTGTACGTTTTAATACCGGTTACTTAAAATAGAGTTAATTAATATAAATTTTGCACGTAATTTTTATTTGTTTCTTTACTAGGGATAATTAAATTACCCGTAAAGTTTTCTAATACTGCTTCCTTTTATATAAAGCGTTTTATAAATAATTTAAATTTCTTAATTTTAATAAAACGAATGAATTTTTATGCTTCACGCTGTTATTTAATAACGCGTACCTTTTCCAAAAGCTTCTACACAGTGATTAAAATTATTTGATGTGATTATATAATTTTCTACCCTGGTCTAAATATGAGTATTTTCCCCCTATTTGAATACAAATAATCCCACTTATTTGAATTCAAATATAAAATATTTAAACCGCAAACAAAATTTACAAAAAAAAATGCCTATCTCTCTCTACCCTTATCTATCTAACTTACCTACCTTATCCAATCAACAAATTATTTACACCTGTCCTATATCCCTATCTTATTCCTAACTCTCACCTAATTCTCTAAACTGAAATTATCCCTAACTTCATCCTACATCCATCTAATCCTATATATATCCTATATACCTAACCTATTCCTAACTTTTAATTAATCTTCACTATACTTTACTTCCCCCTACCTAATCTTATATACCTATCCTATTCTTGTTCTATTCCTAACTCTCCACTAATCTTATAAGAAATATCTACACTTAACCTATCTTATTTTCTTCCTACATTTAATCTTTATTCTCATCCTAAACACCTATTTCTAACTATTTCCCATATTTATCCTATACTTAGCTTTATTTTCTACATCTATACTACAATTCACCTATCTCTATCTTTTGTTCATCAAGTTATTTAAATCTAACTCTCTTCTTGACCCTCCACGTCTTTCTTCTTACCATCCTAATACTCTTCATCCCTATCTCTCCCTCTTCTATATCTATACTTAACATCCCTGTTATCTCACCTACAATAAACTTATCATCCCTATTATCCTTACTCTTAAATATTCTTTCTTCTTCAGTCCCTAAACTTGTCTGTTTCTTATTTATTCTTATTTCCTTTTCTGCCGACAAACCAAACGATACTACTTTACAATTATCGATTTTTCCCTCTATGGAAAATCCTATGTACCTTCTAGAATTCTTATGTAATGGAATCCGCCAGAATAAATTCCTTAAATCTACTTTATTAAAAACAAACTTGCCACTTAACCTCATCACAAATATTTCTGCCTTCACCTGCTCCCGATCTGCTGCTGTTGCTTCTACCCCACTAATTCTGCATGTTTTGTACTAAAGCTTGAACCTCTACTATCCTATCCTCTGGACATCTTATCGTGTTGATCTGTTTAACTTCATCATCCTCTACCTCTACTACATTAATATTTAACTCCGTGTCATCCTCTGTGACTTCATAACTGCCCTTCCATGGCACTACCCTATCATTAATCCTTATTACCTTCCGTTCCATATCTATCAAAACCCTAACTTCATCATACAGTCAACACCTAAAATGCTCTGAAACTTCAGTCCAGGTACAATTACAAACTCCTGTTCACAGCTTAAACCTCCTATATATATCCTAAGCACCACAACACTATTTACTACAGCAAACTTCTTTTTATTTGGAGCTACTAAATGGCTACGCTTTATAGGCATAATTCTATCACAAACCTTATCCCTAACTTTGCTGACGAATTCCTCCGATATTAAACTCGCCTCTGCCCCTGTATCAAGTAATACTTCTACATTATTCTCAAAAATTTCTAAATTAATAATTGGCAAACATAATTTTTCCTTAGTTTCTGGCTCTACTTCCTCCTCAATTTTGAAAAATTCCCGTGGATGTTCATATACATTTACACTGAAATCTAGTGGTCTGTCGCGTTCTAAAAATCCTGTGCAGGTCTGTTTTCCCTACTCGGTCCTGGTCTAGCCGTCACCTCAGCGTATGTCCTAGGCGTTTCCACTCGTTCCGTGTCTGTATTAGCAGTCCCCCTTATGTCCGGTGAACTATTCCTTCTGGTAGGTTCCGGTCTCGGTGCAGGTCCCCTTCCTAAACTATTACTTCTAAAGTATGGTCGTCGCTGTTCCCAATTCTGTCGCTGGTATCCGTAACTATTCCCCCTTCTAGCATAGTTGTCCCGTCTATTGTCAAACCTAACTGTGTTGATCTGTCTTTCCCTATTATCCCGAGGTCGTCCACTACTTACGTCGTCGTACCTCTGCAGGTATTCTAAAAACATTTCTCTGTCCACTATGTTCTGTAGTGCTACGTGTTGTCTTACTTCTACCTCGAAGTGTCGTGATAAATACTTGATAATTTGTCGGTCCGTCAGTGGTGGGTACAGTTGCTTTGCTATGCTATACTTGCGTATAGCATATTGCTCCCTACTTCCTGAAAATTCTCCCTTAAATTTCCCTGTGATTAAGTCGTCTCGTACCTGGTCTTGTCTGTGGTCACTCCAGTAGTGCTTTAAAAATCTGTATTCAAAGTCCGTGTAGGTGTCTATGTCCTGTCCTACTAAATTGTACCATGCTTCCGCGTTGTCTTTCAATAAAGCCTTTATCGTATTCAGTTTAGTCTGTTCGTCAAATAAATTTCCCACTAGATTTCTTACACTATTAATAAAAATTTGTGGATTGACCCTGTTATCGCCATAAAACTTCATGTGTTGGTCCAATGATACTCCACCTGTAGAAAATCTGGGACCATCCCCCGTTAAATTTGACATGTTGTATTTAATACTACTAACTTCGCGTTCTACCCTGCCTAACTGATCCCTACATGAGTCCGTCACTTCAGTCATTTTACATTAATCTCTTCTTCACAAAAATGCGTACTTCGGACCTTAAATGTCCCATTTGCTGTCGAAGACCTGTAATATCCCGCTCATTTTATCTACTTTATTTTCAACTTCCCCATTTTCACGGTAAGACTATTTTAAATTCTGTAAATTCTCTCGTCGATTTTTCTATTTTATTCCCTAATTCCTGATTTAATTGGTCAAATTTCTTATTCGATTCTTCCCTAGCTCTATTAGATTCATCGCTTAGCTGTTCTAATTTTCTATTGGATTCTTCACTCATCCTCTCTAACATTCTCAATATCATCTCGTTTCCTTGATCCCCTGATTCCGTCCTCGACTGATCTCTACTGCCTCCAGCTTCTTCCATTTTAGAATTTTTCTCACACAATGCACTATCGTCACTTCCAATTTCCACTCCTTGACTCCTTAACCACTCTTTTCTCTGCATACGTTCTAATCACTCACACACACTCTAAAATACTCTTAAATTTATACACACACAAAAACTCTCTCTCTCAGATCGCCAGTTTCCTGGAATAAAATCACAAAAATTTTATTTGGAACTCGAGCCTCACTTTTGGGTCGCCAATTTTGCTGTGATACCACCACATCTGCAGGAACTGGCCCTTTCAAAAAAAAACATTCGAGCCCCACAGATTGGGCGTCATATTATGCTGTGAAACCACCAAAATACGGGAACTCCGCTTTTCGAATCGAGCCCCTACGAATTGGATGCCAAAGAATGCTGTGAAACCTACAAAGTTATTAAATTACCTGGTCCGTTGACTTTCTTCTGTTAATCGCCTCGGCTGCTCCCCTAGATAACTTTCATCCTCATTCATAAAAAAAAACAAACACATTCCTACCACAAACACGAACGTTAACTCTATTTACATCAATATTCACAATACATTAAAATTTCAAAATTAAATTTTGGCATAAATTTCAGTATCAGAAATTTTCAAGATTACATTTATTATCATTTAAATGTGCATCCTGAATTAAAGTCCTTGTTGGATGCCTACTAATTAATGTAACAATATATGCAGACCGGAGTCTGAGTACAAAGGAGCATCTACCACCCTTTACGTTAATTAACCAGGTTCGTCTAATTGAGCTCAAAGACATACCTAAAATTTCATCATAATCCAGAACATCAATACTAAATACCCTTTCTACTTAAACAAGCAAATTTCACCTTAAAATTAAAATTTTATGGTTAGTACAATTTCACTAATGTCCATTTAAAGTAAATCAATTATAAAGTTATTCAACACACACAAAAATATCAAAGTTCAAACAAAATAGTATAATTTACCTGAAGTTTACTGCACTCGTAGCTTCAATGTACATCGTCCCTTTTGTTAATCACACCATTCCAACTGGGTTATATTTACAGCTTCTGATTCTCAACGCTTTAAAAATTTTCTCCATCACCATTTATTTAAAGTTGTTTCTGGGCTTTTCCGGAACTCATCCGTGTATATCTGACCCTTGTTTTGTGGATCCAGACACATTTATGAACCATTTAATCATTAACACCCCCGAAAAATAGCAAAGAAATTCATACTTCTTTCACAAATATACCCCAAAACTGCCTACTTTTGTTTATACATTTGTCGTTGTAAATTTTACTAATTGGTACAGTGATACTAAATTTTATTACCTTGTATCTAAGTGCACTAAAGTATATTCATGTTAGCACGTAAAGAACATACTATTTTGAATCACCAAAATATACGAGCAAACTTTAAATTATTTTATCAAACTAAAATGCACTGTTTAACATCTTGAATCAAGTCGCGGATGTAAGAGAGCTTGTTTATATTCACCTCGGTATATATAGCGGTTAGCCTGTCTGTCGGTCTGTTCCCCAAAACGGGCAATTCTAAAGAATTTCGCATTCTCGGTTCCCATTCCGTAGCCTGTGCGTCGATTTTACGAATTTTGCACTCGCCCCAGCTAAATCTCAGAAAATTTCCACACGGCACGCAACGTCTGAGAATACCTAATTAAATTTTATACAACCAATCGCAACCCCATGACGTTGCTCTACTCACGCCTTTTTACTATATGTGTCTCGGTCTTGCGCCTATTATCTGTCTCTATCTACCCTGTTCTTATTAGTGCAAATTGATATTCCTTATTATCGATTATTTCAGTCCATGTGGACTATCTGGGTTAAATAACCCCGTATCGCACCTTCTCGTGAATATTAAGCCACGGTTTCTCCAAGATTCTTTGTAACCATTAATTATCTGCAACATTTTCGCCGTACGTGACTTTTAAACTACGCAGGTGTTCAAACATAATATTAATTCTCAGAGCTTTATTTTATTGGGTTTTACAAGTTTTATAGATATTATATGTTACTAACGGTTCAATTAACTTCAATTAAAATTAATACCCTTTAAATTTAAGTGAATCCTACCTAAATATTAATTATTATCTGTACGTTTTAATACCGGTTACTTAAAATAGAGTTAATTAATATAAATTTTGCACGTAATTTTATTTGTTTCTTTACTAGGATAATTAAATTACCCGTAAAGTTTTCTAATACTGCTTCCTTTTATATAAAGCGTTTTATAAATAATTTAAATTTCTTAATTTTAATAAAACGAATGAATTTTTATGCTTCACGCTGTTATTTAATAACGCGTACCTTTTCCAAAAGCTTCTACACAGTGATTAAAATTATTTGATGTGATTATATAATTTTCTACCCTGGTCTAAATATGAGTATTTTCCCCCTATTTGAATACAAATAATCCCACTTATTTGAATTCAAATATAAAATATTTAAACCGCAAACAAAATTTACAAAAAAATGCCTATCTCTCTACCCTTATCTATCTAACTTACCTACCTTATCCAATCAACAAATTATTTACACCTGTCCTATATCCCTATCTTATTCCTAACTCTCACCTAATTCTCTAAACTGAAATTATCCCTAACTTCATCCTACATCCATCTAATCCTATATATATCCTATATACCTAACCTATTCCTAACTTTTAATTAATCTTCACTATACTTTACTTCCCCCTACCTAATCTTATATACCTATCCTATTCTTGTTCTATTCCTAACTCTCCACTAATCTTATAAGAAATATCTACACTTAACCTATCTTATTTTCTTCCTACATTTAATCTTTATTCTCATCCTAAACACCTATTTCTAACTATTTCCCATATTTATCCTATACTTAGCTTTATTTTCTACATCTATACTACAATTCACCTATCTCTATCTTTTGTTCATCAAGTTATTTAAATCTAACTCTCTTCTTGACCCTCCACGTCTTTCTTCTTACCATCCTAATACTCTTCATCCCTATCTCTCCCTCTTCTATATCTATACTTAACATCCCTGTTATCTCACCTACAATAAACTTATCATCCCTATTATCCTTACTCTTAAATATTCCTTCTTCTTCAGTCCCTAAACTTGTCTGTTTCTTATTTATTCTTATTTCCTTTTCTGCCGACAAACCAAACGATACTACTTTACAATTATCGATTTTTCCCTCTATGGAAAATCCTATGTACCTTCTAGAATTCTTATGTAATGGAATCCGCCAGAATAAATTCCTTAAATCTACTTTATTAAAAACAAACTTGCCACTTAACCTCATCACAAATAATTCTGCCTTCACCTGCTCCCGATCTGCTGCTGTTGCTTCTACCCCCACTAATTCTGCATGTTTTTGTACTAAAGCTTGAACCTCTACTATCCTATCCTCTGGACATCTTATCGTGTTGATCTGTTTAACTTCATCATCCTCTACCTCTACTACATTAATATTTAACTCCGTGTCATCCTCTGTGACTTCATAACTGCCCTTCCATGGCACTACCCTATCATT
The DNA here is from genome assembly GCA_036346225.1 of Platerodrilus igneus. NCBI lineage: Eukaryota > Metazoa > Arthropoda > Insecta > Coleoptera > Lycidae > Platerodrilus > Platerodrilus igneus. The sequence goes on along the minus strand of JARFIW010001181.1, from coordinate 533,576 downwards.
AATCCTTATTACCTTCCGTTCCATATCTATCAAAACCCCTAACTTCATCATACAGTCAACACCTAAAATGCTCTGAAACTTCAGTCCAGGTACAATTACAAACTCCTGTTCACAGCTTAAACCTCCTATATCTATCCTAAGCACCACAACACTATTTACTACAGCAAACTTCTTTTTATTTGGAGCTACTAAATGGCTACGCTTTATAGGCATAATTCTATCACAAACCTTATCCCTAACTTTGCTGACGAATTCCTCCGATATTAAACTCGCCTCTGCCCTGTATCAAGTAATACTTCTACATTATTCTCAAAATTTCTAAATTAATAATTGGCAAACATAATTTTTCCTTAGTTTCTGGCTCTACTTCCTCCTCAATTTTGAAAAATTCCGTGGATGTTCATATACATTTACACTGAAATCTAGTGGTCTGTCGCGTTCTAAAAATCCTGTGCAGGTCTGTTTTCCCTACTCGGTCCTGGTCTAGCCGTCACCTCAGCGTATGTCCTAGGCGTTTCCACTCGTTCCGTGTCTGTATTAGCAGTCCCCTCATGTCCGGTGAACTATTCCTTCTGGTAGGTTCCGGTCTCGGTGCAGGTCCCTTCCTAAACTATTACTTCTAAAGTATGGTCGTCGCTGTTCCCAATTCTGTCGCTGGTATCCGTAACTATTCCCCTTCTAGCATAGTTGTCCCGTCTATTGTCAAACCTAACTGTGTTGATCTGTCTTTCCCTATTATCCGAGGTCGTCCACTACTTACGTCGTCGTACCTCTGCAGGTATTCTAAAACATTTCTCTGTCCACTATGTTCTGTAGTGCTACGTGTTGTCTTACTTCTACCTCGAAGTGTCGTGATAAATACTTGATAATTTGTCGGTCCGTCAGTGGTGGGTACAGTTGTTTGCTATGCTATACTTGCGTATAGCATATTGCTCCCTACTTCCTGAAAATTCTCCTTAAATTTCCTGTGATTAAGTCGTCTCGTACCTGGTCTTGTCTGTGGTCACTCCAGTAGTGCTTTAAAAATCTGTATTCAAAGTCCGTGTAGGTGTCTATGTCCTGTCCTACTAAATTGTACCATGCTTCCGCGTTGTCTTTCAATAAAGCCTTTATCGTATTCAGTTTAGTCTGTTCGTCAAATAAATTTCCCACTAGATTTCTTACACTATTAATAAAAATTTGTGGATTGACCCTGTTATCGCCATAAAACTTCATGTGTTGGTCCAATGATACTCCACCTGTAGAAAATCTGGGACCATCCCCCGTTAAATTTGACATGTTGTATTTAATACTACTAACTTCGCGTTCTACCCTGCCTAACTGATCCCTACATGAGTCCGTCACTTCAGTCATTTTTACATTAATCTCTTCTTCACAAAAAATGCGTACTTCGGACCTTAAATGTCCCATTTGCTGTCGAAGACCTGTAATATCCCGCTCATTTTTATCTACTTTATTTTCAACTTCCCCCATTTTCACGGTAAGACTATTTTTAAATTCTGTAAATTCTCTCGTCGATTTTTCTATTTTATTCCCTAATTCCTGATTTAATTGGTCAAATTTCTTATTCGATTCTTCCCTAGCTCTATTAGATTCATCGCTTAGCTGTTCTAATTTTCTATTGGATTCTTCACTCATCCTCTCTAACATTCTCAATATCATCTCGTTTCCTTGATCCCTGATTCCGTCCTCGACTGATCTCTACTGCCTCCAGCTTCTTCCATTTTAGAATTTTTCTCACACAATGCACTATCGTCACTTCCAATTTCCACTCCTTGACTCCTTAACCACTCTTTTCTCTGCATACGTTCTAATCACTCACACACACTCTAAAATACTCTTAAATTTATACACACAAAAACTCTCTCTCAGATCGCCAGTTTCCTGGAATAAAATCACAAAATTTTATTTGGAACTCGAGCCTCACTTTTGGGTCGCCAATTTTGCTGTGATACCACCACATCTGCAGGAACTGGCCCTTTCAAAAAAAAACATTCGAGCCCCACAGATTGAGCGTCATATTATGCTGTGAAACCACCAAAATACGGGAACTCCGCTTTTCGAATCGAGCCCCTACGAATTGGATGCCAAAGAATGCTGTGAAACCTACAAAGTTATTAAATTACCTGGTCCGTTGACTTTCTTCTGTTAATCGCCTCGGCTGCTCCCCTAGATAACTTTCATCCTCATTCATAAAAAAAAACAAACACATTCCTACCACAAACACGAACGTTAACTCTATTTACATCAATATTCACAATACATTAAAATTTCAAAATTAAATTTTGGCATAAATTTCAGTATCAGAAATTTTCAAGATTACATTTATTATCATTTAAATGTGCATCCTGAATTAAAGTCCTTGTTGGATGCCTACTAATTAATGTAACAATATATGCAGACCGGAGTCTGAGTACAAAGGGAGCATCTACCACCCCTTTACGTTAATTAACCAGGTTCGTCTAATTGAGCTCAAAGACATACCTAAAATTTCATCATAATCCAGAACATCAATACTAAATACCCTTTCTACTTAAACAAGCAAATTTCACCTTAAAATTAAAATTTTATGGTTAGTACAATTTCACTAATGTCCATTTAAAGTAAATCAATTATAAAGTTATTCAACACACACAAAATATCAAAGTTCAAACAAAATAGTATAATTTACCTGAAGTTTACTGCACTCGTAGCTTCAATGTACATCGTCCCTTTTGTTAATCACACCATTCCAACTGGGTTATATTTACAGCTTCTGATTCTCAACGCTTTAAAAATTTTCTCCATCACCATTTATTTAAAGTTGTTTCTGGGCTTTTCTGGAACTCATCCGTGTATATCTGACCCTTGTTTTGTGGATCCAGACACATTTATGAACCATTTAATCATTAACACCCCCGAAAAATAGCAAAGAAATTCATACTTCTTTCACAAATATACGCCAAAACTGCCTACTTTTGTGTATACATTTGTCGTTGTAAATTTTACTAATTGGTACAGTGATACTAAATTTTATTACCTTGTATCTAAGTGCACTAAAGTATATTTATGTTAGCACGTAAAGAACAAACTATTTTGAATCACCAAAATATACGAGCAAACTTTAAATTATTTTATCAAACTAAAATGCACTGTTTATATTCACCTCGGTATATATAGCGGTTAGCCTGTCTGTCGGTCTGTTCCCCAAAACGGGCAATTCTAAAGAATTTCGCATTCTCGGTTCCCATTCCGTAGCCTGTGCGTCGATTTTTACGACTTTTGCACTCGCCCCAGCTAAATTTCCACACGGCACGCAACGTCTGAGAATACCTAATTAAATTTTATACAGAAATGTTATTTCTACCTCTCAATTTTGCCTTTACTTTCAACCAATCGCAACCCCATGACGTTGCTCTACTCACGCCTTTTACTATATGTGTCTCGGTCTTGCGCCTATTATCTGTCTCTATCTACCCTGTTCTTATTAGTGCAAATTGATATTCCTTATTATCGATTATTTCAGTCCATGTGGACTATCTGGGTTAAATAACCCCGTATCGCACCTTCTCGTGAATATTAAGCCACGGTTTCTCCAAGATTCTTTGTAACCATTAATTATCTGCAACATTTTCGCCGTACGTGACTTTTAAACTACGCAGGTGTTCAAACATAATATTAATTCTCAGAGCTTTATTTTATTGGGTTTTTACAAGTTTTTATAGATATTATATGTTACTAACGGTTCAATTAACTTCAATTAAAATTAATACCCTTTAAATTTAAGTGAATCCTAACTAAATATTAATTATTATCTGTACGTTTTAATACCGGTTACTTAAAATAGAGTTAATTAATATAAATTTTGCACGTAATTTTTATTTGTTTCTTTACTAGGGATAATTAAATTACCCGTAAAGTTTTCTAATACTGCTTCCTTTTATATAAAGCGTCTTATAAATAATTTAAATTTCTTAATTTTAATAAAACGAATGAATTTTTATGCTTCACGCTGTTATTTAATAACGCGTACCTTTTCCAAAAGCTTCTACACAGTGATTAAAATTATTTGATGTGATTATATAATTTTCTACCCTGGTCTAAATATGAGTAATATATATAAAGTCTATGATTCCACCGACAACCAGATCCATTTGTTTGTGTAATTCTTGCAGCTTATAGCAATCTTTTTATCGCAGCTTTCCCACTATATCCCGCATACGTATCTTGTTAGCTTGATCGACTTCTTCTTGTTGGTATTGGAGGGGGTTCTTATTTTTCCACTCACTATTACGTAGTTGCATGTCCCCCACTATTGGGAATATATGGTCGTTATAGGTTGTAGGGCCCTCGGTTTTAAATGAGCTGAAAGGTTCTTTGCTAGACAAATATACAATGTTTAGCGGAACCTCTTTGCGTGTGGTGTACGCCAAGGTTACGAAACCCGCATTCCTTAGTTCGTCTTTGTTATCTGCCATTTTGATAAATACGTTTTTAGAATAACCTTTTAAAAAATATACGGATTTAGTACCATCCTTTTCCGCAAGGACGCCTACATAACTAAAAGAGTCTTTCTTACTAACCGCAAATGCATATAGCTTTTAGAACTCGGATGTATTTAAGTCAGTCCATCGGCACATAAAGTAATCTTTTAATTCTTCATCATTTTCTTTAATAAAATGTTCTTTGTCTAACACATCTTTGTACTGTTCGCGTATTGTCGCAGTGTTTTCCATGTAGACCAATTTTCGCCTTTTTGCATCCATTTCTTCTAATTCCAGTTGTCTTTTCCTTCCACTTACAGCGTATGGCATGCATTATGGGGCAATTTCCTTTAGCGTAAACGGATAGAGTTTACTGCCAATATTTACGGAAATGGATGCAAAAAAGCGAAAATTGGTCTACATGGAAAACACTGCGACAATACGCGAACAATACAAAGATGTGTTAGACAAAGAACATTTTATTAGAGAAAATGATGAAGAATTAAAAGATTATTTTATGTGCCGATGGACTGACTTAAATACATCCGGGTTCTACAAGCTATATGCATTTGCAGTTAGTAAGAAAGACTCTTTTAGTTATGTAGGCGTCCTTGCAGAAAAGAATGGTACTAAATCCGTATATTTTTTAAAAGGTTATTCTAAAAACGTATTTATCAAAATGGCAGATAACAAAGACGAACTAAGGAATGCGGGTTTCGTAATCTAGGCGTACACCACACGCAAAGGGGTTCCGCTAAACATTGTATATTTGTCTAGTAAAGAACCTTTCGGATCATTTAAAACCGAGGGCTACAACCTATAACGACCATATATTCCCAAAAGTGGTGGACATGCAACTACGTAATAGCGGTGGAAAGTAAGAACTCCTCCAATACCGACAAGAAGAAGTCGATCAACAACAAGATACGTATGCAGGATATAGTGGAAAGCTGCGATAAGATTGTTATAAGCTGCAAAATTACACAAACGAATGGATCTGGTTGTCGGTGGAATCAAAGACTTTATATATATATATATATATATATATATATATATATATATATATATATATATATATGTATATCATCATCATTAGGTCTTCAGTCCTAGAACTGGTTAGACGCGTACCATCATTGTTCCTATTCTGAACTAACCTACAGATTTCCTGAAATATGCACAGTTTGCATCTATAACTGTCTGATCTAGGTCTACATCTACCTCTTTTTTCCTATCTCTGCTTGTAATATATCACATACTATTCCCCAAAAATGCCTTAGAACGTATTCCGCCCTACTATTTCTCTTTTTCCCCAGATATCCTTGTTCCCCTACTATTTCTGTAACTTATTTGTTATTATCTTTGTCTGTCCATGCTATCGTCCTCATACATCTGAAGCACATCATTTCAAAAGGCTGCTACCGTTTTTCTGTCTGCGTTTCAGACTTCCCGTATTTCATAGACATACTGTGCTGTGCTCCACACATATGCTTTCAACAATTTTCTTCTTATTCTATGTTTGTTGTCTTTCCTCATAGGCGATGTTCTTTCTTGTTAGATGCAGTTTGATCACTTTTTATTGTTTTACAGTTATATGCCCTATTTCTCCGACCTTCAATGGTTGTGAAGGGAGGTAAGCAGTCTGTGGCTGCCAAGTTCCCCCAATACTTAACCATTTGGCTATTTAATATATTTTCCAATTTATCTTTTCGCACAGTCAACATTAGTTGCAGGTATTTCGCAGCCATTAGGTTTTCCGTCTCAAAACTGGTTGGACACGTACCTGCACTTATTTATATTCTGAGCTAGCCTACATAGTTCTCTGAAATTCTCACACAGCATGTGTATTCAGGTTAATCTTCTTTGGGAATTAAACCACTCATAGTTTTTAAAATCAACTTTATTTACGTTTCGATCCATGACCTAGGATCGTTGTCAAAATAATAATAAAACTTCAAGTTTGACATTTATGACATAAATTGAAGGTGACTTTGATTTATTGATGTTTGAAATATTTGATTTGAGTATACTAAGCAAAATTTTTTAAAGTTTAACAGAATGATTGCCTTCAATTTGTGTTGCGACCTGGGATCGGCTTTCTTTAGGTAGCCAATATGCTTAACGTGAAATCAGCTGATCAATTTTTATTGGTGAATTTTATATAAATTCAATAACTAGGAATTGGAAAACATTTTTTAACATGTTTCTATTTATACAATTGAGAGGATGGTTATTAAAGAAGTGTGCGATTGCATTATTGAAAGGCTTAAGTAATCGTTTTTTTAATATTTATTTTGAGGGGGAAAATTCATTATGATTTAAGTTACCTCTTTGGTAGATTTTAACATGGTACTGAGGCGACTCTATGGCTGGTTTACACTTGTCAGATACCAATGTTGTTCTATGAAGATTGTATATGGATCTGAGGCGGCCCTATGGCGGGTTTACACTTGTCAGATACCAATACTGTTCAACGGAGATTTATATGGTTTTGAGGTAACCTTATTGTGGATTTATACTTGTCAGATACCAATGCTGTTTTACAAGAATTGTTAATATGCTTATTTTTATGTAATTAGTTATTTTATGTATAAATAGAAATCATGTATGTAGGCTGTATTTCGTGTTAATATTGCAAGGAAAACCCAGGAAAAACTTGCAATGCTACCTAGATATTGTGGGCATTTGATTTTCATTTGTTATTTCTTTTGTTATTTCTTTTAGTAATGGAATCCATTGTTTACTGAAAGTCACGGATTCGTTTGCAACTCAGTTATTTTTATGTAGGGTTATATAAGCAGCTACTTTGATTTTGCGTTTTTGGTGGTTTTCTTCTTTTTTTTCTTTTCTTCTTTTCAGGGAGTATGTGTATTCAGCTCGTTCCCTTTCTATTGTTTTCTAATTTTATACCCTATTTTACCGAGATTCAGTGAAGGAGGTTAAGCAACCTGTGACTACCAAGATCCCCAACACTTAGACATTTGCCGAAATAATGGTTTTCCAGTAAATCCTATCACACACTTAACATTATTCGAGAATATTGCCCCACCAATTCTTGTAGTTACTTATAATAATCATCATGTTTAAGCACAGTTATCTTTTCGTCATTAGTTTATCCATCTTGGGATTGGTTGGATGCGTACCTCCATTGATTTTTATTCTGGGCTAGCCTACACATCTCCCTGAAACCTCTACAGCCTACATCTTTTACTATCTGTGTGCAGTAGTCTAATCTAGGTCTGCCTCTTTTTCTCTTTTTTCCTATCTCTGCTTCTAATATATTCCGCACTATTCCCTCATGCCGTAGTATGTGGCCTATCATTCTATCTCTCCTAGTTTTTTACCGTTTTCCACATATTTCTTTCTTCCCTTACCATTTTTAGTACCTCTTCGTTCTTAACTTTGTCTGTCCATGATATCTTCATCATACGCCTGTAACACCACATTTCAAAGGCTTCTACCTTTTTCTTGTCCGCTTCTCCTACTGTCCAGGCTTCACAGCCGTACAGTGCTGTGCTCCACACATATGTTTTAAGCAATCTTTTCCTTGTTTCTATGTTTGTGGTCTTTGAGCACAGTAGCTGCTTTTTCTTGTTAATGTAGCACGACCTTGTGCTAATCTTTGTTTTATATCTTTTGTGCTTTTCCCATCTTGCGTTATTTCGCTTCCTAGGTAGCAGAAATCCTTAACCTCTTGTAAGTTCGTGTTAAATACTTGTATTCTTGTTATTGATTTATTTTCCTCACCTTTGCAAACTAGAACTTTAGTTTTAGTTTTGTTAATTTTCATACCGTATCTCTCTGTTAGAACCGCTTCCATTTCATTAAGAGCAGCTTCTAACTCTTCCTTGCTAGACGCTAATACCGCTATATCATCTGCAAATCTAAGCATATTAATTTTTTGTCCCTGCATAGTAATTCCAAATGTCTTCCTGCATTTGACAGTATTCATTGCCTCTTCTATGTACAAGTTAAAAATCAATGGGGATAGGGCACATCCCTGTCTCACCCCTTTCCTAATGTTTACTTCTCTACGTTCCTGCTCTAATTCTATTACTGCTGTTTGCTAAAATAGAGTTAAATAAAATAGAGCTAAAATAGCCTCCCGTGTTCCCCTGTTTCGCCTAAACCCAAATTGGTCTTCTGCTAGTATTTCTTCAGCTCGTTTTTCCATTCGTCTTTGCACAATTCTAGTTAATATTTTTGACACGTGTGCTGTCAAACTTATTGTTCGAAAATTTTCACATCTATCCGCGCCTTTCTTTTTTGGTATAGTTACTATGATGCTACGTTTGAAATCTTTGGGTATCTTGCCTGTCTCATACATATAGCTTACAAGTTGGAAGAGACGTTCTGTTACTGCTTGTCCAGCGGCTTTTAGAGTTTCTGCTTGCACCTTATCTGTACCCGGCGCCTTACCATTTTTCAGACTCTTTAATGCTAATTCAAACTCGTCTCGAAGTATAGGATATCCCAAGTCATCATTTTCAATGTCTGATTCCTGTTCTAATGCAGTTAGTTCCTCTCCTACATATAAATTCCCTATATATTCTTGCCATCTACTCACTTTCTCTACGTTTTCTATAATGACGTTTGCTTGTGCATCCCTTATATTTTTGCTATACGGTTTTATATCCCTAAAATTCATTCTAATTAATTTGTATGCTTTGTCTGTCTTTCCTATTTCCATCTTTGTTTGTACCTCTTTGCACTTTTCATCAATCCATTGTTCTTTAGCTTTCCTGCATTTTCGAATAATTTCCCATTTTATGGCTTTGTATCTCTGTTTTCCTGTTTCGTCTGATTTATTTTTGTATTTTCGTCTTTCTTCTATTAAATTCACGATATCCTTTGTTATCCATGGTTTCTTATTTTCTTTTTGTGTATACCCCAAAATATCTCTGGCCGCCATGTCTAGGCTGGATTTAATGTTATTCCATTCTGTTTCTACTTCCTTAGTTTCAGATATTTTCCCGATATCATTTAGCAATTCATTTGACTTTTTTTCGAATCTTATTTGAATATCTTTATCTTTTAGTTTCTCCAAGTCCAAGTGCCTTTTTCCGTTCCTTTTTTCAGATTTTTAAATTTAAGTGCGGCCTTCATAATTACGATGTTGTGGTCAGTATCTATATCTGCTTCTGGGTAGCTTCTACAGTCTTTTACTTGATTCCTAAACCGTTGTCTAACAAGAATGTAATCTATCTGATATCGTCCTATATCTCCTGGCATCTTCCACGTATATCGTCTATATATGTATATATATGGACGCATCAGGAAAACGAAAATATCGAATGGTAATAGATTACCGCAAATTAAACGAAAAAACGGTAGACGATAAATACCCGTTACCAACTTTAACTGAAATTTTAGACAAGTTAGGCAAGTGCCAATACTTGTCGACGCTAGACTTAGCATCAGGATATCATCAAGTGGAAATGGAAGAAGGAGATACACAAAAAACAGCCTTTAGCACACCTAGAAGACACTATGAATATAAACGGATGCCATTTGGACTAAAGAACAAACCCGCAACTTTCCAACGAGTAATGGATAACATACTACGAGGGATATACAACGAAAAATGCCTTGTGTACCTAGATGATATAATAGTGTATTCAACATCATTAGTGAAGCACATTGAAAGATTACGAGAAGTGTTCGAAAGATTAAGAACAGCACAATTTAAAGTACAGTAAAGTACAGTTATATATATATATATAATATATATATATATATATATATATATATATATATATATATATATTACTCATATTTAGACCAGGGTAGAAAATTAAATAATCACATCAAATAATTTTAATCACCGTGTATAATGAATATTATTAGATAATACGCGTTATTAAAACCGTGAAGCATAAAAATTTATTAGTTTCATTAAGCATAAGAGATTTAAATCATGTACAAGACGCTTTATATCAAAAGAAGCAGGAAAAAAAAAGCTCTGCGTGTAATTTATTTATTCCTAATAAAGAAACAAATGGAAATTACGTGCAAAATTTATATTAATTAACCCTATTTTAAGTAACCGGTAGTAAAACAAAGTGTACACATAATAATTAATATTTAACTTGTATTCGCTAAAAATGAAAGGATATAAGTCAATTTTAATTGAAGTTAATTGAATCGTTAGTAACAGATAATATCTATAGAAACTTGTAAAAACCCAATAAAAAGCAAATCCTAGAAGTGTTAGTTAGAAGTAGGATGTTTGAACACACCTGCGTATTTTAAAAGGCAATTTCAGTTTAATTTGTTTAGATAAACATGTCGATTCTAAGGATATTGGAAACGGTCAGATGCTTTAGCACGAAATACAAAACAGGGTTTATTTAAAAGCTCTGAGAATTAATATTATTTTGAACACCTGCGTAGTTTAAATATCACGTACGGCGAAAATTGTGTAGATAACAAATGGTTTCAAAGAATCTTGAAGAAACCGTGGCTTAATATTCACGAGAAGGTGCGATACGGGGTTATTAAACCCAGATAGTCCACATGGAATAAAATATAATCGATAATAAAGAATATCAATTTGCACCAATACGAACAGGTTAGAAAAGGAAAGAGAAATGCGTCAAGCAAAGACACATATAGTAAAAGGCGTGATTTAAGCAACGTCACGAGGGTCACAATTGGTTGAAAATAGGATGCAAATATCAGAGGTAGAAACAACAATTTCTGTACAAAATTAATTAGTATTCTCAGACGTTGCGTGCCGTGTGGAAATTTTCTGAGATTTAAATGGGTCGAGTGAAAATTCGTAAAAACCGACGCGCGAGCGACGGACTGGAAACATAGAATGAGAAATTCTTTAGAATTACCCGTTTTGGGGAACAGACCGACAGACAGGCTTTTGCTATATATACCGAGGTGAATATAAACAAGGCCTCTTAGACTTTTGACTATTCGATGCGTTAAAAGCTCTTACATCCGCGACTTGATTCAAGATGTTAAACAGTGCATTTCAGTTTGATAAAATAATTTAAAATTTTGCTCGTATATTTTAGTGATTCAAAATAGTTTGTTATTTACGTGCTAACATGAATGTACTTCAGTGCACTTAGATACAAGGTAATAAAATTTAGTATCACTGTACCAATTAGCAAAATTTACAACGACAAATGTATACACAAAAGTAGGCAGTTTTGGCGTATATTGGTGAAAGACGCATGAATTTCTTTGCTATTTTTCGGGGTGTTAATAATTAAATGGTTCAAATACGTGTCTGGATCCACGAAACAAGGGTCAGATATACACAGATGAGTTCCGGAAAAGCCCAGAAACAACTTTAAATAAATGGTGATGGAGAAAATTTTAAAAGCGTTGAGAATTAGAAGCCGTAAATATAATCCTGTTGGAATGGTGTGATTAACTAAAGGGACGATGTACATTGAAGCTACGAGGACAGTAACCTTCAGGTAAATTATACTATTTTGTTTGACATTTTTGTGTGTGTTGAATAACTTTATAATTGATTTACTTTAAATGGACATTAGTGAAATTGTACTAACCATAAAATTTTAATTTAAGATGAAATTTGCTTGTTTAAGTAGAAAGGGGTATTTAGTATTGATGTTCTGAATTATGATGAAAATATGGGAATGTCTTTGAGCTCAATTAGACGAACCTGGTTAATTAACGTAAAGGGGTGGTAGATGCTCCCTTTATACTCAGACTCCGGTCTGCTTATATTGTTATATTAATTAGTAGGCATCCAACAAGGACTTTAATTCTGGATGCACATTAAAATGATAATAAAATTAATCTTGAAATTCTTTTTAAAACTGAATTTTATGCTGAAATTTAATTTGAAAATTTAATGTATTCTGAATATTGATGTAAATAGAGTTAACGTTGATGTTTGTGGTAGGAATGTGTTGTTTAATTTTATGAATGAGGAGGTTGATAAAATTAGGTGAGCAGCCGAGGCGAAAAGAGGATCACAGCAGTTTATGACGCCCAATCTGTGGGACTAGAATTTTTTTGTTGAAAGGACCCAGTTCCCGCATACACAGGAGAATATCACAGCAGTATATGGCGCCCAACGTGGGGCTCGAGTTCCAAATAAAATTTTTGTGATTTTTAATTCCAGGAAACTGGCGATCTGAGAGAGAGAGTTTTTGTGTGTGTATAAATTTAGGAGTATTTTAGAGTGTGTGTGAGTGATTTGAACGTATGCAGAGAAAGGAGTGGTTAAGGAGTCAAGGAGTGGAAATTGGAAGTGACGATAGTGCATTGTGTGGGAAAAATTCGAAAATGGAAGAAGCGGGAGGCAGTAGAGATCAGTCGAGGACGGAATCAGGGGATCAAGGAAATGAGTTAATGATGAGAATGTTTGAGGAAATGCGATTAGCTAGGGAAGAATCTAATAGAGCGAGGAGGAGTCCAACCAAAATTAGAGCAGATAAGCGGGAAAATTGAACAAAATACTAAAGAATTTACAGAATTTAAAGATAGTCTTACCGTGAAACTGGGGAAGTAGAAAATAGGGTTGAAAAAATGAGCGTGATATTACAGGTCTTCGACAGGAAATGGGACATTTAAAGTCCGAAGTACGCATGTTCTGTGAAGAAGAGATTAATGTAAAATGACTGAAGTAACGGACTCATGTAGGGATCAGTTAGGCAGGGTAGAACGCGAAGTTAGTAGTATCAAATACAACATGTCAAATTTAACGGGGATGGTCCCAGATTTTCTACAGGTGGAGTATCATTGGACCAACACATGAAGTTTTATGGCGATAACAGGGTAAATCCACAAATTTTTATTAATAGCGTAAGAAATCTAGTGGGAAATTTATTTGACGAACAGACTAAACTAAATACGATAAAGGCTTTATTAAAGGACAATGCGGAAGCGTGGTACAATTTAGTAGGACAGGACATAGACACGTATCAGGACTTTGAAAACAAATTTTAAAGCACTACTGGAGTGACCACAGACAAGACCAGGTACGAGACGACTTAATCACACGGAAATTTAAGGGAGAATTTTCAGGAAGTAGGGAGCAATATGCTATACGCAAGTATAGCATAGCAAAGCAACTGAACCCACCACTGACGGACCGACAAATTATTAAGTATTTATCACGACACTTCGAGGTAGACATAAGACAGCACGTAGCACTACAGAACATAGTGGACAGAGAAATGTTTTGGAATACTTGCAGAGGTACGACGACGTAAGTAGTGGACGACCTCGGGATAATAGGGAAAGACAGATCAACACAGTTAGGTTTGACAATAGACGGGACAACTATGTTAGAAGGGGGAATAATTGCGGATACCAGCGACAGAATTGGGAACAGAGACGACCATACGTTAGGAGTAATAGTTTAGGAAGGGACCTGCACCGAGACCGGGACCTACCAGAATGAATAGTTCACCAGACATGAGGGGACTGCTAATACAGACACGGAACGAGTGGAAACGCCTAGGACATACGCTGAGGTGACGGCTAGACCAGGACCGAGTAGGGAAAACAGACCTGGACAGGATTTTTAGAACGCGACAGACCACTAGATTTCAGTGTAAATGTGTATGAACATCCACGTGAATTTTTCAAAATTGAGGAGGAAGTAGAGCCAGAAACTGAGGAAAATTATGTTTGCCAATTATTAATTTAGAAATTTTGAAAATAATGTAGATGTATTACTTGATACAGGGGCAGAGGCGAGTTTAATATCGGAGGAATTCGTCAGCAAAATTAGGGATAAGGTTTGTGATAGAATTATGCCTATAAAGCGTAGCCATTTAGTAGCTCCAAATAAAAAGAAGTTTGCTGTAGTAAATAGTGTTGTGGTGCTTAGGATAGATATAGGAGGTTTAAGCTGTGAACAGGAGTTTGTAATTGTACCTGGACTGAAGTTTCAGAGCATTTTAGGTGTTGACTGTATGATGAAGTTAGGGATTTTGATAGATATGGAGAGGAAGGTAGTAAGGATTAAAGATAGGGTAGTGCCATGGAAGGGCAGTTATGAAGTCACAGAGGATGACACGGGGTTTAGTATTAATGTAGTAGAGGTAGAGGATGATGAAGGTAAACAGATCAACACAATAAGATGTCCAGAGGATAGGAAAGTACAGGTTCAAGCTTTAATACAAAAACATGCAGAAGTAGTGGGGGTAGAAGCAGCATATCAGGAGCAGGTGAAGGCGAAATTAAGTAAAGATGGCAAGTTTGTTTTTAATCAAGTAGATTTAAGGGATCCATTCTGGCTGATTCCATTACATAAAAATTCTAGAAGGTACATAGGATATTCCATAGAGGGAAAAATCGATAATTTTAAAGTAGTATCGTTTGGTTTGTCGACAGAAAAGAAAATAATAATAAATAAGAAACAGAGTGTAGGGCGTGAAGAAGGAGCAATATTTAAGAGTAAGGATAATAGGGATGATAAGTTTATTGTATGTGAGAGAACAGGGATGTTAAGTATAGATATAGAAGGGGGAGAAATAGGGATGAAGAGTATTAGGATAGTTAGACGAAAGACTTGGAGGGTCAAGAAGAGAGTTAGATTTAAATAGGATAGGGATAGAATAGGTGTATATAGAAGAGTAGAAGTAAGTGTTTATAGAAAATAAAACTAGGTATAGGATAAATATGGGAGATAATTAGGAATAGGTTTAGGATGAGAATAAAGAGTAAATGTAGGAAGAAAATAAGATAGGTTAAGTGTAGATATTTCATAGAAGATTAGTGGAGAGTTAGGAATAGAGTAAGAGTAGGATAGGCATATAGGATTAGGTAGGGGGAAGTAAAGTATAGTGAAGATTAGTTAAAAGTTAGGAATAGGATAGGTATATAGGATGTATATAGGATGAGATGGATAAGTAGGATGAAGTTAGGGATAATTTCAGTTTATAAAATTAGGTGAGAGTTAGGAATAGGATAGGGATATAGGGTAGGTGTAAATATTTTTTTTGGATTGGAGACAAAGTAGGTAAGTTAGATAGATAAGAATAGAGAGTGATAGGCAATTTTTTTTTTGTAAATTTTTTTTGTCTAAATGCTTTATATTTGCATTCAAATAAGTGGGATTATTTGTATTCAAATAGGGGGAAAATACTCATATTTAGACCAGGGTAGAAAATTAAATAATCACATCAAATAATTTTAATCACCGTGTATAATGAATATTATTAGATAATACGCGTTATTAAAACCGTGAAGCATAAAAATTTATTAGTTTCATTAAACATAAGAGATTTAAATCATGTACAAGACGCTTTATATCAAAAGAAGCAGTAAAAAAAAGCTCTGCGTGTAATTTATTTATTCCTAATAAAGAAACAAATGGAAATTACGTGCAAAATTTATATTAATTAACCCTATTTTAAGTAACCGGTAGTAAAACAAAGTGTACACATAATAATTAATATTTAACTTGTATTCGCTAAAAATGAAAGGATAGAAGTCAATTTTAATTGAAGTTAATTGAATCGTTAGTAACAGATAATATCTATAGAAACTTGTAAAACCCAATAAAAAGCAAATCCTAGAAGTGTTAGTTAGAAGTAGGATGTTTGAACACACCTGCGTATTTTAAAAGGCAATTTCAGTTTAATTTGTTTAGATAAACATGTCGATTCTAAGGATATTGGAAACGGTCAGATGCTTTAGCACGAAATACAAAACAGGGTTTATTTAAAAAGCTCTGAGAATTAATATTATTTTGAACACCTGCGTAGTTTAAATATCACGTACGGCGAAAATTGTGTAGATAACAAATGGTTTCAAAGAATCTTGAAGAAACCGTGGCTTAATATTCACGAGAAGGTGCGATACGGGGTTATTAAACCCAGATAGTCCACATGGAATAAAATATAATCGATAATAAAGAATATCAATTTGCACCAATACGAACAGGTTAGAAAAGGAAAGAGAAAATGCGTCAAGCAAAGACACATATAGTAAAAGGCGTGATTTAAGCAACGTCACGAGGGTCACAATTGGTTGAAAATAGGATGCAAATATCAGAGGTAGAAACAACAATTTCTGTACAAAATTAATTAGTATTCTCAGACGTTGCGTGCCGTGTGGAAATTTTCTGAGATTTAAATGGGTCGAGTGAAAAATTCGTAAAAACCGACGCGCGAGCGACGGACTGGAAACATAGAATGAGAAATTCTTTAGAATTACCCGTTTTGGGGAACAGACCGACAGACAGGCTTTTTGCTATATATACCGAGGTGAATATAAACAAGGCCTCTTAGACTTTTGACTATTCGATGCGTTAAAAGCTCTTACATCCGCGACTTGATTCAAGATGTTAAACAGTGCATTTTAGTTTGATAAAATAATTTGAAATTTTGCTCGTATATTTTAGTGATTCAAAATAGTTTGTTATTTACGTGCTAACATGAATGTACTTCAGTGCACTTAGATACAAGGTAATAAAATTTAGTATCACTGTACCAATTAGCAAAATTTACAACGACAAATGTATACACAAAAGTAGGCAGTTTTGGCGTATATTGGTGGAAGACGCATGAATTTCTTTGCTATTTTTCGGGGTGTTAATAATTAAATGGTTCAAATACGTGTCTGGATCCACGAAACAAGGGTCAGATATACACAGATGAGTTCCGGAAAAGCCCAGAAACAACTTTAAATAAATGGTGATGGAGAAAATTTTAAAAGCGTTGAGAATTAGAAGCCGTAAATATAATCCTGTTGGAATGGTGTGATTAACTAAAGGGACGATGTACATTGAAGCTACGAGGACAGTAACCTTCAGGTAAATTATACTATTTTGTTTGACATTTTGTGTGTGTTGAATAACTTTATAATTGATTTACTTTAAATGGACATTAGTGAAATTGTACTAACCATAAAATTTTAATTTAAGATGAAATTTGCTTGTTTAAGTAGAAAGGGTATTTAGTATTGATGTTCTGAATTATGATGAAAATATGGGTATGTCTTTGAGCTCAATTAGACGAACCTGGTTAATTAACGTAAAGGGGTGGTAGATGCTCCTTTATACTCAGACTCCGGTCTGCTTATATTGTTATATTAATTAGTAGGCATCCAACAAGGACTTTAATTTTGGATTCACATTAAAATGATAATAAAATTAATCTTGAAATTCTTTTTAAAACTGAATTTTATGCTGAAATTTAATTTGAAAATTTAATGTATTCTGAATATTGATGTAAATAGAGTTAACGTTGATGTTTGTGGTAGGAATGTGTTGTTTAATTTTATGAATGAGGAGGTTGATAAAATTAGGTGAGCAGCCGAGGCGAAAAGAGGATCACAGCAGTTTATGACGCCCAATCTGTGGGACTAGAATTTTTTTGTTGAAAGGACCCAGTTCCCGCATACACAGGAGAATATCACAGCAATATATATATATATATATATATATATATATATATATAGTCGGGGTTCGGCATCACTCCTTGGGGTGTTATTATGTGTCCTAAAAATGCTACTTCTTTCTGTAGAAATTCGCTCTTATCTAACTGTACTTTTAATTGTGCTGTTCTTAATCTTTCGAACACTTCTCGTAATCTTTCAATGTGCTCCACTAATGATGTTGAATACACTATTATATCATCTAGGTACACAAGGCATTTTTCGTTGTATATTCCTCGTAGTATGTTATCCATTACTCGTTGGAAAGTTGCGGGTGCGTTCTTTAGTCCAAATGGCATCCGTTTATATTCATAGTGTCTTCTAGGTGTGCTAAAGGCTGTTTTTTGTGTATCTCCTTCTTCCATTTCCACTTGATGATATCCTGATGCTAAGTCTAGCGTCGACAAGTATTGGCACTTGCCTAACTTGTCTAAAATTTCAGTTAAAGTCGGTAACGGGTATTTATCGTCTACCGTTTTTTCGTTTAATTTGCGGTAATCTATTACCATTCGATATTTTCGTTTTCCTGATGCGTCCAGTTTCTTTGGTATTATTAATACGGGGCTGCTCCATGGTGAATTGGAGTGTTGTATGATATCTTGATCTAATAGATCGGCTACTTGTCTGTCAGCTTCTTCTTGACTTGCTTGGGGTAATCTGTATGCTTTGGTGAATATGGGTTTGTTGTCTGTTAGCTCAATGTTGTGCTTAACTGTATTTGTAAAGGTTAGGGGTATTCCTTCGCAATGGAATATGTCACGGTATTCGAAACATAATTTTTGTATTGTTCTTTGTTTCTCTGGATTTATGTCGCGGTTAAATAGGATATTATTAAAATTTTGTCTTAGCATTTCGTCGTTTTCTACGGGGTTATAATTTTCGTTTAAGTTTTCATCTATTTCCATTTCGTTGAAATTTAATTCTTCTATGTTAATCGGGTTTGTTAAAGATAGTTCTACGGGGTAGTCGTTTGAATTTAATATTGTCGTTGTGGCATAATTATCTTTAATTTGTACCAATGCGGTTGGGTCTCTACTCCTTGTTGAAAAGTTATGTGATTTATTATTCCTAATTTATTATTTGAGTTTATGAGGATTTTTATCTTTTTTTCTGTTCGGGGTTCTATTGTATATTTTTCGTCAATTTGGGTGTTTTGGAATTTAATGGGGATTCGTCCATATTTGGTTCTTAATAAGCGGTTTTTTATGTCGATGTTGGCTCCTAATTTTCTTAGAAGGTCCATTCCTAATAGTCCGTCATATTTGTCATTAAATTCGAATATGCAGAATTTATGTTTCATCTTTACGTTAAATGTTTTGGGTAAAGGTATGTTTGCTACGAATTGGTGTAGGGTTGTTTGATGGGCGGTTTTAATTTTGAAGGGTTCTCTTTCTACATAGTTTAAGTAATGTTTCTTTACTGTTCACGGGCTTATTAATGTTTTTGAAGATCCGGTATCGATTAGTAATTTAAATTTAAATCAGCGTGGGGTATCTTGATATAGGGTAGTACAAGGTGATTCATAATATTTAGGTTTATTACGTTTGGTCGTTTATAAATTGGTCCATTTGAAAATTTGAGCACGCGTTTTCTTCGTCGTCCTCTTCGTAAGTTTCGTATGGTTCTTCGCGTTCATAATGGTTTGATTGGTTTTGTTCGTTATTTGTACACGGTCGATTGCAATTATTCTGGTTATCTTCATATTTTTCTACTTCTTGATGAAATAGCTCTCTGAGGTGAAAGTGCGTTTTTGATTGGGGTTTGGTCTTATGTGTGTTATTTTGGTGTTGGGTCTGGTGTTACAAGATGAGGTATCCATTGGTGTGGGTTTATAATAGTTATTGGGATTATTATTGTTTATCATTGGTGAGTTTCTAATAGGATTCGCGTTGAATGCTGGTCTTTGCTGATTTACATTTTGGTTGAATCTCGGTTGAAATGCGGGTTTTGAAAAGTTCGGATTGAATGTTGGTTGAAATGCGGGTTTTGAAAGGTTTGGGTAAAATGTTGGTTTTGGAAATTGCTTATATTGATTGTTAAAGTTTGAGTTATTAAAATGTGGATTATTGGTTCGCGTTTGGCTTGTTTGTGCATTGAACGAGTTGAATTTTTGTTGTGGATTTATTTGTCTCGCGGGTTGTATGGCTTTTATTGGCGTGTAGCTTTTATTCGCGTTGGGGTTATATAGTCGGTTTCTGTAATACATTACGTTTTCTTCTTCGATTATCATATTCATTGCTTCTTCTAAGTCTTGGGGATGTTGAAATCTAATTTTATCTGAAAGTCGTTCGGGTAGTGCATTTAGATAGGTGTCTAATGCCATCTCGTCGTACATTTTTGTTTTTAAAAGTCTTACATTTGGGTCGGTTTCTTCAATTTTGAGTTTTGTCAAGATTAAGCTTCTTACATCTTGGCATTTCATACGAAATTGATATGGGGATTGGTTGTGTTCCATTCTAAGGTTTATCAAATCTCTCACTAGACATTTTAGGTTTCCCTGGTCTCCAAAATATGCTATTAATATGCGTTTGTATTCGTCCCACTGGTCTACGTCATCTCGACTCACAGGCTGAAATATAGTTACTCAATAAACATTGATCACCGTTAAAGTGAGGGATCATGTCCATATACAGTTTCATTTCATTACTCATCTTGGCTGGGGGGAATGTTGTGGTAATTTAAAAAAAATAATTTTTTTTTGACTGGTTATTCTCCGATTTTTGAAAAATTTGGGTTTATTTTGTAGTTTGTGGTGTTATTCCTTGCTTGGATTTATTACTTTTCCGTTTAGATTGCGTCGGGTTACTTGCTGTTTGTAGCTTGGGTCGTTTCGGATTATTTTAAAAAATTGATTTGTTTAATTTTTATTTACTTGCACAGTTGTGTAGTTGTTTAATAAGTTTTACTCTTGGTATGGTTTAATTACGTTTATATTTTAATTTGCCGATGTTAATTTAATTTCTGAAGTTTCAATAGGGCTGAGTGATTTTTTGTGGTAATTTATCTTACTTGAATGCTTTGCGTTAGTTGCGCCAGTTAAAACTTAATTTTTAATTATGTCGAGTTTAGTTATGTGCGTAATAATTATCGCTTCTCGTGGGTTTATGCGATTGTAAGGTGTCTGAGATTCTTACAATGTTGTAATCTGCTGCAGTATGTTGCCAGTTACTTAGTCGCGTTAGTGTCTGGGTTACAGGTTATTTTTAAATATACCGTAGGTGTTATTCAGTAATCGTTGTGATTTTATACAATGTCGTGTTTGGGAATAATAGAATTTTTGCGTCGTTAATTTACTGAAATATTTAATTAAAATTGTCAAGTCTGAATGAGGTTGCAATATGCGTTTTTCAGTAGTAATTATTTATATCTTTCCTGAGTTGGTTTTATAATTGAATGTAATCTAAATTGATACTTTATAAATTTTCCGGTCGTAATTTTATGGTTTTAATTTTACAATGCTGAAAGGTTTTTGCGATGTTTTAAATAGCTTTTGTTCAGTAATTTATAATTAGATTTATGCGTGGTTATCCAAGGTGATGTTTTTATTCACTTTTAAAGATGAGACGATGTTTCGCGTTTGAATAATTCTCGTACTACAGATGTAGGGTTTTAATAATAGATTTGCAATTTGTCTATTTATGGAATACGATGAGTTTACGTCTGGATAGTTGCGTTATTACTAGATTTGAGTTTTAAATTCGTGATTTTAATTTTCGAAGTATTGTGCCAGTTAAGTGCCGGGTTGTTAAATTAGAAGTTTGATTTTGTTTCTAAAAAATTTTCTTGCGTCAGTTAAAGCGTAATATAGTCTCTTGTGCGCTTAAAATTTGCGACTTTTTAATTGTCTCTGGTTTTTGTGTCTCAAAAATAATTTTTCTCAGTTCTTATCTCTCTTTCATATACAAAATATAAAATAATAATAAAATTTCAATAACAGCTTGAAGATAATCTCTAGCAATTGCTAAGCAGATTATTTTCAAAAAATTGCATACAATAGTTGTAACAATAGTCAATATACATATATAAATCATAAACTAGCAAATATCAAATATGTTTGGTAAAAATAAAAATAAAATTCAGTTGGTTTAAATGAAATGAACTAACACAGTTGCTTTGTTGATTTCATTGATTTTTTTCTTTGTTTCAGTTTCCTTTTGGATTTGATCTATTCTTGTATCGCCTCCAATTTTTCTTTTGTTGAATTTGAACGATTCTTGTTTCGCCTTCAACTTCTTTTGTTTGCAGGGATTGAACGATTCTGGTTTCGCCTCCAACTTCTTTTTTGTTCTGCCAAATTCGGAATTTAAATTCCAGACCACTAGTTCCTCGATTTTGGATTCGCTAGTGCCCTTTTGACATCCGTTACGACTGCGTCAGTTAAGGTTCGTGGCTGCGAGCGGTCCTTTTTAAAAAGACTTCTTAAACTTCTTAACACATTTATTTATTGTTTTACAGAAACTAATTGGATTTTTGACAATCTTGAATGAATTAATCTAAGTCCGAAATTAATTTACTAATTGTACAGAGTGAGTTATCTACGAGCTGCAATGCTAAAGCTGAACGATGGATTAACTGACTGCGAGTGGAGCTCCCGGGCCTTTTATAATATCCCTACCCCCTCACATGCCTGTGGGAACTTGCAGACCTAATGTCTGCTTTCATTTGACTCTTGCTATCTTAAATCTATTCATAACTACTTTGTTGCGAGCTTACTTCTCAGTAATCTCGGTACGTGACTGTCTACGACCGCCTGTGACCTGACATCTGCAGTGTCACTTATCTCTGTGCTACAAAGTAGCGTTTCCGTTCCCATGAACGTTAATAAATTGAATAAAATGTCCTTCAATTACATTGTTGCGTATTTCCTAATATTTCTAATAATTCCTAATTATTAGTTTCTTTGTTTATATATAACAAATGGGGGATTACATAACTCGCGTAGCTACTAAAACACTCATTTTTTATTATTCTAGTTCCCCCACTTTTTAATTTTTATTCTCCCACAGGTCAGTCATAAGTCGATTCGATCTTAAAGTTAGTACTTCGTTTAGGGTTATAAAAAAAATCTTTGGTTCTAAGGAAAGATATTTTTTTCTTTTTGGAGAGAGGCAGTGTAACAATTTTTTTGACGACTGAAAATCACCAAAATTTTTTTTTAAATACGTCTTTCTGTCTATTCGATTAAACAAGTAAACATCGTCATTCAAATAAATATTCGTATAGGGATAATATAGCCATATTATAATACAGAGATGCTAGTTTGCTTGCTAACAACAGGCGTTGGCTGTTGGAATAAATCCTTCAAGGTCAAAGGACTTTGAACTACGATGCGCGTGCGAACCGTCACTCTGGCTGGGGCACCTGACACGAACACATCATGGAGAACCTTAAAGTTCTAGCCAGTAATTTACGTGTGGCCTTACGCCAATGTGTTAAGTCAAGTGTATTATGCACTTGAATAAGTGTTTTTGATAATGGTAAGCAAATAGATTTAATACCTTAAACAAACTAAATAATTTTGTTATACAGCTTTTTCTCTTCTTTTCTTCATTTGTTCTTTGCTTTTCAATTTTACCAGTTAATGTGAATGTTTTTCAACTTGATTGTAATATTCTAAATTTAATACGAACGTTCTTCAATGTAGCGATAATAATTTTTGATCCGATATGGACGTCCTTCAACTTGATCGTAATATTTGAAATTTATTAGAAACGTTCTTCAATGAGGCCGTAATACTAGCGATTCAACATGAATGTTGTTCAATGTAATAGCAATTCTTTTGTTTTAATCTAAACGTCCTATAAATAATATTTACGATAATCCTGTAATTGCTATGATGTATTTACAAGTAATAATGTGGATAATTACACTCAAGATAATTGTTATGGGTTACTTTAATTATTCAATTAACCAATAAACCAGTAACGACAAATTTTGTAAGAATGTAATAGACTTTTTTGTATTATTAAGTGTATTTTTTAGCAAAGTTTATTCCAGTTTGTGTGCTAAATAGATTTTTGGTTGATTTTAGTCGGATTTTTTATCAATAAAGCAAAAACAAAAACTTGGGTCATAATGGGTTAAAGCGGCGCTCTGCGTCGTGTAGCCCCCTCCCTCCCGCTACGTCACCCTGAACTAACACCGCAAGGTGTGCGTAGGAAACCTGTAGAGATTTATAGACCGGCACCCCATAAACCGGTTGCTGTTGTTAAGTCGTTTCAGCACGTGATTGACTTAACAACTGACATGTAAGTAATACTATTACATTTTATAAAGACTAATATTTATATCAAATTTTTTTGTGTCTGTACTGTTTATGTCCACTTTTTTATAGCCGTTGTTTATAGTTTTAGTGTTGAAGTGGCTACTCCAACGACGTGCACTTCTAGCACCTCCCAGGGTTGCAGTCTTAATGGATGTCCCGATGGAAATAGATTCATCAGCGCAGTAAAATAATACACCTATTTTAACTACTGTTTTACATTTTACTTTAACAACAATCACTTCTCCAGCCTGCATCTCTGTTCACCCAGGAGATTGAAATTGTGGATCTAATAAAGCAGTACGTCTTAAAACGTTTTTTAAACGGTTTTACATTTAATTTGCAGGATTGAACAGTCATCTCAACCTGCGGCTCCGGCGTTCCAGATATGACGACATTCCCGCATTTTTATTCGGGGACGGTTCAAATGGAAGCAGAGGATGCAATGAGCATTGATGAGTATGTAATTTAGGGACACTAGAACATATTAATTATTGTATTTTAGTGAATACACCGTCTCCAATACTGATGAGGCGGACCCAACGTGGCAGTGTGTTTGTTTTTTTATTACATACTTTTGAACGTCACATTTTCTTTTTTGCAGTACCTTAATAAGTAGATTATCTATGGAGAAGCTGATACAGCCCTTTTTAAAGGGTGATAAATATCTTGTAAAGGGCATGTGTATTATAGAAAAGAGAAGTATGTATGTGTGAAGGTCATGTATGTGTAGGTGTGTGTGTGTGTGTTTGTATTTGTTAGGTTTGAGGATAACTATGGAGAACTTGCGACAGCCCTTTTTAAAAAGGTGTAAATATGTTGTGAAGTGCATGTGTATTATTGAAAAGAAAAGTATGCGTGTTAAGGGTATGTAGGTGCAGGTGTGTGTGTTCGTGTAAGGATGTATGGGGGAGGTGTGTTAATGGAGAAGTTGCGATGCCCTTATGATAAAAGTGTAAATATCGATCGGGTGTTTGTTTATTTTTGAAAAGAAAGGTATGTATTATTATGTGTACGTGTACGCGTGTGTTTTTTTTGTGTGTGTGCGTGGTGAGGGTGTGTGTCATTGTTTTAGTCTAAGGTGAAATATTGTAAGGGCCGCGGAAGTTGTGCGAATGTGTTTTTGTTTTAAGAATGGGTTTTTGGGTATCGTAGTGGTCGCGTTCGTCGGGGTGTGAGATTAGTTTATGAAAGGAAATATAAAGGTGTATGCGTCGTATATCGAAATCGATTTGTTCGGGTATAAATGGTTCGATGACGTGTGCGTGTATTTTTTGCCTCCGAAAAGATGAAAAAGTGTGCTATTTAATTCGTATACATTGTAGGAATGAATGCATAGAGAGAGACGATGACGGAAGTCTGTCTGGTGGACCGCCCGGACGTATCGAGGTAATAAGAATCGTTTATTTATGAGAGTTCGATATAAAGGTCAAGTATGTGTAGGCGATTATTTTAGCACTTGATAGGGTGGCGTCGTTTTGA
Source organism: Platerodrilus igneus (assembly GCA_036346225.1). Taxonomy (NCBI): domain Eukaryota; kingdom Metazoa; phylum Arthropoda; class Insecta; order Coleoptera; family Lycidae; genus Platerodrilus; species Platerodrilus igneus. The sequence continues at coordinate 507,989 of JARFIW010001181.1, read as the reverse complement.
GGCGACTTCTTTGTATGTGAGTTTGTAATGATTTAAAATAACGCAGAGATTCCAGATTGTCAGCAAAAAATACGGGGTCACGATTATCTCAAAAGAGGTCGGACACGTGCAAGACGTTTCAAGTAATCTTTTAATAATTTGAAAATGTAACGCTCGACATGTCGTAGGCAATTATGATGAAGTAGAAAGAGAATAAGGCTGGGGAAATAACCGCAAGGTTTTTATTACAGGTGTCAATAAAAAAAATAGCGTGCTGCGTTTGTATCGCGTTTTTTAATGAAAAAAATATAAAGGTGTATATTGAATTGTTCAGTAATGGAATTGTTCAGTATAAATGGTTTTATGACGTGTGTATTGTTGCTGAAAATAAAAAAGTCCTGCCTTAATTCGTATACATTAATGCATAGACGATGACGGAATTGTATTTTTGCTGAAAAATAAAACGTCTCTGGTAAATTCGTATACATTGTATGAAGCAGAAGTTCAATATAAAAAGGTCAAGTATGTGTCTATAATTATTTTATTAGTCGGGGGATCGCTTTTGATTAAAACATTGTATGCACAAAAGATAGCTTCTTTGAACGCGTAAAGAAATACTGTAGCTTCTTTGAACGCGTAAAGAAATACTGTACTTGATGGCTACATTATCGTAGTTTTAGTATGCTTAAAAATATCTGTTAGTAATTATACAGATTAAAGAAGCTCCCCCGATGAATAGAGATATTGTACTATGTGTACGAAATATATATGTAATTAATTAATTTGTTTCGACTGAAAAAATTTGCAACATTGTACGTGATTTATTTGAATTAATTTTTAATAACCTTTATATGTAAATGATTATTGAATATTTTAATTTCAGTACACATCGTTTTGAATCATTAATTATATAGGAGTCCATTATTTTTAACAAATATGGGTTTATAGATCCTCGAAATAATAGACGATTGAAATTTTTTGTTCCTTATCAATTCCAAGTCGGGGAAAATTGTTCAAATACATCTTTGAATAAAATATGCATCATTAATTTTTATGTGATTTCAATATCCGCCTAATAAAAAGTTATCGTTTTTAATTTAATGAGCTTTTTTTGTCTAGACAAGGGCAATGCTATTTAATTCTAATTAATTGCTATCATTAATGTCATAATCGTGTATGTGCTTGGGAGCGCAAATCAGATGCGTAATAAATTGTATGTCATTTGGCGTGATATAAATAGAGGACCCCTTGTAAGGCTTTTTATCTTGTAAAATAAGTTTGAGAGAATCGTCAACGTGTTTGTCATCGTGCAGCTTGCATTAAAACAGGTAATAATTTTAAATATATTTTTTAACTTTATGTAATTATATTCGTAATTAGAAATAACATGGACTTGATTAAAAGGATAAATGCAGTAAGTCGAATCGATAAGAAGAAGACCGTAAGAGTTAAGGATTTCGAGTTACAGCGCCCTTATCCGGTTTTGAGCATCAAGTCTCTTCAGTCAAAAAAAATTTTTGACTCATTCTCGTGGAATTAGAAGAATGCGTTGTGTTCCTTCCTCAGAGAATCGTGGACGTAATTAGCGACAAAGATATCGAGGATCTGAATAAACAGGAGTGCCTTTGTTTGCACTACCTAGGAGCATTCGAAGTTGGTTAGTATTTAATTTTTTAATTTTTATTTAAAAAAACTAATATGAAATTCGTTTATTTTAAAGGTAAACCTAATCCTGCGGCGAGCATTGCCTTCTGCTGCATAAGCGAAAAACAAAAGGATCCATCATCAGCCCTCACGGATCCTCCCAAGGAAAATCAAGAACAGCAAGAGCAAACGCCATCCGCATCGTCATCACACTAGAATACCTACCTATACATGGTAATTAATTTTTATAATTTTAGTATTTTTACATCTTGATTTTTTAAAGTTATGAGTATTAAATATAGAATTAGATCAGCAACCTATTACAATCGTGATATGCTAATTGCGGATTATCCACATAATTTTTATAGAATCGCATGCAAGGAATTGCCTGCTTATTTAAAAGACTTTAAATATCGGGACGGTTTTTTGATTGGGTCTCGATCCCTTTTTCTATTTTGTATGCAGTTTAATTTGATTGACAATTTAACGTGCTTAGAATATTCGGATTCTAACACAATAGCGTTTTGCTTTACCGACGTGTCTCGTATGAAAGAAAAGCTCTTTCATTTATGTAATTACGACCGAAAAGTATTTTATAATATTAGCGAAAGCATCTCGGCCGGTATTAGGTCATTTAGATTTGTAGATCAATCTGCCGTATCACCATTAAAAACAGTGTTTAATTTTCAGTATAAATGTGAAAGTGACATTTTCTTTTATGCAACTCTAAGAACCGATTGCCTATACGTGGACTTAAAAAATACAGAATTCGTGTTTTCAACTCAATTTATTAATTCTTTGTTGATTTATAGAAAACCCCCCCCCCGCATGCGCTTGCATGAACTCGGCAATTTATTTGTCTATAGTAAATGTATTAGAACGACAGATGTATTTTCTATAAAATCATCTAAAAATTACAGATTTAGAAAAATATGCTATTTACTTATCCTTTTGTATAAAATCTTTAAACTCGTACAAATTGTTAGAACAAAACGGGAACTGCATGCCGAATTAGAAGCCATTTTATGGTCGTGCGATTTATCGCCCAAAGACGACACTCCAAACGTATTAGTAAAATTGCACGGCTCAAAATACAGAAAGTTGGCATTGAAATACGAAAAAAAAATGTTAACTAACAGAAAAATCGAAGCGGACGCGGGCGTTTCGATGTGTTGTAATCAGATGCTACAGTTGTATCGAAAAGTGCACGCAATTTTAATGAAATGTCGTAAAACTAAAGTATTTCGTAATTGGGTTCGAATATTAAAATCACACATTCACAACACCGAATCGATTTTAAGAACGGGGAGACAAACTTCCTCGCTCTCGGCTAGTTATCTGAATCTATTCGAAAATTTTCTATGCCATATGAAAAGATATAAAATGCTATTTAAAAATCTATTAAAAAAACTACTGCGGCAGAATGTTCCTAAACAATGGATGTGTTCTCGGAGCACGCCTCAACATTCTGAATTGGTTTGGAAGCCAATCGTGTCTGCGTTTAAATCGAGAATTCAAACAGCTCAAATTATTAATGTTGCACATAAAGATCTTAATTTATTTATAGAATATTGTAAAAAACTAATTTTATCCAAATTGTATACGATTTTTAAAAATCACTCGGTAAACCTTAAAATTAATGTCGTGTTAGCGTGCGATTTTTTCAAATTTTCCGTCGCGCGTAACGAAAATGAGTTTCAAACCAGGTATTTTTTGACGCCCAACTCTTTAATTTGTTTCGGCAATTTAGAGAAGTTCAACGAGTGGTTTGCGTGCAATGTCGCAACACGCTTATTGGATAAAATAGAGAACGACGTAATGCACGGTTCAGAATTCACGCTATCCGAAATATTATTTCTAAATGTTAATATTAATAAATGCTATGATATGTTTCACGCGAGTTGTTTCATGCCTCTTCCTATCGCAATTCAAAACAAAAAGGCCTGTTTAAACATTAGAAACAATGACTTTTCATGCTTTTATTGGAGCGTTTTAGCCGGAATAATTAAGCCTACAGCAGGTAAAAATGCTAGTCGCACAACTTCGTATCCGCATTTTGCAGAAATTTTTAATATGAAAAATTTGGTCAGCCCCATGCCTATATCAGATATATCGAAATTCGAAAAGCAGAATGATATTTCTGTAAATGTTTTTGCTCTTATTTTAAAACGCGCTCGATACATCGTAACACCGGTACAATTAACTAGCCAAAAACGAGATAAACACGTTAATCTGTTAATTGTTGAAGATGTGTATGTCGACGAGTCATCAAAATTTAATTCTGACGACAGCGAAGACGTCAACGGCGACGACGACGACTACGGCGACGAGGCCGATAAAGTTGGAAAAAGTTTGGAAGAATTGAAAAAAAATATTAAAGATTATAAACGGGGCGTTAGATATCATTATTGTCTTATAAAAAATTTAGCCTCACTTGTGAGAGGTCAATTAACTAAACATACAGGTCACTTTTACGTATGCGATAGATGTCTCTCCTATTTTTATGATCGCAAACGTCTCGATGCCCACGAGCAAGTATGCGAAAAACTTAACGAGTGTCGTGTTATTTTACCCGCCAAAGAAAACAAATATTTACAATTTAAAGATTTTAAGTATAAAATACCTGTGCCGATGGTGGTTTATTCCGACATAGAATGCCTTATTAAAAAAACCGATCGAGCTTCCGAATCAGAACGCACTTTCAAATACCAGGAACATATTCCGTTTTCAATAGGATATTATTTTTATTGTGGATATGACGAATCTTTTTCATATTACAGTTCATACACAGGCACAGACTGCATTTCTTGGTTTGTGCGGCAATTAAAACATATTGCCATATGTTATGGAGGCGCATTTTTTAAAAACGAGCCTGCTACGTCCTCTATAGATGTATCGACGGCAAAAACGTGCTTTATTTGCGAAGTCGATTTCTTGCCGGACGACGAAAAGGTTATCGATCACGATCACATGAATGGTTCTGTAAGAGGTGTTGCGCATAGCAGCTGTAATTTAAATTTTAGGTTATTTCCAATTATTCCCGTAGTCTATCATAATTTGAGCAATTATGATGCTCATTTTATTATTAAAGAGCTTGCTAACGCTTTCGAAGGTCCCATGAATATGATACCCTTGAATAATGAAAATACATAACATTTTCTAAAAATACAACGACGCAAATGTGACGTTCAGATTCATAGATTCCTTTCGCTTTATGGCAATGTCATTGGAAAAATTAGCATGCAAGTTGTCTTTCGATGACTTTAAAGTTTTAAAAAAGGAATTTAGTTCACTAAAACCGGATCGCATTAAATTGCTAATGCGCAAGGGTATTTTTCCCTACGAGTATTTGGATGACATTTTGAAATTAAGCGAAGAAAATCTTCCTCCTATAGAATGTTTTTATAGCAATCTTAATGAATCACATATAGAAGACTCGGAATATATTCATGCGCAAACCGTATGGAGCACTTTTAAATGCAAAATTTAGGCGACTACGCGGACCTATATTTAAAATGCGACATTCTTTTACTTTGCGATATATTCCAAGACTTTAGAAAAAATTGTCTTGAAACATACAAATTGGATCCCTTAAATTTTGTGACTTCGGCGAGCTACTCGTGGTCTACCATGTTATTATATACTAAAATCAGTCTAGAACTAATTTGTGACGTCGACATGTTTTTAATGATCGAAAGAGGCATTCGGGAGGGGGGGGGGCTTACTCAAGTCGTAAAACGATATGTAGAATGCAATAATAAATATTATCCCAAAACGCATGATCCATCCAAGCCGAATAAATTTTTATTTTACGGAGATATTAATAATCTCTATGGTCATGCCGAATCTTGCTATTTGCCTTACGGGGATTTCAAATGGCTAACGCCTGAAGAAATATTAAAATTTAATGTTACAACAGTGAGCATTACGAGCGATATAGGTTATATTATTGAATGCGACTTGGAATTTCCTACGGACATTCACGACGCTCAGAAAGAGTTGCCGATGTGCCCAGAACAGGGCACGCCTCCGGGGTCGAAAGTTTCAAAATTAATGTGCACTCTCATGAAAAAGTGCAACTACGTTGTGCATTACAGAAATCTCCAGGTTTATTTATCTGCGGGCGTAGTTATGACGCGCGTTCATAAGGTTTTAGAATTCGGCCAGTCTCCTTGGTTGAGACCGTTTGTCGAATTAAATACAAGAATGCGCACGGAGGCTAAAACGGAATTTGCACAAAATCTGTATAAATTTGCAAACAATTCCATTTTTGGTAAAATAATGGAGAATGTTAGGAAAAGACGTGTCATAAAATTAGTGACTCATTGGAGCGGTCGGTATGGTGCTCTATCTTTAATTTCCAAACCAAATTTCCATTCGGCAACGATTTTTGACAAAAATCTGGTCGCAATTGAATTGAGAAAAACAGAGATAGAGTTCAACAAACCTATCTACATAGGTATGGCCATCTTAGAATTATCAAAAATTGAATTATATAATTTTCACTACAATTTCATGAAGGCAAAATTTGCAAATAATTGCGAATTATGCTACATGGACACCGACAGCCTTTTGTATAGTGTGACGTGCAATGATTTCTATGAAGAGTGTATAAATACGAATCTAGAAAAATTTGATACGAGCGCTTATGATCCCGATAACATCTATAAAATTCCTTTAATTAATAAAAAAGCCATTGGTCTTATGAAAGACGAAACTAAAGGTCGTATTTTAACGCACTTTGTAGGCCTTCGATAGAAAATGTACTCTTTAAAAATAGAAGGCCGTGAGATAATAAAGAAAGCTAAGGGTGTTAAAAAGTACATTATCGATCAGCAAATCTGTTTCGATCACTATCTCGATACGTTACGAAATAAAGTAGTTATAGAGCGAGACCAAAATAGCATACGATCATATTTGCATAAGGTATATTCCATACGTCAGACTAAAATTGCTTTAAGTTATCAAGATGATAAAAGATACATTTTATCTAACGGAATAGATACTTTGCCTCATGGGCATTATCTAATAAAGGACCTTTGAATAAAACCATATTTTATTTTGTGAATTGCATGTTTATTATAAAAAATAATTAAAATCTTGTAACGAGAAAGAAATTGCATTGTCTTTTTGTATTTTTATATTATAAAAACCGCATTGTATTTTTTAATTTTTTATATTATGTATAAAATTAATTTAAAAATATATTTTAAGTGCTGTTGTAGAGTCTCTCTTATATTGTAATCAAGAAAAAAAACTCCATTGTATTTTGTTATTTTTTATATTTATTATAAAAATTAATTAAAATATTGTAATAAGACAAGATAAAAAACTGCATTGTATTTTTATTTTTTATATTATGCATAAAATAAATTAAAATAATACATTTTAAGTGCTGCTGCATGTCAAAGTATCGCAGTTGTAGCGTCTCTCTTTCTTATTTTTACAAGATAAAAAAAATGTATAATAAAAAAAATCAACAAAAAAAAGAAACAAATTTTTTTATTTTTAAAATATAACATATTTATATAATAAAAAATCTAAAAAACAAATGTTTTATTTTTAAATGTAACAATCTATATAAGATCAGCTTTTTGAATCCAGGAAGGCTCTTGGAAGCCCAACCATTTGACGAGAATTTTGGTTCCTTCTCGCCTTAGTATTTTCTCGATAAGGTAAATATTTGGAACTCTCGTTTTCTGCAGCTCAGCTTCATAAAACTGTCCCAATACTGGATCGCCATGCATGTCGACGAGTAAATAAGTAGTCGGATTTGCTCGAAACACTTTACATATTTTAAACGTTTCCTCGCTCCAGTTTGCATTGTAGCCCTTAGAAAAAATACTTCTATATTTTGATATGCGTACAAAGTCGTCCACAGCATAACGGTTCGCGGTTACATTTTTGGGTTTTCTTTTAGTGGTCGAATGCACCGTATCGTTGTATTTCGATACAATCTAATCGATTATATCAATCCACTTCCATTTGCCTCTCAGACTAAAAGCTTTATACAGTTTGTTTTTTATCGTTCTGATTGCACGTTCTACGATAGCGGCTTTGATTGTGCTATATGTAGAGCAATGATTAATATCGCCATATTCCTTCATCAGCCGTGCAAACTGGCCGTTATAAAATTCTGTACCATTATCTGTTTGCAGATTTTTCGGTAAAGGCGGCCGCGATCTTTTAATTTCATTTAAAATCTCGCGCATCGCAGATGTGACTTCATGGCCATTCTTTGATTTAAGCGGTCTCGTCCATAAATATTTCGAATAGCAATCGATCACGAGTAGAATATACTTATGCCCTTTATTATATTTTGAATATGGAATAAATTCAGCAATATCGGCTTGGAATAAGTCGTGATAAGATTTGATGGTCGTTCTTCGACGTGGAAAATTTATTCTAACTCCTTTGTGCAGTTCATCCACTAGTATTTCCTTATCGTTATATTTCTTAGACATTTTTAAGGTTTGACATGAGTATGAGAGTTAGACGACGAGGCTTTATCTTGCTCCAATAACACGTGCAGGTGTCTTATAACGTCGATATTAATTTTGTGAAATTGTAAATCGTCTCCAGCAGACGTCTTGACCCCGCCTAATTTCAAGTGGTTGAAAATCAGGAAGTTCGTGTTTAAAACAACTTCGTTCAACACTTGAACGACCGATTGCAATACATCTCGAATGATCACGTTATCACGGAGAATGGCGACACCTTCGATAAGATTTTGTATTTTCGCGTCCACATAGAACTTAGAAACGGCATCGTGCTCATCTTCGGCCTCGCCTATGTTGACAATTCGCAAGCCTCGAGAGTCGAAGTTCTTGGCCTTACCGTCGTCGATCGTGGATTTCATAAAATTTTGCGCTTTTTCTGACAACGTCGAGTCCACGTATCTCTTGTTAACGGCATCGCCGAGCTCTGCGGGGTCGTGCAAATTTACAATGGATCGCGACTTGGCGTCAAATTTAGGTTTCTTATTAGCATGCTTTTTTCCCGAAGATGAAGCGGTCAAACATATTTCCAATGCTTTGCCTATACGTAGATTGAGTTCTTCGCTGCAAAATTTTAAGTTTACGCCGTCGTTTGATTTTTTAGGATCGGCCAAATTCACTATTCTAAAATCCTTCAAGTTAATTATTTTCTCGTCCTCGTCCAATACCAAGACGCTTCGTTTATTTACCGCATCCATTCCGGTCACGAGATTGCCTACGTTGCAAAGTTTTCTATTTTCTATGTTGAAATCGCCTTCCGGAGTTAGTTTAAAGCCTACACCAGGAGGACCGCGCGCAGCGGTATTACCAAACCCTCCGCCTCCAGAGTCTCTGGCAACATACGCTCTTCCAAATTTATCGACGACCATTTTATTTCTGAGACTATTCTATAGGACGTGTATATTTTATTAGGCGATTAATTTCGCCTCCTTTAATTCGGATATAATAGAAAGAAATTCGTTTTGACTCTGAGAGCTATTGTTGCCCGCCGAACGTTCAGCCATCAACAAACGAAGCCGGCTCACCAGCTCGGCCGGCGAGTCCCAATGAACGTATTCTATCTTATGATTAGAATTATCGAATTTTTTGTATCGCCAAATTCTGCTTATATTACTCGATGGCTGTCTTTTTTTCGATAAATTATCCATACCGAGACCTTTCTTTTATTCGTTATTTTGGATCGTAATTGCATGGGAATCGTAGGAGTCGCCGATGCTGTATTCGTCTCTCTTGACGACAACGACGACGGTGACGACGACGAAGCATGATGCGGCGAGGGAGGAGGCGTAGATATTGTAGTCGCCACGGGCGACGGTGTTAAATTCGGAACGATATAATTTTTATATTTGGGCGTTTTAGTCAGATCCTTGCGAAACAGTTTATTATATGCATTGGTTTTCTTCAAAATATCGATGTAATTTTTTACATCTAGCTCGGAAGGATTGCCAGCAGGCGTTTTCTTATTCGAAGGGATTTTCTTATAAGTTAACAATCGAAGTAAGCCCTCCGTAATAGGAAATTTTTAATTTCTAATATTAATCGTAGATCCGTCGTCTGCAATAGCTAACTCTGAATTGTCCATAGACCATTTATTCAAAAGGTCTTCGTATTGAATGCCGATTCCGGTATCGTCTATATTGGGATCTTCGCTTTTGGACAGGATGTCGGCATACTTTTTAAGTAAGACATCTGAACCGTCGTCGACATTATCAGATTCGTGCTCCGCATTCTGACGTCGAATATAATTAGGATTTTTACTTGCAGAGAATTTTGATAGCGATTCTAACGGTTCTAGTAATTGAGCATGCTTCATTCCGTATTTTATTTGAGCTCGATTTTGATCTCGTTTAAAATCTAAAAACTTTTTTCTTATCGTTTTAGTGGCCTGCACTACGGCTCGATTTAAATTCGTAGAGTGACGTCGTTGTAGTCGTCCTCGTCTCATCGCAGCCGCAGACATTGCGTTGATGAAAGTTCGCTCGAACGTCGTGATTTTAAATACATATGTAATGATCGAATCCTTTACGGTAGCGGCCTTCGTTTATGGCTTTTCTTTGTCTACCACTAAGAATCTGTATCCGGCTTTATTGCCATCGCCGTCTTTTTTTTCCCACGCTAGACGGCACATCTTTTTGAAATCTTCGAAGCTCATGTCGGTATTAATGTGCTCCGAATAGATATGTCTCAAGTTCATTTCGTCTTGCGAAAAAACTATAATTAAATTTGTATTGTCGCGAATAAGATGCTTCGGTATTCTCGCATACGATTGGCTGAGATAGAACGCGTCTATATTCTTATGACGGCTCATTGAAAAATATTGACGAATCGCGTTTTGCTCGTGACATTGAATGTCGTCGAAAATGAAAATCGAATTACTCTTAGCATCTTGCGGTGAAATTATTTCGGAATTTTCGCTAAATTCGTAATAGCCTAGTCCCTTGATCGGTCTCAAAACTCGACTCAAAAAATCGTATTTGGGCTGAAATAGCGACTTGGAGTAAATGTAAACGTTTTCAAATTCCAATCCGTTGGGTGCCAGTAACAAACTCAAAATCAGGTTTGTTTTACCGCACGCAGAAGGACCGCATACGATGCATCTTATGCTGGCCGGTAAGAGATCTCCGTGCTTTTTGCGCATTCCAAAATAGGAATAAGGATCATCTTGTTCGACCGTTAGATCCATATTTGCAACCGGTAGAGATTGTTTCTGTTTAATAACCTTCATGTCTATTATTCGCTAATATGACGCGTAACGATTTCCGTAAACGGATCGTATTCGAATATAGAGTCGTGCAAAATTAAGCAGTATGCTTTAGTGGTTTGATCAAAATGTTGCTGGATTCGATTTCGAGACGTATATCAACGGCCGAATTTTTAATAGATTCTTCTTGACGACTGCAATCGATCACGAACACGGGACAATTGCCAAATTGCTGATAGTCGTTCAAACAACGCAGAGCGTAGCTCAAATTGCTCGCGCCTGCATAATAGTTTTCCGGAAATTTCGAATAGTGCATGAACGGGGTCGAATAATCGTTATTGGCAAAGTCCGAATTCATATCTTGAAGTGGAAATTCTTGGGAATTAAGGTATAGTTTTAAATTTGTCAGATTGCAGTGATCGAACTGGGCTGCCGATTGCTTCGCATTATCATACTTGTCATGCTGAAGAGTAAATAGAATCCATCGAGGTTTTTCTAATTCGTTCGAATTCTTAATACGCCAAACGTGAATTTTCGAAGACGGAAAGGACGGCAACTCGTGAAGCTCCCAGCGACGAAAGTAAACCACAATTCTGGGATTTTTATGCAAATGATGGAATAAATTTAATTTCGATTCATCGCTAAGCTTTAAATGCGGAACCTCCCACGATATTTTAGTAATATTAAATGTTAGCTCGTTTTCGTCGCTAACAATTGACGTCGCTCTTGGGTCTAATTAAAACAAGCTCTTGAGGCATGTTTACGACGGCTCGCTTATAATCCTCGCAAAATCCAAAAATATGCTTTAGAGTTCTTAAAAATGTCGGCGTTTGTATCTCCTCGAGGGTCCCAAGTGCTATTGCTCAAACCGTTGAATTTTTTGTGATACGAAGCGAGACCCTTCATCGTGTACGTTATACCAGGCTGCTTACAAACGTCAACCACATGCGTGCTCCACATTTTGTACTGTATTTCATCGAACAAGAATAATATTGCGTTGTTCGTTATCGTATACGGTTTACCTTCGGTTTTCACCGAAAACGTTCCCTTAATATTAATGTAACTGTCGTAGGTTGCGGTTATAGCATCGGAATTTTGGATTTCTATAATCACTCTATCGCTGTGGTCTGTGTTTCGCGTGAAAGGTAAATACGAATAATAATCTTCTTTCGAAATTGTTTCTTCGTAGCGAGGCCTTTTGAATACGTCTAATTTGGTCACCTCGTCGAAACGTAATTTCTTCAAAGGAGAACTAATCACCGACGAGATGTGATCTGCGACCATTTTCGTGCTACTACCAAAATCACCACGTATTTTACCGCCACGTTTAGCCATTTCTAGTACTTTTTTTCTTTCTCGTATTCAAAAGCTTGTAGCCGAGCGCTTTTAAGAAATTTGCGTCTGCGCGACTAAGAGCGGGGTTCTCCTTCTTCTTCTTCTTCTTTTTAATATGATGTCGCTTTTTCACACTTCTTCCGCTTTTTATTTCGTTATGGCCTAACGATGATTTGCGTGCGACTGCAGATTTCGAGAACGTTTTTTGCGTTTTATATAGGTTTGTTTTTGAGGAAGAAGAAGACTTCGGCAGCAACGACGATAACAATGCCCAACGCGCGGATTTTTTCTTAGGTCTATTGACGACTGCGGCTAACGTCTGCTGCTGCTGCTGCTGACGCTCGTCATCATAAACGACGCCCATTTTTAACTTAATAATAATTTTATTATTCGCGTCTTAGCTCTAGGCGAACGCAAAGGTACGTATCCTTCGAAAAATTAACCGCTTCACCCGTATGATCCACCAGTCTCAACGTAATGTTATCGAATTCGTCCACGCACAGAGGGAAACGAATTATATTGCTGGGTTGTTGTTCTATGCTGTAGCCTGGGGGCACGGTTAGGCCAAATTCGTAAATGCTATGACAAAGTTGGTTATTGCGGTACGCTCCCGTCGTAATGTTAGTATCTACGAAAATATTAGATACCGAAATTATTTCCACATCGCAATCGGACGTATGCCAACGACCTTCCTCTAAAATTCTATCATAAAATCCCAGCATTCGACCGATGTTGCCGCGCTTCGTGAAGTCTACGGAGTATTTCGATTTTATTTCGCACTTTAGAGTATTATTATTAGCTCTTAAAGAAAACAAGCCGTCAACCAATCCGTCGTCGTCCAAAGTTACGGACGAATTAATTTCTTTGTTGGCTTTAGCCGACTCCAATATCTTTTTTCTCAGGAACGTGTTTAGCTCGTCTATTTCGTAGCATCCCTCGTCGATGGTGATTTCTTTATCTTTATCGTAATAGAACTTATTATTTCCCTCGTAAATATTTCGGACGGTGTTGCACTTGTAAAGACCCACCAAGCCGCAGGTGTACGTGCCGCCATCGTTCAGTCTCACAGGTGGGTATAGCGTACCGCTGCTGATGGTATTTCCATACCCAAAGATCGTGAATGTCCTAAACATGACTGTAGCGCTCCGAGGGCATTATGGTTCTTTTATGTAAAAATTTCAACACTAAATGACCACACACGATCGTGTTAAAGTCTTGCTCCCTTTCCACGTTATAATATATATCGCTACCGTGAAAATATCTTAAGACTTCCTCGGGAGGCCTCAGGTCTCCGAAACTATCGAAGTATATCACCGTATTGGCCCTTTTTTTATAACCGACCCAATGCGCGCCCGGACCGGATCCATCGTCTAAATTTATAATGCCACTTCGGTTCGCCACGGCGGTGCTAAGCTTCCGTCGCGTCTTTTTAGCGGCAACTCGTCTCGCATGTACACGCCTCTAAAATACGGAACACCTTTAGCATATTTGTGCAGATCGAGATCGGTCAATGCGCGCATGGGAGGTGTAAGGGTGGTGGTGGTGGTGGTGGTGGGGGTTGGTGGTGGTGGTGGCGAGCTTAGCATTCCTCGACACCGTCGAAGTCATCCGTTTTTTGAATCCCCCGGATAAGGTTTCAAGTACAAAGCGCTACCTTTCTTGTGAGGCTTTAAATACAATCCGCTGCCGACTTTTTTCTCTTCCATGGCTCTGTTGTGATGTGCGTTCTCGCCGAAATACCTCTTTGCATTTTTGGCCGAATTGATGGCGTTTGCAACTCTCGACACTCCGCCGGCCAGTGCTCCGAGCGCCGAAAGACCCGCAAATATAATTAAGGGCAATAAGCTCCCTCGGTTGGGCACCGGTATTATGCGCGGTACTTTAATTTTCGAACGACCTCCCATCCTGTTGACTATAATTTTTGCGGCATTCATCGCGCTCGAAATGAGACGATTATGCGAAGCATCTCCTTGTCCTTTACTCTTGATGCTTTGTTTTCTGATTTCTTTAGATATTTTACTTATAAGACCGCCTCTGAAGGAGCATTTTCTGCCGACGTTGCCGTTATTGTCTTTGAATTTACCTGAGCATCGACGTACTCGACGTCGTCGTTTTTGTCGTCGTCGTCGTCCTCGCTGTCGACGATCCAGTTTCACAACCATTTTCTTGTCTATTCCCATTCCTAGTTTGCGTTTCGCTTTCATTTCAGCTGTTACGCCCAACGCTGCGAGCTTCTCGGACCACTTAGAATCTTTGGCCTTGACTCGCCGCCAAGCCGCTTCTTGCAAGACCTTGTCGGCCTCGTGTCTGCGCTCCACGTCTTTGTGATGCGAATACGCGATGTCGTGCTGCTTACACGCTTCGTCTAGAGGATTAATACCTTTGTCTCCGCGGTTTAAACGCTCTTGCAGCCTGGTTCCGGGACCGCAGAAATTATGACCAAGAAGGTGCAGTTCGAAGGGCAATTTATTTAAGAGGTTGTTGAACAACCCTTCACTCCCCGTGTACCAACATTGACTAACATCTCTCCTGCAATAACGTAACAATTTAAATATATATATAAAAAAATAACTGCATACAGAATAAATTTTATTTACAAAAAAGGATCATAAACTATCTTTAAAATACAAAGGTTTCATTTCGACATTTAAATTTTTTTGATATAAACATAATACGTCATCGACAATTTTGTGAGGGAAATGGCGCGTGATTTTTAATAAGCCGAGTCTGTTGATATCGTAAAGAACGTTTAGGGTACTTAGGGATGGATTTCCAAATACGTATTCGCTTATCATCTCGACTCGACATAAGATTTTATCCTGCATGTTCGAATAAAGTCCAGCATCCGCGGGGAGGGGCCCGCCTTCACCTCCATCGTCGCCGTCGCCGCTGCTGCTCTTGCACCTGTTATACGCGTAAGCTCCGAACTCTACGGGAAGGCAAGTGGCGACGCACTCTATATTTCTATCGTAGAACTCTTGAAAATCTTGTCCTTTCAATATTTCTAATTTGAGCATTATAAGCGGCGCTAGAGTAAACACTTTTGCAAATTCTTTGCGGGAGAGAGAAATTCGCGCAACATTGTATCCGGATCCTGTTGTTGTTGATTCTAATGCGGCGAGAGCCGCAGCAGTTTTTTGCACCTCGACTCTATGAATAGACTCGTATTCGTCTTTAAATTCCACTTCCAAGTATCCGTCGATCGTCTGATGCATTTCACGCCTCCAGTGCCATACGTCTGCGACTACGGAGGCGGCGGTAGCGCCTGCAGATGCAACCTTGGCAGTATCCGAGCGGTTGGAAAAAAATTTTCTAAATTTATGTTCGATATTGATAGACGACAAATCTTTCCACTCGTTTTCGTGCATTTGCAATTCGCCTTCTTTACAAAATCTGTTGGGGCATATAAGTCTGATAACAGGGCTAAAATCCATATTGCTCTTTCGTTTGGTTAAGCCCACTTCGATCGTATGGCCTTGAGCGCACCATTGCGCATTCTCCTTGGAGGAATTCAATCGGTATTCGGTGCTACATATCAGGGGATCCATCGCCTGATCGTTATTGTAGACATAAATACCTGAGAAAACTTGCGGCGATCCAAATACTGCACACGTAGATGATGATGATGACGACGAAATTACGTCATCATCATCGTTATTTAAAAATACTTGACTGTCGTCACCACTATCGTTTGTATGATTATTTTCGTCTTAAATATACTTCACCATAATTGCTATTTAATTAAGTGCAAAATTTCACGCGCACAGACACACCCTGAACGAAGATACCTCCCGGTTAGAACTGAAAATTATTTTGCATGCGTAGGTTTTCGTTCGAGCGCAAACGATGTTGTTCATGCGCGCATAGTTTATTTTTATATTTGTAATAGATGTAGTATGCCCACGCTCCTATTAATTGCATAAGTACGATGTGTTCTAAATACGTCCATACACCATCTGAACTATCAAATTCTCGATCTTTTTTTTTCTCGCTCTCTCTTTCTCTTTCGAATGCGATTCGTTTATGATTCCATGGCATGACGTACCATTCGGTATCCGTAAAACTGCTATTATATTTAAATCTTATTTTAAACATCAGAAAAGGATCAATGCCAACTCCGTCTTCGACACAATCGCCCGCGCATCCATTGTTTAACCATTCGACGCCGTCGTAGTCGTTGCCGCCCTCGCCGTCGCCGGATCCATCTACGTTTTCTATTTTTCGTCGTTGAAGGCGTCCTCCTCCTAGATAACTTTTATAAATTAAAAGGTCTCTCGATACCGAGGACGACGACGTCTCTGATGATTGCGATAAGGGAACCTCTTCCGAATGGTTCTGTTGCTGCTGCCATTGCTGTTGCAGCTGCATGGTAATTAATTCCATACGTTTCCAATCTTTAGAGCGAGAGCATCTTATTTGTTGTGACGACTCAGACTTCGACAATGCCAAAACGTCTTTATTTTCAACAACCTCGAAACGTACGAATGCATTCGGAGGATCTACGGGAACCGGATTTCTTTGCCAGGAGGGCACGCTCGGTTTAAATATGTATAGGTAATTATTACATATTAAAGAGTAGGTGAGATATGCAGCGACGGCTGCGGACGGTCCTTTAGGAATCATTTCGAACATTGAGCATTTTTAATTGCATTCAAAGGTTTTTATTGCAGGGCTGCGATGTGTGTGCGCGTACATATGGGGTAGAACATGCGCATTCAGGACACGATTTTATTTGCAGAGGAGGTCCATCTATCTGATCTGCATGCGACGACGATTGTAAGCCATGCGATAAACAATAGCGATGCATCCATAATTGTTTTTGCAAATATTCCGGTAATTTATCGAAATTTCTGGCGACGTCTTTACGTGCATGCCTCTCGATTTACTCGAGCGGTAATTTCGTAAGATCCTCTACCGTCAACATTCTTCTATATTACAAACGTATATGATTAAAAATAAAACATATCATCTCGTAGACAATTTTCTTACCCCCCCTTCCTTAAGAATGCCTACTATATATTCCTGCATGATTTATATTGACGCCTAAATTTAATATTCTCGAAAGAGCTAACCCGCTTTGCTTTTCGGTATATTCGCCCAGTTTATTGTTCAATTCCTGAATGGCTTCGGGTTTAACTTGAGTTTGAAAGTCTTCAATTTTTAAAATTTTATAATTTTTAGTAGTAAAATGTCTGAGCGATGACGATAACGATGTATCCACGGCTTCTGAAGATGATAATGTTGATCCGTTGGGCTTTACGTATTCACCGTTAAACACGAAATTAATTTTAAGAGAACCGAATTTTCTTAAACATTTTCTCAAATGTCGCTCTATTAGGGCGAATGCATCTTCTAAAAATTGCATGGGATCTATGTGATATAAATTGACCACAGCACTCGAACGTATCCTGCGGGCGAAAGCCGATTTCAAATCGACCCACACGATATTGTTCGACGTTCTACGTCTTTTGACATTCTTCTTTGATGTTAATCTATCGAAATTTTCAGCAGGATCGTCAACTTCGACGTCGTTCGCATAACCCTCGTCGTCCTTCGCACTAGTATTATCGCCGGATCCATTCTTTTTACTAATACCTGCCCCTCTGATCGCCCTATCACGCTTGCTTTTTGCATTAGAAACAATCTGATTACATTTCAGATTTAGCAGCATCGATTCATAGTGACGTTTTCGACCTACGTTGCAAGCACTTTTCAATTGTTTTAAAATTGCACGCGTTGAGATAGGCGCGTCTGGAATTTTTAATTCGTCCGAAGCTTGAGACATTTTTTACACTTCCAACACACGATGTTTACCGTTCGAATAATTCCACAAAATAAATAGAAAAATATTTTGGATATTCTTTTTACCAAGACGACGAAACTATTATTCGTAGTAGGCAAGAAATTTTTTTTTCAGATACAAACGCAGCACGCTATTATTTTTCTTTATTGACACCTGTAATAAAAACCTTGCGGTTATTTCCCCAGCCTTATTCTCTTTCTACTTCATCATAATTTCCTACGACATATCGAGTGTTACATTTTCAAATTATTAAAAGATTACTTGAAACGTCTTGCACGTGTCCGACCTCTTTTGAGATAATCGTGACCCCGTATTTTTTGCCGACAATCTGGAATCTCTGCGTTATTTTAAATCATTACAAACTCACATACAAAGAAGTCGCCGCCTACACATACTTGACCTTTATATCGAACTCTCATAAATAAACGATTCTTATTACCCCGATACGTCCGGGCGGTCCCCCAGACAGACTTCCGTCATCGTCTATCTTTATGCATTCATTCCTACAATGTATACGAATTAAATAGCACACTTTTTCATCTTTTCGGAGGCAAAAAATACACGCACACGTCATCGAACCATTTATACCCGAACAATTCGATTTCGATATACGACGCATACACCTTTATATTTCCTTTCATAAACTAATCTCACACCCCGACGAACGCAACCACTACGATACCCAAAAACTCATTCTTAAAACAAAAACACATTCGCACAACTTGCGCGGCCCTTACAATATTTCACCTTAGACTAAAACAATGACACACACCCTCACCACGCACACACACAAAAAAAACACACGCGTACACGTACACATAATAATACATACCTTTCTTTTCAAAAATAAACAAACACCCGATCGATATTTACACTTTTATCATAAGGGCATCGCAACTTCTCCATTAACACACCTCCCCCATACATCCTTACACGAACACACACACCTGCGCCTACATACCCTTAACACGCATACTTTTCTTTTCAATAATACACATGCCCTTCACAACATATTTACACCTTTTTAAAAAGGGCTGTCGCAAGTTCTTCATAGTTATCCTCAAACCTAACAAATACAAACACACACACACCTACACATACATGACCTTCACACATACATACTTCTCTTTTCTATAATACACATGCCCTTTACAAGATATTTATCACCCTTTAAAAAGGGCTGTATCAGCTTCTCCACAGATAATCTACTTTAATATGTTACTTATATTACAGGATGATTATTCCATTTTCACAACCTGGTTCGCCGATCCAAAACGCGGGAGAAAAATTGATAATTCCATCGTTGCAACTTGATTCGCCGATGCATAATGCTGGAGAAGACTTATATAACACCATCATCAAAGAGTATGTTTTGACCGTTAGTATATATACCATTAATTATGCTATTCATTTTAGGCTTGGACTTGCATCTCCTCCCCGACCCTCATTTGAGATACCTGTGCTTCTTCCGTAAGTCGATTGTTGATGTTTTGTTTCAATGTAACATAATTATATTTTTAACAAATTTATTGTGTGTGTGTGTGTGTGTGCGTGCGTGCGTGCGTGCGTGCATGCATGTGTCTTGACCCTTATTATATTTCTGTTATTTTAGAATCTCACAAGCGCGAACTCTTACAGAACCTGAGGATTTTATCATTGCAGACGAATTCTTGTAAATATGAATATCTTTTCATACAATCCATATTCTAACATTTGATTTTCTTTATTCTTTAGAAGCACTCAAGTATTGGAAAAGTTCATCGACTTGAACGCACTTGACACTTACAGGTGAAAATCAGCGGAGTTCGAGGAGCTGATTTATTCATAGTTTTTATTTATTAGTTTTTTATTATTTTAATTTATTAAATATTAATATACTTTCTGGTTTTTTCTTGTTTTTACAATTTCTTTTTATTAAATATTAATATACTTCTCTGTATAAAAATGATCTGTGTAATTAACAAAACAAAAATCAATAACAATTTTAATCACTTATTTTTACAATAATAGAGTACACACTTTGTAGCCAGAGTAGTGCTTTACATCCATTTACTTATGTAATTATACACTGCTACTATATGATCTCTAAGATCCTGTAAAGTTGCTAGCTCATCGAGAAACTCTTCAAAATCAATG
Organism: Platerodrilus igneus; assembly: GCA_036346225.1. Lineage (NCBI taxonomy): Eukaryota > Metazoa > Arthropoda > Insecta > Coleoptera > Lycidae > Platerodrilus > Platerodrilus igneus. Next base: position 487,894 of record JARFIW010001181.1, on the reverse strand, counting down.
GTACCCAATACGAATTAATCACACAGTTGTATAGTCCATTCCAAATAAGAATAAAGTAGATGACCTTGTACGCAAGGTGGATTTACACAGCAAGTTAATTATAATTTCTATATATACATACAGAATAATTATTAATTCCATATTTGAGTGATTATAAATCGTGGCTAGCCTAAATTAATTTCCATAACCCGTTTTTGTAACAAATTTGACAATGGCGCATTATATGTATTTTAAATACAAATTTTTAGAATTAAGCTGTGTAAATCAGCATCATGTTTTAACCAATCAAATCGAAGGCTAAACTTTCCCTATACCTTTCATCGCTTTATTCTTAGCTGGAATGGACTATAGTGTGGATTTGTATGTCACAATTCTGGGGTGTTTATCATACATTCCAAAAGCAGCAGCATCGCCATACACATACTCTCGTTGGACGTCAATGATTTTGTTTAAACACACATTCCTAAAGTGTGTTATGATATTTTTGTTCATCTTTGCTACAGCTAAGATGTCTTGGTACATCATTGCAGGAGTCTTATAACGATTTTAAACTAATTTTTATGACCAATTCAAGAGTTTTTATACAATTCCATTTCCTACTAATTGTGCGAGTCTTTAAAATAATAATGGATGTTATTAACTGCGAATTTTTACTACTAAGTATATTTTAAATGTAGTTGCTAGTTTCTATAAATCTTAATTTTACAGCCATATGCATATTTTACCAAACACAGAAAATAGCCACTGGTATGCAAGAGGTTGTGTCAAGATGTATAGTCGAGGGGCAAGAGACGGCACTGGTAACATAAATCTGCTGTTTGGAGAATAAGGGCGGCTCCGTGGCGTAGTGGTATGTGTGTGACTACTATGCCCAAAGTCCCGGGTTAGAATCCCGACACGGTCCGCTTGAAAAATGTTAGGCGAGCATTTTTCACAAAAATACACCCTCGTTCGGATGAGAGGTAAAATGGAGGTCCCGTGTGTGAGTGTTGTCACGCACGTTAAAGATCCCTACCTTGCTTGGAACAGCAAGGGTTCGGCAAAATTCCAAATTTTCTAGGTAAAAAAAAACTCGCTTCCTGGCCAATGTAGTACCTTCGAGTGGAGCATTGGAAAATCAAATGTAATGTTTGGAGAATAAACATAACCCTATTTACATAAATGTTCTATTGATCGTTGTACCATTTCATTATTTCGACTTCATTTATAACTGTCTATTTAGGATGCCGACGTTTTGCGCTGTTGTTGATTGTGGTCAAGTTGGTGGGAAAGGAGTTGGCATGTTTAGATTTCCTTCTAAATATAACTATCAGGGAAAATTATGTTCTCTTGCAACTGAAAGAGTACAAAAGTGGGCACAAGCTCTGAAATGTGATGATCTAACAGATAGTAAAATTAAATATGAAAGAGTATGTGGCAAGCACTGTATTTCAGGTATGAAAATTACGTTCATTACTTATAGGCATTGGTAAATATAAAATGTATTGTAGGAAGCAGTTCAACATTGGAGGATAAAGTGAATCCTGATTGGGTCCTTTCTTTAAATATGGGCCACCATTCTGCAATATTATCAAAACCTTCCCATTCACGTTATCAAACAGCCAGAAGCAGATAAAATAAACGTGAAGTTTTATTTGTAAGAGAATTTCAATGATTATTGTAAGCATTATATTGTAAATATTATTGTTAACAATAATACTTATTAGATTATATTAATAAATTGTTTAACAGGTAAATAATCCTAAACTACAAACGATGCTACTTAATGAAGATACAGAACAGTTACAAGTTTCTATTAATGCTAAAGAGCCAGAAGTGAATTTAGAAGCTGCACTTATAGTTGTGAATCAAGAGCTTTATTCCTTGCGAGACCATTTGTCAAAATTTAAATATAATGTAGAAACATTTGAAAGTGATAGCAGGAAATGTTTGTATTACACTGGTTTGCCTAACATAAAATATATAAATGTATTCTAATATTATATGTAGTTATACTTGTTTATTATACATAAAATTAAAGATTTATTATTCGCGTAAAAATTTTCTCTAATCTGACAAAGTCTGTATCACTGTCTTCACCATCACCGATGTTAATAATTAGAGGTGCATTGTCCTCTTGATCGAATTTGATCTAACGTTCCCACCAATCATTGATAGTTTTTTGAACATGTTTTATGGAATGTGTCCAAATCTATGGGGTTATTCTTTGCAATGCTTCTTTCTACATCTGTAAACAATGTTTGATGGATTTCCAATTTTTTCTGATGCGTCGATTGTAGTAAGTCTTATTCACACCCCATATATTTTCAATTGCATTGAACATACAGTGATATGGAGGTAATTGCAGTACCTTATGGCCGTATTGTTTGGCCAGCAATTCCACTTTGAAAACCTTTGGTGGTTTATGCCTACAATTTTAAAAAATTACTGATATGTTACAAAGCACATTACTTTTACTTACATCGTGACAAGTTCCAGAAGCTCTGCTTTAAAAGCACTACCTACTTTCAAAGGAAATTGCTTGGTTAGTAAGCCATTCTGCAATGTCGCTTTTTTTTCTATGAATTATTAGGTATTTTATTTGACACAGTACAATGATACGATGCGTTGTCTATAGCAGATGGTGTTTCCAAATTTTTTAGTAATTGATTTTAAAACCAATATAAGAAATTTTGCTCATTCATTTCTCTGTGGTAATTTGGGTCTTTTATAAAAAAGGGAAAATCGATTCGGCTCCATTTATCAATTTCATTTTCGGCATGTAATGCTATGTACCTAAAAGACTAATTACATTATTCTGTATTAAAAGGATAAGTAGGTGTGACACCAACCTTTTACCATTGATTTGTGTGCTCTTAACTGTTCTTAAATCACCGTCTTGCCAGTCTAAAAACACAAACTGGTTAAGATTTTCTGCTTTTATTCTCATGTATGTCTTCAAGAATCGTATCCTTTTATCTATAATATTTACCAGTTCCATTAGACATCTTTTTAGATTATCTTTTTGCCATGTAAATCTAATATTATGCAAAACTGTATTTAGGGATTGTTCACTACCATTAAAAAGTTCATCATGCTTGAGATTCTGCCATAAAGTATGAACAGAAGAAATACGATTATCCAAAATAATTACATGTTACACTGGAAATTTAATTGGAAAGGTGTGCTTACGATTTTTAAAAACCTATAAATTACATTTCGAATTCCACACGTGGTAAATTCAGCTATGTCAGTGACAGGTTTTGTATGAACGCGTTTTTTCAACGTGAAAGGTTCATTTCTTGCAATTGTGTGAGAAATCGATTTCACTGTGCTGATACTTAGACCCAGGGCAGCCAACACCCTATAAAAATATGTATAATAAATTGTTTTTGAAGTAAACAAAGTTAAAAAAATTAAACTAGCAACTAGTTGCTTAGCTCTGGCGCTTAAAGGAATGCCACTCATCGTTTTCCATGATCAGAGTTTAGTATAACACTAATATGAGTTCTGAAAAGAACTGTTTGAAGCAAAAACCAACTAAATATCAATATATAAAAATAAAAAAATGCACAAGGTCGTTGACTCAAAACAAAGCAATGAATGACATATAAGTTAAACGTCGACGTTTAATATTCCGTTATAAAATTGTTGGCAATGCCACACATCGCTCTTATTCAAACCAAAAATGTACTACATATATTGTACGGTACTATTGATAAATGTCTGCATAAATAGTTAGTACACGTGTGACGTCGCAGATGACGAGCTCTATTTAGAAATTACAAGAACTATAGAATAGTATTTTAATTATCGAAATCCATATAAGAGTCGAGGTATTCTGCATTTTCCCCAGGACTTTTGATTTAATATTGTTACAGTGTAATAGCCGTGGCGCCCTCCCGTATAATGTTTTCAGTAACGAAACAAAGTTCGCCCACAACCACGTCTCATGCCAGAGCACTGAAGTAATTTTCAAAGTTAGCCATTTACCTAAATAGGAGATTCCTTTTTTCTCTTAGTCACTTATCAACCCATTTTACCTTGGGCTGTCATATTCAGGAAACTGTTCAATTGCGATTACCATCATTAAGAAAAATAATATTTTACTCGCATCCAACAACGTGGAGCTGCAGATAGGTAAAAAATAAGAAAATAGTTTACAGTATTCAGTAAATTATCATAAAATAATTCGTTAAAAGCAAACGAATTTGTTTTGTGCTCTAAAGTGCCTGAAAAAATTTAACTTAGTAGCAAACGATATGTCCTCTTCATCATTAGCAATTGTATCTATAGTGTCATGGACCAAATTAATAAAAAAATTATTGAATTCACATGCTGTAAAATTTGCCAAGTAACAATCGTTTCATTTTCTGATTAATAATTTTCCGTTTAGCTTAATTATTATTATCTGCTTTACTTACAAAGTTATCGTAGGCTTTATTTGTGCATTCTTTATAGCAGATTTGCATTTATTAAGTTCTTGGCTCGACTTTGTTTTATAACATTCATGCAACAATAAATAATTATCCCGCATAAATTTTAGATTTTTATTAAATCATTTGACTGTATTTTGTTATTGGCATAGGAAAATTCAGTACTACAGCAGTTACTATGTTGTCTATAAACATACGGAACCTGTCATCAATACTTAAACCATCATCATCTACAAAATTCCAATTTAATTTTTCACATAATTTTAAAAATTAAATTTAACTTGGCTAGTAAGAAGTTGGTAAATTTGAGTTTGATTTATTATATTTAGCTTACGATTCTGTTTGAATTGTAAAATAAAGTCCATAATGGTTATACTAACCAGTATTCACAATGTGGCACACTTGATAGGGTAAATTTGTGAAGACATTATTCAGACATACCAAAAGTCCTACAAAAGCTCGAAACTGTATCAGATTGTTAATTTGTAAACATTTCACTTCATTTTCATTTAAATTATTTTCATTAAGACCAAAAACTCACATTCTAAATTGCCGTGTTAAAAATCCGGAGTTCACTGACTTTGTCAGAAATGGATTGAATATTTAGACAAAGCAAGTTCACAGAATGGCATTCCTTGAATTCCATTACAAGATCTACAGTATCATTTACAACTACATGATCATTAGTATTTGAAAATGTATATTATTGTAGAGAGCTACTATTAACGAGTTTCACAAATTTAGAACAAGTAATAACAAAAGTCTTTATTACTCACTATTCACAAGTCTAATTAACAGAATATGCATTATTTATAGATGTTTTCAGTCCAATTAACAATGAAGCACTATCACATTAATGCTATTTATAAGCACTAATATCTTCTTAAACTAAATCCTTAACCATAGTTTTCTTAACAACACTAACCACTACTATAATTTATTTATTACACTTTTGTCTATTTATGTACAAGCTGGTGGTACAATATACACGTTCACATAACACAAATTTATATTTACTATAAGACTTTCAAAACGTAATGACCAACTAACTGTACACGAGATGATTTATATACGACATTTGGATATAGACTAACTTTGTACTTCATCGGCGGTCTTATATATACCCTGAATTAAATAAATGATTCATACTCTGGTATATGCTGGAACATTCTCGATTCCTGGAGAATGCACTTCGGTTATGCAGCTTGTATGTTTGACAGGTTGCATAATAGTAGTTCGTAACACTGCCCCCTCTTTAAAACCGTTACGTCCCATAACTGTAAAAACAAAGAGGTTCTAGAAATAGTGGGCAAAGAAAGCTATCTGTGGAAAACAAAAAAAAAAGAGAAATAGAAGAATAGGACACATTCTAAGGCATTTAGAGAATATTGTGGGATATATTATTAACAAAGATAGGAAAAAAGAAAGGTAGACCTAGATTAGACTATTGCACACAGATAGTGAAAGATGTAGACTGGAAATTTCAAGGAAATGTGTAGGTTAGCTCAGAATAGGAAACAATGAAGGTATACATGTGACCAGTTCCAGGACTGAAGATCTAATGACGTGGTGATGATAAATAATGGTGTCAAAAATATACTTTCAGCAATGAAGCACATTTTTATATGAATGATTCATTTAATAAGCAAAACTCTACTAATAGGTATCCCAAACAATTGTTTAGTGGGCAAGGAAAGGAATAAGATGCTATATTATGAAGAGGCAGAACTGTCAATAGTCAATACTATTGTGCAGTACTGTGAGAATATATTGAATCAGTATATCAACAACATCCTGGATTTAATAACAATTCAGCTCGTGCAAGATGATGTTCACACGGTACATTAGCAAATGATCGATCAAACCATTATTTGTTATAAAGTAGCTTTGAGGTTTGATAATAATGCTGTAGACAGCAAGATCACCAGATTTCTGATTTTCCGAGGAGTAACCGTTTTCAGAGAACCACCAGCAAAAACAGTAACAATCCTATTCAATAGGAAAATTAACATTTGTCAAGTTGTATTAACATGTAATGCAGAATTACATAGTCAAAGTAGAAGATTGCTTGCACGTTAGCAACAATATCATAACCGTATTGTTCTATAAGACCGAAATCTCAATGTATATCACTATTGAACTATGCTGAAAAATTTAATTGTTCCTCTTAATATATAAAGTTATGATAACTTAAAAAGAAAACACAATTTCCTTCGATTATATATTGTTGTCCAATACCAGATAGTATACTATCAAGATCCATTCACACTAGGAAGAATTACAATGTGCCAGCTATACGGGTTGCCTATATCATGTTTAATTATGGATTAACTCATCTACTGTGCACGCGAATTGCTTAAACAGTAATTTATTGAACACCAGAATCTGCCTGAATAAATTTTGTACAACATAAATATAAGTCACGTATATCCAATCATAAGTATGCATAATTGACCAGCAATTTTAAATTTCTATTTCTAATTAAAAACTAGTATCATGGCACACATAGACATAGAAATAAATACAACTATTCGATTATTCACACATTTATTTAAAAAAATCAAAACGGTTACAAAATATACATCAGTTCAAATGTTCCTAATATTCTAAAATACATGCAGTATAAAATATTTAAACCATTAAGAATATCTGCCTTAAATACATTAAATATTCAGTATCATTAAAGAAAGTGCAGATTGTTGTTTTTTGAATTTGATTTTACATGTTACCTTGATGAACATTGTTAATACACAAGAAGTATAAGTAATACGATCATCAACTCATATGGCACGTTTGTTGGGTATTAAAAACATCAAATTGAATATTGGTCTACATGGTAGAAAGTCACTTCCAAAAAGATGGGGAATTCACAAAGAAGAATATTGGCAATCAAATTTATGGCAGCAGAATGGAACCATAAAGTGCTTTGCATGAGATAGCAATACATTTATACCATTCATGAGCTTCACCCACAAAAAAGCCATTCACAAACAGACCAGATCTATGCCAAGGATATTGCTAGTACCCATATGCGTAGCTGCAAAGTAGTTTGTACGAGGTAATTATGCGTCTACACGTTACGAAAGTGCTACCTGCAGGAAATACATGTTAGAAGAAATCGACAATGCACAAAACTACAGGTGCCCCTCATACACCTAGCCACACAGTGGTTCTACAAAGTGTTTTGTGTTATGTGACTATATTTTGTAGCAATCTCGAATGAGCTCCACAAACAAAAAAAACATTCTAGAAGGATTCAGGAATGTCGAATAGATTCTAGTGGCATTTATAAGCATGCGAGGAAGTAATTTTAAAGATTAAAAATGTGTACATCCTATCTGTGATACCAATATTAATCACAAGATATTTGCAGTTGCATCTTGTACCCTCATAACGTACAAGTACCTTGAATTAAAATAATAATAATAATATACTGTTTTATTCAGCAAATAATACAGAAGACAAGGTTCAGCATAGCTGCTCTTACATCTAACCTTAACCTTAGAGCTCAATAGCCATAAATAAAAAATAAAAGTTTTATATATTTTGTCTTTATAGTCATTTTGATTAAAACAAACTTCCTTTTATTTAATTAACTTTCACACATAAATTTCTTACCAATACCTTAGTTATCCTTGCAAATATATTTCGACAGGAATTCATTGCAATTAATCTATCTTTATAGAAGACTACAACATTACTATTGCGTTTAAAGTTTCGCACGATATTAAAGTTACACTTGATATCCAAACTTTTTATTATACGTATTCAGCTTGGAACAGCACCAGAGCTTTCATAAGCTTTTATAAGCTATTAGACATTTAGTTTTACAGTTTTATATCAATAATAATTTGAACAAAATATATAATTTCAAAACTCAAAAAACAACAAGTAAGCACTAATTTGTTGAGATTAATATAAATACTGGAACGTTTAAGATAAGTTCACATGGATAATATTATACAGTACCCACGTTTTATATATACATATATCAATTAAATACTGTTCGCGCAGCTAATTCCAAATCAGGATAAAATTGCTCATATTGAAAACCGGGATACTTATTAAAACTTAAGTGTAATATAATGTCATCATTCTTTATGTTTTCTAATTGGAAAGCAAGATCGCTAAAAGTGGGTCGTTCATCAACATTTAATTGCCAACAGTTAAGCATGATTTCATATAGAGAATCACTTACATATGGTAGCTGAAGTAAACGAAGACCGCCATTTATTTTTTGGGGCATCTCATTATTTGAAACACTTCCATAGGGTGTAGCACCTAAAAAAGACTCAATTTCAATATATTTAACTATTAAAAATACTCATAATATATTGTTAATTATTTTAAAAAAAAAAATTACATCGTGTACGTACAACAAAATAAAAAACAATATAAGAGGAACCACAAAAGAAAGTAGGCACATGATCAACGTATTCATATGAACTAATATTTAGGCAGTTCCCAAGTCTATTGACCATCAAAAATACTACATTTATTCAATTACATGGAAGAGCAGCACCACCAATAGGTAGTTATTTTCTTAGAGCTTATGCATTCTAAGATTTAATGATTGTAGCTTTTTATATTTTCATCTAGTTAACTGCTGCATAATACATTTTATTTAAAATATACAGATTATCAACTGTACTTATAAGCAAATCAATTGTAAAATCCCTAGATTGACCAGACAACAACGCAAAGGAAGCAAATACCCAGTTAATCTAGAGTAAATAACATTTGGCATCTGCAAATTCTACACAACAAGAAATTATTTCAATATCACAATTATTCATTTACTTTTGCAGGTACATCAAATAAATGTGGAAAGTTCAGTTATCGTGGTAAATATTGAGTAATAGTTTTTTTAAATATTATTTATTGCAAATCAGAAAAATCCAATCTCTAACATATTTGTTACATAGAGGAAGTAGAAATTTATTTACAAGCATTAATAAGAAATATTTTGTTCATTTACCCTAAAATAAATAAATTGCAAATGCAACAATTACTGAAAGTGAGATTAATGTTGATAAGCTTAGTGTAAGTTTTTTTAAAATATTATTTATTGTATTACTTTTTTAGGCATAGAACAAGATTGATGCTAATTAATGTTAGATGTTACGGTTTTAATTTCCACTACAAAATTAATATACACACACACGCATGCACGCACGCACGCGACACCTAATTTATTGGAAACAAACAAAGCATGTTGATTGAAAATCAAAGTTCACCAAATTTATTTAAACAAACAACGATTTACTTATCAAAAAGTATGAAAATCCAGGAGAATTAATGCTATTAACTTGAAATCGTACATGACAGAATGAACACAATGATATTAATATACAAGCATAACACCATGGAATATCCAAAAACCTAGTTTATACAAACAGCGAACTTTGCGCCTGTTTATAGATAGTCGGTGCATTTAAATATGACCGAATTTGTAAACAAATGAGTTGACCATGAAGTAACGTACAGTTCACGTCTCAGAAGACAAAAATATACACGCGAAATAAGTTATTGTGAAGTGTGAAATAATTCCGCATGAAATATGAAAAATTAATGGTTTGTCGTTTTGTCTTAGAGAGAAAAACGACTCTAACGAACCCCCTACAGAAACTCTAAGGAACCCCTACAAAAACTCTAAAGAACCCCTACAGAATCTCTAAAGAACCTCTAAAGAATCCTAAAGACAATTACCAGAGACATATAAATATGGGAACAAAGTTAACTCAATGCTGAAGCAATTATTAATGGTGAAGGAGTTTGATGCAGTACATTTAAGGCGCTAGATGAGGGATGCACACAACGCTTGGACCAGTGACGGAATTTCAGTGGATGCAAAACAACGGGTCAGCCAATCTGAATTATCATTATTATTTGATTATTTTTATTTGTGGATATTTCCTTACATTTTTCTAAACTGGAATAATTTAAGATTTAACATTCAACTAAATATTACAAATTTTAAATACTTTAAAATTGAGTTCATATGTGAGGGGTCGTCAGGATTTAATTTTGGTTATACGTTGAAAAAAATTACGTAAATAAATGAGGTTCAATGAACGTTCATAGGCTTCAGGTAATAATTAAAAGATTTTGCTGACTTTTGGATCATCTTTGATAATAATAATTCTATAAATTTATTGATTCAAAATTCCAGTTAAACAATATTAACTTTTTCATACGTTTTAAATATTTTTTGAGAACATTATAATAATTTGTGCTTCATGGTGTTTTTGGTATAGAGATTAGAACAGGAAGGAGAACAGATGGTAGGTTTAAATCTTTGTTTGTCGTAATCTTGCAAGCTCCATGCGTTATACAAAAACTGAGCTACCCGGCGCAATCAAAATTATATAATAAAAATCAAAAATTGATAAATTAAAAATGTATGCCTTTTAATTCATAAAAACGCATAGGGGTATTGCCACAGTATCACAACAAAGATATATATATATATATATATATATATATATATATATATACATTATTAATTATGCTATGGCCTCCAATTTTGGAGGCCTCAACGTATACAAAATACGAAAATTTGAAAAAATTTGAAAAATTGGAAAATTTTCGTATTTTGTATATATATATACATTTTGTATATATATATATATATATATATATATATACAGGGTGAGTTTTTAGTGTGGCAACGGTCGATAACTCCGTTATTATAAAAGCTACGTAAACCAAATTTGGAGGCATATTAGGCATGCCTAAAGTGCACATTTTAAAAATATTTGGAAGCATACAGGGTGTTTCATAATTCCAGGGCATATTAAACTTATATTTTTTTAAATGGAACACCCTATATATTATTACATTTTTGAAAAGCCCATAAAAAGAGCTTTAATTTGATATGAAATTGTATCTGTCTATTCCTTTTAGTTTTTGAGATATTCAACTGTTTTTAGAAAAAATGACCCCAATTGGATACATTGCCACTGCACTAATACACAACTTATGTTAATTTTCAAGATGCAGAAAATTTTACCATATACCATAGTATATTTGTAAATAACACTTTTTTGAAATTTCTTCTCAGTATACAGGGTGTGTCAGGTTTCGCAAAATGCAATTTTTAAGATTTTTTTTAAATGGCACCCTACCAATTTTATTGCTACAATGGATAGTTCATTAAGTGTCCTTTCATTTTGTTAAGCATTCCTATACCTAAATCAATTACTTTCTGAGATATTTTTGATTTTCTTCAAATTTTATGAATGTTTTTAATTTACATAAGTAAAAATAACTTACTATTGGAGAATATTATAAAACAATTAATACATTTTGATTAACAATCAACTACAGTTATCCAATAACAATTTTCACTAAAGATATGACAACCTACAATAATACGCTATCAACAGAATTCTGCCAGATCAACAATATGCATTTTATAGAAAATATTCAAACAGGAAATCAGGCAGGCTTTGAAAAATAACTATTACATGTAAAGTGTCATTTAGGTTTATTAATTGTAGTGTGTTGTCATATAACACATTATCAGTTTTGTTTTAAATGTAATCTTTGAAGGAGTTTTCAAAATGAATTTTACAGTGGAAGAACAAATAAATATGATTTGGGTATTGAGAGCAAGTTTAAAAAACTTCCTACTTGCATCAAGAATATACCAAGAGAGATATCCTGTTAAATGACAACACACTACAATTAATAAACCTAAATGACACTTTACATGTAATAGTTATTTTTTTCAAAGCCTGCCTGATTTCCTGTTTGAACATTTTCTATAAAATGCATATTGTTGATCTGGCAGAATTCTGTTGATAGCGTATTATTGTAGGTTGTTATATTTTTAGTGAAAATTGTTATTGGATAACTGTAGTTGATTGTTAATCAAAATGTATTAATTGTTTTATAATATTCTCCAATAGTAAGTTATTTTAGTTATGTAAATTAAAACATTCATAAAATTTGAAGAAAATCAAAATATCTCAGAAAGTAATGGATTTAGGTATAGGAATGCTTAACAAAATGAAAGGACACTTAATGAACTATCCATTGTAGCAATAAAATTGGTAGGGTGCCATTTAAAAAATCTTAAAATTGCATTTTGCAAAACCTGACACACCCTGTATACTGGGAAGAAATTTCAAAAAGTGATATTTACAAATATACTATGGTATATGGTAAAATTTTCTGCATCTTGAAAATTAACATAAGTTGTGTATTAGTGCAGTGGCAATGTATCCAATTGGGGTCATTTTTCTAAAAACAGTTGAATATCTCAAAACTAAAAGGAATAGACAGATACAATTTCATATCAAATTAAAGCTCTTTTATGGGCTTTTCAAAATGTAATAATATATAGGGTGTTCCATTTAAAAAAATATAAGTTTAATATGCCCTGGAATTATGAAACACCCTGTATGCTTCCAAATATTTTTAAATGTGCACTTTAGGCATGCCTAATATGCCTCCAAATTTGGTTTACGTAGCTTTTATAATAACGGAGTTATCGACCGTTGCCACACTAAAAACTCACCCTGTATATATATATATATATATATATATATATATATATAGGTACTAACTTATCTCTTTTACCTCCAATTTTCGTATTTTGTATACGTTGAGGCCTCCGAAATTGGAGGCCATAGCATAATTAATAATGTCGTGCATGAAAATAATCTAGAGGGCGCATAGAGCATAACTGCAAACATTTTTGTGGAGGTCACTACACCTGTTTTTATGATTTCATACGGGGTTTTAGTTCCTTGCGTTAGCCACTGGCGCTAGCGTTTTTTTTTATCGTATGAATACTACGAAAAGACCTCCATATAGAGTTCCTTCAGTAAATGTAATAATTAAAGTACAATGTGGCCTCTTATTATTGGCAACATTGCCGCAGCATGAAAGTGATAGAAGCGCATCCATTAAATGTTGTGTTTGCGTCTGGATCCAGCCAGCCGATCTTGCCGTAACTTAATTATAATTGCGTTATGGAGAAGCGATTCTTTCCCGCCTCATATATAAGTTCATATGTATTTATTTATACATATTAATATTTATGGATGTTTGTATAGTTTGGTCTTAAAAAAGTCACTTAAGAATGGGTTTTATTGTAAACAATATGTTATTTGTACTTAGGTAAAACGCATATTATTGTACGAGTACCACTGTGGTATAGACATAAATTGACTGTCGTCAATATAATAATGTGCACCTGAATAAAAATTTGTATTTAGTCTTTATTCGGCAAATTGTATACTCAGCACAGAATTCTGTAATACCCACCTCCTGCTCTTCTCTTTGCCCCTTACAGCATTCTTTCAATTTAATATTATAAGCTTTAATTCATTTATTTAAGCTAAAATTTGATTCTTAATTTGTTACAGGGAGTTTTTATATTTGTTCTGGGACCAACAAGGTGAAGCTCACGGGAATAATGGTAAACGAATTAAGCTACTACTAGTACGTCTTAAAAATTTTATTTTTATGCAACCGTACGCGAAGTAAGCAGACCGTTACCCTTAGTAACGGTCGCCAAACTAGTGTCTTATTCATAGGTAATTGATGTTGTGACTTCAAACTTTGACATTTGTAAAATATGACAATTAAGTGTGATTACAATTTTTTAAAAACAAAATTAGGTAATAATGATTTTCAAAAATTTCTGGAGGTGTGCAAGAAATTAAACTATTGCCGTCGTAGCATGACATTTCAGAAACTATTAGAACTATGCCAAAGAATATATATAATTTCCATAGCAACGCTGTGATTCAAGTCATTACAAATATATTATAAATGGTAGTGTTATTAATGTCTAAATTCTACTGATAGTTATCGGGGAGAGAGGAATTTTAATAGCAAGTCATGCATACGGTTGCTCAAAAAGTGTGTATACTTTGAGCGCGAGATTTTTTAGCCACCTCAAGATTATCTTGTCTCGGCCGCAAGCGGCGTCGGCTGCAAGAGGCGTCGACGATATACTTTCTCTCGGTACGCAAAAAGGCAATTTTGCGGTCTTGGCATACAAATAACTATTTTATTGTGTTTAGATGAACTATGCATAAGTGGAAAAAATATATCTCAGGTGCATCATCCAAATAGTAAAAAAATTTTGTATAATTAGTTGCATTAACTTCTACTGTCTTGCAGTGAGAAAATACAAAACCCGGCGCAGAAAAATGGGGGACGACTCTGTAGAAAGCAAAGGTATTCATTTATTGAAGAAAGAGTTTTAGTTAATTAACGGAATTTTTAGATTTAAGATACCCGAGCAACACATCTCTTAAAAATAAACAAAGGACGAGTAAGGATCTTATGCATGTATTCTTTATTCATAACTGTGGGATATTTTATTATATGATAAATCCAATTTTGAAATTGGAACCAGACATATTCAAGTTTATTAAAATTTAGAATCAATAAATAGAACCCCGTGCCACTGATATCAAACAAATATTAATGTAACATAACTTTAAGTTTTTATTTCTAGCATTTTTGATTAAGGCTATTCTTCAACCACTAATTTTAAAAACGCCCTTTTATCGTTATATGGCACAATCACAAAATCTTAGATACTTGGTATTCATCACTTGCCGAAGTCGCTAAAATTTATTTATTTTCAGAATGGACGGAGAAAGAAATATGTTTATTAAAAAATAGATTTGCATTACACCTGAAGCAAAAGAAATATCCTACAATCCATAACATCAAAGACTTTTGTGTAAAAATATTATTATGAGAAATCCAATTGTAGTAAAGGCTAAATTACAGCATTTAATGTCAGTTAAAAATACTGAATAAATATTTTTGAAGTGTTTTCGATTTCTTTTAAGATGACATCTTCAAATAAATAGTATTGATATCATGTGTGAAATTTTTACATTGATTTCTGTTTATTATCCTGTTGAAGAAAACCCTCACTACCATATATTGTGACAATTTTTTAACGCTGTCCTATATAATAATAGGTTGGGCAAAACGGGCGGAACGCCTGATCTTTGGCTTCATTTTGAAACTGACTAAACATTGTCTATTAAAAGTTTCTGTACAATTCGAATACTATTAATGTTGCATAAAGATTATTTTCGTTGAAATGGTGAATTCGTAAAAACAAAAATATAAATGCAAAGTGATACAGTTTAAACTATTACCCGATGGTGTAGTATCTTCAAAACTATGGTAGATGTCGATTATCATTAAACAGTACATCAAATGTACAAAAACTTGTATTAGAGTTCATTTTTAGTGAAGTTCAAGATTAAGACATACATTAGGTAAATGTACCGCTCATTGTGTTCAACCTGGTATAATGTTCAAACACAATAGTTTCATTACGCTCAGACTTTACGAATGCAGATGTTGCATTGGTCTTTGCGATTTTTAATGTCCCTGCAATAAGTGGCGCAAGAAGGAAGTGATACATTCATATGCTTTCTGGATGGTTTTTGAATGCCGACTGGTTTACTATGAACAAATATTTCACCAACTACACTTTCTAAGAACTTTCATAGGTTGCATACTTAAATTGGTTTTTTTACCGTACTAATTACTTCTAGTCGTAAAGTGCAATAGGATTGTAATCATATTTAAATTTTTTATAAGCGATTCATCCAAAACAAACAGAACGCAGACGTGTGTGAAGATAATAATGAATTTTTAAGCCACATGAAAAATAAACACCTATATTTATAGATGCCGATTAAATTTTTTGCACAAATTGCATTAGTTCCACCACTAAAGCACCAAAATGCGATGAATTTCGAATCCACCCCGTACTAAGAGCAGCAATTATAAATTACTTTGAAAATTTGCTGCCAAGTTATTTGAAGACGTCCATTAAATATTTTTGGCCAATTTGCTTTAGTTCTACACTTGAAACAATTTGTGTAAGAAAATTTAATGGACATCTTTAAATAACATGGTGACAATTTTTCAAAGTAAATGTTAGTTGCCACTGTTATTACGATGCGGGTTAGAAATCTGTAGCATTGCTGGTGCTCTAGAAATAGAACTAAAGCAATTTGTGCATCAATATTTAAGGAGCTTAAATATGTATTTTATTTTTCAATTTTTAGAAAATCCTTGGATGTCTTCGCACACATCTAACTTAGTTATAATGGATCATTTCTAATACATCCATTCTTAATTTCTTATATAATTGAAGAAAGAGATAGACTTTTTAGTGAAAGAACAAGAAGCAAAAAAAATACTCAGTCTGAGCGCTAAATAATATATAAACTATGCCTACGTTTTTTATTAGTATAATATATTAATGTATGACACACCTTAGTTGACATGAGAAATCTCGATATAATATTGCAATATGTGTGGAAAAAAATAGAATATGCAAATTGTACGTATTTAACGCGAACATTTACCCCTCTAAAGGTACGTAAATTTCTAGTTTGTATTTAAATTCACAGGAAGATCTTATAAACAGGTTCGATTTTCAAGTTATAAAAGTTTATTAATCTATATAAAAAAAAGTTTTAGAAATACTTTTGTAGTATAATTAGTATAGCCTTTACACATAAACAATCGATTTTTTCATCAAAATTTCCTTCAAACAAAAAAGGGTTAAGAAAAATCTCTTTGGTACTTCTCACTCAAACAATTTCATGTAGTAAAAAATATTACATACAGTACATTTAAACATAAAACCAACAGGTATCCTACAAACTGCATTATCAATTTATCAGCAAACTAAATTATAAACGCTTTGCAAGCGAATATGCACTACTAACACGCTTCACAGATTACATTGATCGTTGATGAGTCATTTACTCTTCATACCAGACCTACAAGAGCTGGCAACGCTGAATGAGGCAATAACGACCACCCATTGATATATTTTCAATATAAACTGGAGGTTGCTTCGTAGTGTGTATATAATTATATATAAGTTGAAAAAAGTGAGATTTATTTATCCCTCTTTAGGAAACCCGATAGTATGAATTCCCCTCAACCAAAATACACTCACACTGTAGCATATACAGTCATAGAAATGGTGAAGACTTGTACATCCAGCATATATACCGGAGGTCATAAAGATAAGTTAGTACCTATATATATATATATATATATATATATATATATATTGCTGTAAAACCACCAAAATCCAGGTACTCCGCTTTTCGAATCGAGCCTCACGAATTGGGCGTCAAGAATGCTGTGAATCCCCCAAAATCCGGGAACTCTGGTTTTCGAATCAAGCTCCACAGATTGGGCGTCAAGAATGCTGTGAAACCTACAAAAAGCTATTAACTTAACTGGTCCGTCGACTTTCTTCTGTTACTCGCCTCTTTACTCTTTTCCGCCTCGGCTGCTCACCTAGTTAAACCTTCATCCTCATTCATAAAAAAAAACAAACACATTCCTACCACAAACATCAACGTTAACTCTATTTACATCAATATTCACAATACATTAAAATTTCAAAATTAAAATTCAGCATAAATTTCAGTATCAGAAAATTTCCAGATTAAATCTGTTATCATTTTAATGTGCATCAGAATTAAAGTCCTTGTAGGATGCCTACTAATTACTATAACAATATATGCAGACCTGAGTCTGAGTACAAAGGGAGCATCTCCCACCCCTTTACGTTAATTAACCAGGTTCGTCTAATTGAGCTCAAAGACATACCCAAATTTTCATCATAATCCAGAACATAAATACTAAATACCCCTTTCTACTTAAACAAGAAAATTTCACCTTACAATTAAAATTTTGTGGTTTGTACAAGTTCACTACTGTCCATTTTAAATAAACAAATTATAAAGTTATTCAACACACACCACAACATCAAAGGTCGAACAAAATAGTATAATTTACCTGAAGGTTACTGCACTCGTGGCTTCAATGTACATCGTCCCTTTTGTTAATCACACCATTCCAACTGGGTTATATTTACGGCTTCTGATTCTCAACGCTTTTAAAATTTTCTCCACCACCATTCATCTAAAGTTGTTTTAGCGCTTTTCCGGAACTCATCTGTGTATATCTGACCCTTGTTTTGTGGATCCAGACACGTTTATGAACCATTTAATTATTAACACCCCCGACAAATAGCAAAGAAATTCATACTTCTTTCACAAATATACGCCAAAACTGCCTACTTTTGTGTATTCATTTGTCGTTGCAGATTTGACTAATTGGTACAGTGATACTAAACTTTATTACCTTGTATCTTCTTTTCTAAGTGCACTAAATTACATTCATTGTAGCACGTAAAGAACAAACTGTTTTAAATCACCAAAATATACAAGCAAACTGTTTAAATTATTCAATCAAAATCGGAAAACTAAAAAGCACTGTTTAACGCATTGAATCAATTCGAAAATCTAAGAGAGCGAAACTCATATTAACCCGGGTATATATAGAAGTTAGCCGTCTGTCGGTCTTGTCCCCAAACGGCCAGTTTCTAGAATTTCGTGTACTATGTTCCCATCTCGCCCGCCTGTGCGTCGGTTCTTATTAAATTTTGCACTCGCACCAGTTAAATCTCAGAAATTTCGACACGGCTCGCAACGTCTGAAATAACTAATTAATTTTATACAGAAATGTTATTTTCCTTCTCAAGTTTGCCTTTTATTTTCAACCAATCGCAACCCAGTGACGTTGCTCCACTCACGCCTTTTACTATATATGTCTCTGTCTTGCGCATATTATCTGTCTCTATCTACCCTGTTCCGAGTGGTACAAATTGATATTCTTTATTATCGATTATTTCAGTCCACGTGTGTTCTTATCTGGGTTAAATAATCCCGTATCTAGCCTTCCCGTGAATATTAAACGACGGTTTCTCCAAGATTCTCTGTAACCATTCGTTATCTGCAAAATTTACGCAGAACGAGCTTTTAAATAAACCCTGTTTTGTATTTCGTGCTAAAGCATCCGACCGTTTCAATATCCGTAGAATCGACATGTTTATCTAAACAAATTAAACTGAAATTGCCTTTTAAAAATACGCAGGTGTGTTCAAACGTAACATTTTAAATAACCCTTCTACGATTTGACTATTATTGGGTTTTCACAAGCTTTTATGCTTATTATATTATTAATAATGGTTCCATTAACTCCAATTAAAATAATACCCTTTAATTTTTAGTGAATCCTAATTAAATATTCAATTATTATCTGTACATTTTGTTTAATACCTGTTACCCAAACTTGAATCAATTAATATAAATTTTGCACGTAATTTCCATTTGTTTCATTACTGAATAATTATATTACACGTGGAGCATTTAATACTGCTTCTTTTATATAAAGCGTCTTGTAAATAATTTAAATCTCTTATTTTTAATGAAACGAATGAATTTTTATTCTCCACGGTTTTTAATAACGCGTACCTTTTCCCAAAGCTTCTACGGTGATTAAAATTATTTGATGTAATTCATTATTTTCTACCCTGGTCTAAATATGAGTATATATATATATATATATATATATATATATATATATATATTACTCATATTTAGACCAGGGTAGAAAATTAAATAATCACATCAAATAATTTTAATCACCGTATAATGAATATTATTAGATAATACGCGTTATTAAAACCGTGAAGCATAAAATTTATTAGTTTCATTAAACATAAGAGATTTAAATCATGTACAAGACGCTTTATATCAAAAGAAGCAGTATTAAAAGCTCTGCGTGTAATGTAATTATTCCTAAACAAATGAAAATTACGTGCAAAATTTATCTTAATTAACTCTATTTCAAGTAACCGGTATTGAACAAAACGCACAGATAATATCTACAGAAACTTGTAAAAACCCAATAAAATGCAAATCCTAGAAGTGTTAGTTAGAAGTAGGATGGTTGAACACACCTGCGTATTTTAAAAGGCAATTTCAGTTTAATTTGTTTAGATAAACATGTCGATTCTAAGGATATTGGAAACGGTCAGATGCTTTAGCACGAAATACAAAACAGGGTTTATTTAAAAAGCTCTGAGAATTAATATTATTTTGAACACCTGCGTAGTTTAAATATCACGTACGGCGAAAATTGTGTAGATAACAAATGGTTTCAAAGAATCTTGGGGAAACCGGGGCTTAATATTCACGAGAAGGTGCGATACGGGGTTATTAAACCCAGATAATAGTCCACATGGACTAAAATATAATCGATAATAAAGAATATCAATTTGCACCAATACGAACAGGTTAGAAAAGGAAAGAGAAAATGCGTCAAGCAAAGACACATATAGTAAAAGGCGTGATTTAAGCAACGTCACGAGGGTCACAATTGGTTGAAAATAGGATGCAAATATCAGAGGTAGAAACAACAATTTCTGTACAAAATTAATTAGTTTTTCTCGGACATGTTTGCGTACCGTGTGAGAATTTCTGAGATTTAAATGAAGCGAGTGAAAAATTCGTAAAAACCGACGCGCGAGCGACGGACTGGGAACAGAGAATGAGAAATTCTTTAGAATTACCCGTTTTGGGGAACAGACCGACAGACAGGCTTTTTGCAATATATACCGGGGTGAATATAAACAAGCTCTCTTAGACTCTTAGACTTTTGACTATTCGATGCGTTAAAAGCTCTTACATCTGCGACTTGATTGAAGATGTTAAACAGTGCATTTTAGTTTGATAAAATAATTTAAAATTTTGCTCGTATATTTTAGTGATTCAAAATAGTTGGTTATTTACGTGCTAACATGAATGTACTTCAGTGCACTTAGATACAAGGTAATAAAATTTAGTTTCACTGTACCAATTAGCAAAATTTACAACGACAAATGTATACACAAAAGTAGGCAGTTTTGGCGTATATTGGTGAAAGAAGTATGAAGTTATTTGCTATTTTTCGGGGTGTTAATAATTAAATGGTTCAAATACGTGTCTGGATCCACGAAACAAGGGTCAGATATACACAGATGAATTCCGGAAAAGCCCAGAAACAACTTTAAATAAATGGTGATGGAGAAAATTTTAAAAGCGTTGAGAATTAGAAGTCGTAAATATAATCCTGTTGGAATGGTGTGATTAACTAAAGGGACGATGTACTTTGAAGCTACGAGGACAGTAACCTTCAGGTAAATTATACTATTTTGTTTGACATTTTGTGTGTGTTGAATAACTTTATAATTGATTTACTTTAAATGGACATTAGTGAAATAGTACTAACCATAAAATTTTAATTTTAAGATGAAATTTGCTTGTTGAAGTAGAAAGGGTATTTAGTTTTGATGTTCGGTAATATGATGAAAATTTGGGTATGTCTTTGAGCTCAATTAGACGAACCTGGTTAATTAACGTAAAGGGTGGTAGATGCTCCTTTATACTCAGACTCCGGTCTGCTTATATTGTTATATTAATTAGTAGGCATCCAACAAGGACTTTAATTTTGGATGCACATTAAAATGATAATAAAATTAATCTTGAAATTCTTTTTAAAACTGAAATTTATGCTGAGTTTTAATTTTGAAATTTTAATGTATTCTGAATATTGATGTAAATAGAGTTAACGTTGATGTTTTTGGTAGGAATGTGTTGTTTTTTTTATGAATGAGGAGGTTTATAACATTAGGTGAGCAGCCGAGGCAAAAAGAGGATCACAGCCGTTTATGACGCCCAATCTGTGGGACTAGAATTTTTTTGTTGAAAGAACCCAGTTCCCGCATTCAAAGGAGTATATCACAGCAATATATATATATATATATATATATATATATATATATATATTTAAATTTAATCTTGATGAACTTAGTTTGTTATTGCTCTGGTGATATAAGCATTTGATTGTCTAGCTCTTATCTAAAAACATAAAACAAGTTTAATTCGATTAACTTTTATTCTTATTATCTATTGAATTTCCTTACTAATTTATTTTGGAGCATCCTTTTGACGTTAGCTTTTGACATATATTTATTATTGTTTTCATAGGGTAATTTTGTTGGCAGTTTTGATATATTGATTAATTTAGAAGGTCAAGTACAGGTCCTCATTTAGTGAACTAGTATTTATTCATAATTGGAATGTATTATATTTTAATAGATATATCATGGAAATTGATTCTAAATCTTGTTTAGTAAATTGGTAACATGTAACAAGAATTGTCTTATGCTTAATAAAAAGGGGATACTGAATGTCATTAATTTTTAGTATGTAAAATACTGCGGTCTTATATGTTTTGGGATTTAATTTTCTATTTTCTGGTTTTGGTTTAATTATTATCAAGGAAAAATTTGTTTTCTCTGCCCTGGTTTTGAATCAGCTTTGCGAGAGTATAGTTGATATGCTAGTGCGAATTTTCTGACTTTATCCAAGTGAAGTAAGGTCATCCAAAATATGGGATTTATCGCCTTGTAGTAATTGGAAGAATATCTTGCTATACTAAAAGATTTTTCAAAACAGTCAAGCTGGATCTTATATATAACCTAGTATCTTTAACAGCATATGGTTGTTGGCATTCTATGCTGATTACTAAATATTTGGCTCATTCTGGTTTCCAGGGTAAGTTTACAGTACAGTAAATTACAAAAATAAAACAGCTTAATATGTTAGATTTTTGTTCTACCCCTCACATTACGACGCTTCGTGATTTGAACATAGAGAATTCGTGTGTTTGTATGTGTACTTTGTTTTGTCTTGGTTACTAAGTTCAAGATGAAAGTATTTTTCAATGGAATTTCAAGGTTTTAAACTCTGGTTGCAGAGATGTCCTAAGGCTGCCGTTGACGTTCATTCAGAAGTTTCAATTGACAAGTATAATATTTAGACACGTATGATTAGAATTAATATTCTAATTTGGGGATCTCTAATCTGTAAATTAAATTTCACGTATTAAATTTAAATTAGAGTCAAGGGAATATTAATTTATTATGTTTATATCCGTGTGGATATCCTTATTAATTTTTTATTAAAGGGAATGAATTGATTTATAATTGAGCTAATTATGAGAAATTTATAAGCTTCAAGCAATTACTTAAAGTGAAATGAAGGAGTTTTATTTTAAATTTGTATCACAAGTTGATAAATCATATTAATAATTCATGCTATTACTCGATTAACTGTATACACATTACATGGGGATATATTATAACGAAGATCGTTACGTATAATTATTTAATTGTGAAAGGTTATTTTACATAAAGTTTAGTGCACTTGGATTGTGGTTATGTCTTTATATTCGATTGTTGAAAATATTGGCTAATTGAGGCCTTGAGGTAGGCTTCACAGAACATCGGGTTTATTACTAAACATTATTTGATCATAGAATGTTTTTCTGCAAGGGGTAAGTTTGCTGGATTCATTCCATACTCTGTGGTGGCATGGTAAGTCTAATTCCACATATACCTGGTAAGAACGGTAAAATAACACTATTGAGTCTCATGCTTCAATCTATAAATATTTTAGCATTCTGGAACCCTCTTCAGAGGCTTACACTACTCATCCTACTGAGTTAGTCGACAATCATTTATGTTAGTACAGTTGAGGTTTTTTGTAAATTACTGGGTAGATATTTTGAGGGCCAAAACTGTAACCGACTTAAGAAACGACATCTTAAAATCGGTAAGCATTTTACGGAATATAATAACATTAAATCGACATTAAACAAACATATCGAGACATCAAAAAAATTTGAAAAAGTTAAAAAAAACACCAAAATGTGTACCTATAGGTATACCACAACTCCATTCCCAAAGAAATCTTTATTCAGAAATTGTTAACAGTAACAGTAGCACCTATACAAAAAGCAAACAGACGCATATAATATTTGTAAAATCAGGAAACAACCAATCTACTGATACAATGAAAAGCATAATAAAATCAAAAGTCAATCCAATTGACCTTAAAGTTTAAAGAGCTTAAAAATAGAAAAATTATGATTGAGTCATCTAATAAGGCCGAAATAGAGAAAATGAAGATAGAAATAAATTAAGTATGTAGTCAAGATCTTGAAGCATTTACTCCGAAATCATTAAAACCTCCAATAATTATATATAACATCCCTGAAACAGTAACTCTAGATAATTGCACTGCAATAATAATTTTGCGGAACCCAAATTTAGCTATTACAAGTGAAAAGGTATATGCAAAATTTATTTTTACAAACAAAAAGAAAGCAAGAAATTTAAAACTCAAAGTAAACTCAAATACAAGGAATAATTTGTTGGGGAACAAAATTAAAATAATATGGCAAATATGTAATTGTGAAGACTATCTTGTAGTCAATAAGTGCTTTAATTGCAGTAAATTTAACCACCAAGCAAATGATTGCAAAAGAACTTTAATATGCTCTAACTACTGGAAACCACAAATTGAATGAATGCAAAGCTTCGATAGAAGAAAGAAAATGTATCACTTGTAT